>OU026150.1:4453735-4948735 GCA_907269125.1 Eristalis pertinax
TACAAGCAAGCGCGTGCAACACCAGCATTCTTATGTATGTCACATAGCCATGCTCGGATGCGGTTTGGCGTTGTTCGGCTCGTCTCGTTGGTTGTTTTTCTTTTTTCTCTCGTCTTCTCTCACTCACACCCTAGAAAGGCCTTGGCTAGCCCCATCCGCCAAAAGGCCAATTAACACACACAAAACTTGACTGACTGAATTGCGATCGTATCGATTCGTCGTGTGTAACTTAAGTGCGCCGCCGGTGACAATGTGAGGTTAATGCATGCCAAGAACGCGACCAGCAACCGAACAGAACGTCGAAGGACGTTCAATCACATCTCGTTGAGGTGCTCGCTGGGCAAAAGCCATCCTCACACGCGATCGATGCAGCAGGTGACCTCTTTTGTTCGTTGCGCTCGCGAATGGCGGCGGGGTGGGGGGGGGGGGGACGCATCGGCGACGACTGGGAATGTCGCTTCCGGCCTTCGATGCGAAAAAAAGAAAAACAAAAGAGTTGATTAAAGAACTATTTTTTTTTTATTTTTTTTTTTTGATAACTTTTTCTGTTCCATTAAGTGGATGTGGCCGTGAGAGGTGACTGTCTCCCATCCCTTACTTCTGCATCATCCTCCTCCCCCGACAGGATGAATCTTGAAGCAAAGTCTTGCGGCGCATTCCATTCGTGGCGCGAGGGCCGCCAGCCATTCACGCGAAAGAGAGTTGCTGCGCTTGTTAAGTGTCAGCCGAGAAAGAAACCCAAAAACGATTGTGCAATCGGCGAGCCAATGAAATGCCATCATTTGCATCACATTTTCGCGCCAAAAAAAGAAAAAAAAACAAGCACTCTGCCATCCACTGCCCATCCCTGGCAAGACATTTAGCTCTTCATCAAGTTCGCTGTGTGCATAACTAATCAGGATCGATTCGAGATGAAAAGTGGTGCAGGGGGGACCCGGGGGGGGGGGGGGGGGGGTAGGCAGTGTAGCCAGAGTAGGTCTGAGAGGCAAACCAGAAGCTGATCGACGTGGAAGTGTGTCCCCCAATGTTGCACAGGCAGGCGAACCGACGTCTATATATATGCTAATTGTTTACTCACGCGGCGGCCACAAGCGGCGCGTCAACTTTTGCATTTAAAAAATTCTTCATTCCATCGCGAGACTTGCCGCGGCTCTGCTCAGCAAGCTCACCCATGCGAGGGTGAAGGGAATGGCAACGACAACGATAATGTGAATTAAATTATGCTGCCACTGGCACAGACCATACGAGCGGACTGGTTTGACTAATGGCATTTGAATGAGCAGAGTTCAACCTCAAACTGGTGCTGGGTGCTGGGTGCTGGTGCCGTCTTCGTGCCATAATCGCTTTCGGATCGATTGTTGACGACAACCGAACGAACGGATGGCTGCTCTGACCTCGGTTCGATCGAATTGGTTCGCCAGCCGAGCACTGGTTGGTATTTCCGCTTTTGTCTTCGATCGGAATGCGCCTTATATGGCGATGCTGAGATCGCTGCTTGAGCTTGAGGGCGAGACGGACGAGACATGCCGGCGACGGTGCTTAAACAGCTGCCACTCGGCACATTCGTGGCCAGAGCAAGAAGGCAAAAACCCCACCGGATGTGATGATTTCGAGGGCCACTCCAGCTCCGAGATAGGCTCACAAATAGGGGAACCCTTCCTCTCCGAATGGCACGTCGTCGGACGCCGCCGCCACAGCCACGGACTCATCGTTGACGTGGTGGTACAACGAGACCAGTTCGAGGTTGCACACGGCGAGAAGGAACACACAAAAGACGAACCGAAATAAATGCGCTTTATCCACTCACATCTCGAACGCTTAGCAGTCGTGGCGGATTGGACGTAAAAGTAGCCCGCGTTTACGTAAGTCAAAGAACGCGAAACGATTAAACGAAGACGAGCGGCGTTAGGACGTGCCGTGCATTTGCAATTCGCCCCGCTGTAATGGCGGGCGTTGAAGCCGCGCCAGCAAAACCCCTTCGGATGCATTGCCTTTAAGTGCAGTCGCTGGTGTGGAATGGCCAAGTGACTGTTGAGTCTCGAGTCGAACTCACGTACCCCCTGCCTGGGGGGAGGGGGGAGGTCTGGGCACACAGACGGTTGAATTTTTGTTGAATTGATTTTTTAGTATTTTTCTGTTCGTTCGTTCGTTCTTTCAGAAGTCGACGACGGCGTTGGCGACGCACTTGAAAGAACGGTTCACTGGCGGAGCTGCGAAGGTGAATGAAAACGGCGACAGCGGCCGGACAGTGACCTCTAACGGGAAAGAGTTACATGCACCGAGTGGCGGCGTGTGTGTGCCTCTGTGTGTCGCGTGAGAGGTTGGGACAGAAAAATGACGAAGGGCACTGGTAGTCAGACGCAGGTTTTCTTTTCGGTACGTCCCCCAGAAGGTGGCCGCTGTGCTTCTGCCGGCTCTCCAGAAGGCCACTGGCCACTGGGCTTCCGCTGGCTCTCCAGAAAGCCGCTGGCCACTGGGCTGCTGCAGGGTCTCCAGAAGGCCGCTGGCCACTGCGCTTCCGCATCGTCTGCAGAAGGCCGCTGGCCACTGGGCTTCTGCATCGTCTCCAGAAGGCCGCTGGCCACTGGGCTTCTGCATCGTCTCCAGAAGGCCGCTGGCCACTGGGCTTCTGCTGGCTCTCCAGAAGGCCGCTGGCCACTGGGCTTCCGCTGACTCTCCAGAAGGCCGCTGGCCACTGCGCTTCTACATCGTCTCCAGAAGGCCGCTGGCCACTGCGCTTCTGCATCGTCTCCAGAAGGCCGCTGGCCACTGGGCTTCTGCATCGTCTCCAGAAGGCCGCTGGCCACTGGGCTTCTGCTGGCTCTCCAGAAGGCCGCTGGCCGCTGGGCTTCCGCTGGCTCTCCAGAAGGCCGCTGGCCACTGGGCTTCTGCTGGCTCTCCAGAAGGCCGCTGGCCGCTGGGCTTCCGCTGGCTCTCCAGAAGGCCGCTGGCCACTGGGCTTCTACATCGTCTCCAGAAGGCCGCTGGCCACTGGGCTGCTGCAGGGTCTCCAGAAGGCCGCTGGCCACTGGGCTTCTACATCGTCTCCAGAAGGCCGCTGGCCGCTGGGCTTCCGCATCGTCTCCAGAAGGCCGCTGGCCACTGGGCTTCCGCTGGCTCTCCAGAAGGCCGCTGGCCACTGGGCTTCCGCTGGCTCTCCAGAAGGCCGCTGGCCACTGGGCTTCTGCTAGCTCTCCAGAAGGCCGCTGGCCACTGGGCTTCCGCTGGCTCTCCAGAAGGCCGCTGGCCACTGGGCTTCTGCTGGCTCTCCAGAAGGCCGCTGGCCACTGCGCTTCTGCATCGTCTCCAGAAGGCCGCTGGCCACTGGGCTGCTGCATCGTCTCCAGAAGGCCGCTGGCCACTGGGCTTCTGCATCGTCTCCAGAAGGCGGCGGGCCACTGGGCTTCTGCAGGGTCCCCAGAAGGCCGCTGGCCACTGGGCTTCTGCTGGCTCTCCAGAAGGCCGCTGGCCACTGGGCTTCCGCTGGCTCTCCAGAAGGCCGCTGGCCACTGGGCTTCTGCTGGCTCTCCAGAAGGCCGCTGGCCACTGGGCTTCCGCTGGCTCTCCAGAAGGCCGCTGGCCACTGGGCTTCTGCTGGCTCTCCAGAAGGCCGCTGGCCACTGCGCTTCTGCATCGTCTCCAGAAGGCCGCTGGCCACTGGGCTGCTGCATCGTCTCCAGAAGGCCGCTGGCCACTGGGCTTCTGCATCGTCTCCAGAAGGCGGCGGGCCACTGCGCTTCTGCAGGCTCTCCAGAAGGCCGCTGGCCACTGGGCTTCTACATCGTCTCCAGAAGGCCACTGGCCACTGGGCTTCTACATCGTCTCCAGAAGGCCGCTGGCCACTGGGCTTCTGCTGGCTCTCCAGAAGGCCGCTGGCCACTGGGCTTCCGCATCGTCTCCAGAAGGCCGCTGGCCACTGGGCTTCCGCATCGTCTCCAGAAGGCCGCTGGCCACTGGGCTTCTGCAAGGTCTCCAGAAGGCCGCTGGCCACTGGGCTTCTGCAGGCTCTACAGAAGGCCGCTGGCCACTGGGCTTCCGCTGGCCCTCCAGAAGGCCGCTGGCCACTGGGCTTCCGCTGGCTCTCCAGAAGGCCGCGGGCCACTGGGCTTCTGCCGGCCGCTAGCATTAGACCGCTGGCCGCTACCCCCTGGGCCGCTGCATCGTCTGCAGAAGTCGCTGCCACGAGGTCGCCAGTCGCATGTTCCGGTTCTGGGGCGTCGTCGAGAGCAGCGGTCGTCTCGTATTCCGCTCGAAAGTCTAGAACCCACCCGAAGGTGGCCGCCGACATCGTCGCCGCCGCAAAGACGACACCCAGCGGCCGCACAAAGGCGCACGGAGACGCGCCAAAGCGCCACAGCTTCACAGCGCCACAGATCCGATTTCTTGCCACAAGCGTCACCTTCCTGCAGCAGCCTCCGCCAACAATGGCGCGTCATTTCCGCTCAATTGACACCACCGCGCCGCTGCCGACACCCGCGCCCCATTGTGACGGCCAAGCATTTTGGTTAAGATCAAGACGATCCGCGAACTGCGATCTTGCGGCATCACCTCAAGGTGTGGCGCTGTTTTTTTTTGTTTTTTTTCCATTTTTTTGTTGTTTATTCAAATTTATGAAACAGAAAAACCGGTTCAAGATCGAGGTGCGATTTTTACACACATCCGACGGCGCACTAGGCGTGCGATGGTGTGACGGTGTGACGGTGTGAGGGCGCGAGGGTGTGAGGGTGTGCCTTACATAAGACTTACACAGCCGTACAGCGGTCGCATAGCTTTACAGGCCCCGCAAGTCGGTCAGTTCCGGTTGTTCTGTGTGTCGTATCTTTGCACAGCACGTTCCCGTGCCCACACGCCGCCACCGCCACCGCCACCGCCATCGCCATCGCCATCGCCACCGCGGGCAGAGAATGAAAGAAGTGAAGAGTGAAGGTGAGATTCACCGAATTCCAGATTATGACGGCGCACCGCGCTGCCACGGCGGATTATGTAAAGTCCGGCGATCATCGCCCGTCCAAGTGACCATCATCATTACCGCGCGTCGCTGCCACATAACTGGCCGTGTGTCCGTTTAGCCGATGACCGTCCACGGCAGCAAATTACCGTCGGAATGTTAAAGATACGCAAAGATGCATGCCGAGGGGGGAGGGGCGGGGAGGAGAGGGCTGAGAGGCACACACACACGCAGACGAACGGATGACAGACAACATCTTGACGAGGAGAGCTGTTGATTATAGCCAATCGGTAATGTTACGCGCGCCGCTCTGTTAAGTAACCACGATCGGGCCCATCATCATCGACTCCAGTCACAGTTGGACGTGTTGGAGGCTGCTTAATATTGCCACCGTGAGCGACATAAACTCACTTTATTGGGCCCAGTGCGGTGTAACGACGGCAATTCTGTTTTGTTCGCCTTTCAGTCTCGACTGCGGGCCGTGACCCCGCAGCGACGACGACCGATGGATGACACAAGAGAAAGTGAGTGGCGCGCGACTCATCATTTGTCTCCTCGGGTGGTTCTTGCCTTGGGGGAGCGACGCATGATCTCGGGTGGCATGAATCGAAGGGAACTCAGACTCAGACGGCGTCCAGTAGCATGGTCAATCGACGAGGGATGCCCTTCCGCCAGATCGTCCATCCAGCCATTGGTCCAAATTGCCCGCGAAAATGGCGAAATTTTCAGCAATGCCCCCTCGTCACCGTCATCACCTAAAGGCGCAAGCGCCCCCGCCCCCGCCCGCGGCTGTAGTAACCGTACGATGCCTGCGCACGCCACGCCGCGGAGAGAAAGTTCGCCACACGAGGGAACATTTCTGATGTCCAAACCAATGCACTCCAATGCTGGGAGAAAAACAAAATCCCCCAGCGGAGACCACAACTCTGAACGGGAAAATTGCCAAAATGCCCACATCCGAGGCGCACAGGGGATTTATTTTGTGCCACAACCCCCGTTCAACCCCCGTTGAAAACTGACATTAATTGTGATAAATCGGTCATACCTCAGAGACGGCTCGGTCGTTTAAGATGCGGTTTGATGCGTTGGATTCACCACGCAAAGACGCTTCTTTTGTGTCCTAAATCATGGCGATACAACCAGTAGAAAGTAGGAAAAAATGTCGGAGAAGGTCACCTGAAAAGGTTGACCTGAAGTGGTTTATTTTACAAAAGTGGCCATATCTCGGAAACGGTTAGCTCGATTTGAATGCTTCGGGTCTCGTTGTATTCAGCATGGAAACACGCTTCTTGTGAGCCATAAAACATGCCGCTACGGCCAGTAGAAAGTAGGGAAAAATGTTGCAGAAAGTGAGCATAAAATGCTGAATTATACAAAATGGGCCGTATCTCGAAAACTAAGCGTTTTTCGGGGTTGCAAATGATCTCTTACGCCATTTTAACGGATATAACCGCGTTGCAAAGACGCTTCTTTTGAGCCATAAACCATGCCGATACGACCAATAGATCAAAAGTTAGTAAAAAATAGTGTCTAAAAATCGTCCGAAGAAGAGACCGGAAGTAGTTTTAATTGGTAAATTGGCCATATCTCGGAAATGGTTCACTCGTTTCAGATGCGGTTTGTTGCGTTCGAATCAGCACGCAAATACGCTTCTTTTATGCCCAGAATCATGCCGATGCGACCAGTAGAAAGTAGGAAAAAATGTCGGAGAAGGTCACCTGAAATGGTTGACCTGAAGTGGTTTATTTTACAAAAGTGGCCATATCTCGGAAACGGTTGGCTCGATTTGAATGCTTCGGGTCTCGTTGGATTCAGCATGGAAAACACGCTTCTTGTGAGCCATAAAACATGCCGCTACGGCCAGTAGAAAGTAGGGAAAAATGTTGCAGAAAGTGAGCATAAAATGCTGAATTATACAAAATGTGCCGTATCTCGAAAACTAAGCGTTTTTCGGGGTTGCAAATGATCTCTTACGCCATTTTAACGGATATAACCGCGTTGCAAAGACGCTTCTTTTGAGCCATAAACCATGCCGATACGACCAATAGATCAAAAGTTAGTAAAAAATAGTGTCTAAAAATCGTCCGAAGAAGAGACCGGAAGTAGTTTTAATTGGTAAATTGGCCATATCTCGGAAATGGTTCACTCGTTTCAGATGCGGTTTGTTGCGTTCGAATCAGCACGCAAATACGCTTCTTTTATGCCCAGAATCATGCCGATGCGACCAGTAGAAAGTAGGGAAAAATGTCGGAGAAGGTCACCTGAAATGGTTGACCTGAAGTGGTTTATTTTACAAAAGTGGCCATATCTCGGAAACGGTTGGCTCGATTTGAATGCTTCGGGTCTCGTTGGATTCAGCATGGAAACACGCTTCTTGTGAGCCATAAAACATGCCGCTACGGCCAGTAGAAAGTAGGGAAAAATGTTGCAGAAAGTGAACATAAAATGCTGAATTATACAAAATGGCCGTATCTCGAAAACTAAGCGTTTTTCGGGGTTGCAAATGATCTCTTGCGCCATTTTACGGATATAAACCGCGTTGCAAAGACGCTTCTTTTGAGCCATAAACCATGCCGATACGACCAATAGATCAAAAGTTAGTAAAAAATAGTGTCTAAAATCGTCCGAAGAAGAGACCGGAAGTAGTTTTAATTGGTAAATTGGCCATATCTCGGAAATGGTTCACTCGTTTCAGATGCGGTTTGTTGCGTTCGAATCAGCACGCAAATACGCTTCTTTTATGCCCAGAATCATGCCGATGCGACCAGTAGAAAGTAGGGAAAAATGTCGGAGAAGGTCACCTGAAATGGTTGACCTGAAGTGGTTTATTTTACAAAAGTGGCCATATCTCGGAAACGGTTGGCTCGATTTGAATGCTTCGGGTCTCGTTGGATTCAGCATGGAAACACGCTTCTTGTGAGCCATAAAACATGCCGCTACGGCCAGTAGAAAGTAGGGAAAAATGTTGCAGAAAGTGAACATAAAATGCTGAATTATACAAAATGGGCCGTATCTCGAAAACTAAGCGTTTTTCGGGGTTGCAAATGATCTCTTGCGCCATTTTACGGATATAACCGCGTTGCAAAGACGCTTCTTTTGAGCCATAAACCATGCCGATACGACCAATAGATCAAAAGTTAGTAAAAAATAGTGTCTAAAAATCGTCCGAAGAAGAGACCGGAAGTAGTTTTAATTGGTAAATTGGCCATATCTCGGAAATGGTTCACTCGTTTCAGATGCGGTTTGTTGCGTTCGAATCAGCACGCAAATACGCTTCTTTTATGCCCAGAATCATGCCGATGCGACCAGTAGAAAGTAGGGAAAAATGTCGGAGAAGGTCACCTGAAATGGTTGACCTGAAGTGGTTTATTTTACAAAAGTGGCCATATCTCGGAAACGGTTGGCTCGATTTGAATGCTTCGGGTCTCGTTGGATTCAGCATGGAAACACGCTTCTTGTGAGCCATAAAACATGCCGCTACGGCCAGTAGAAAGTAGGGAAAAATGTTGCAGAAAGTGAGCATAAAATGCTGAATTATACAAAATGGGCCGTATCTCGAAAACTAAGCGTTTTTCGGGGTTGCAAATGATCTCTTACGCCATTTTACGGATATAACCGCGTTGCAAAGACGCTTCTTTTGAGCCATAAACCATGCCGATACGACCAATAGATCAAAAGTTAGTAAAAAATAGTGTCTAAAAATCGTCCGAAGAAGAGACCGGAAGTAGTTTTAATTGGTAAATTGGCCATATCTCGGAAATGGTTCACTCGTTTCAGATGCGGTTTGTTGCGTTCGAATCAGCACGCAAATACGCTTCTTTTATGCCCAGAATCATGCCGATGCGACCAGTAGAAAGTAGGGAAAAATGTCGGAGAAGGTCACCTGAAATGGTTGACCTGAAGTGGTTTATTTTACAAAAGTGGCCATATCTCGGAAACGGTTGGCTCGATTTGAATGCTTCGGGTCTCGTTGGATTCAGCATGGAAACACGCTTCTTGTGAGCCATAAAACATGCCGCTACGGCCAGTAGAAAGTAGGGAAAAATGTTGCAGAAAGTGAACATAAAATGCTGAATTATACAAAATGGGCCGTATCTCGAAAACTAAGCGTTTTTCGGGGTTGCAAATGATCTCTTGCGCCATTTTACGGATATAACCGCGTTGCAAAGACGCTTCTTTTGAGCCATAAACCATGCCGATACGACCAATAGATCAAAAGTTAGTAAAAAATAGTGTCTAAAAATCGTCCGAAGAAGAGACCGGAAGTAGTTTTAATTGGTAAATTGGCCATATCTCGGAAATGGTTCACTCGTTTCAGATGCGGTTTGTTGCGTTCGAATCAGCACGCAAATACGCTTCTTTTATGCCCAGAATCATGCCGATGCGACCAGTAGAAAGTAGGGAAAAATGTCGGAGAAGGTCACCTGAAATGGTTGACCTGAAGTGGTTTATTTTACAAAAGTGGCCATATCTCGGAAACGGTTGGCTCGATTTGAATGCTTCGGGTCTCGTTGGATTCAGCATGGAAACACGCTTCTTGTGAGCCATAAAACATGCCGCTACGGCCAGTAGAAAGTAGGGAAAAATGTTGCAGAAAGTGAGCATAAAATGCTGAATTATACAAAATGGGCCGTATCTCGAAAACTAAGCGTTTTTCGGGGTTGCAAATGATCTCTTACGCCATTTTACGGATATAACCGCGTTGCAAAGACGCTTCTTTTGAGCCATAAACCATGCCGATACGACCAATAGATCAAAAGTTAGTAAAAAATAGTGTCTAAAAATCGTCCGAAGAAGAGACCGGAAGTAGTTTTAATTGGTAAATTGGCCATATCTCGGAAATGGTTCACTCGTTTCAGATGCGGTTTGTTGCGTTCGAATCAGCACGCAAATACGCTTCTTTTATGCCCAGATTCATGCCGATGCGACCAGTAGAAAGTAGGAAAAAATGTCGGAGAAGGTCACCTGAAATGGTTGACCTGAAGTGGTTTATTTTACAAAAGTGGCCATATCTCGGAAACGGTTGGCTCGATTTGAATGCTTCGGGTCTCGTTGGATTCAGCATGGAAACACGCTTCTTGTGAGCCATAAAACATGCCGCTACGGCCAGTAGAAAGTAGGGAAAAATGTTGCAGAAAGTGAGCATAAAATGCTGAATTATACAAAATGGGCCGTATCTCGAAAACTAAGCGTTTTTCGGGGTTGCAAATGATCTCTTACGCCATTTTACGGATATAACCGCGTTGCAAAGACGCTTCTTTTGAGCCATAAACCATGCCGATACGACCAATAGATCAAAAGTTAGTAAAAAATAGTGTCTAAAAATCGTCCGAAGAAGAGACCGGAAGTAGTTTTAATTGGTAAATTGGCCATATCTCGGAAATGGTTCACTCGTTTCAGATGCGGTTTGTTGCGTTCGAATCAGCACGCAAATACGCTTCTTTTATGTCCAGATTCATGCCGATGCGACCAGTAGAAAGTAGGAAAAAATGTCGGAGAAGGTCACCTGAAATGGTTGACCTGAAGTGGTTTATTTTACAAAAGTGGCCATATCTCGGAAACGGTTGGCTCGATTTGAATGCTTCGGGTCTCGTTGGATTCAGCATGGAAACACGCTTCTTGTGAGCCATAAAACATGCCGCTACGGCCAGTAGAAAGTAGGGAAAAATGTTGCAGAAAGTGAGCATAAAATGCTGAATTATACAAAATGGGCCGTATCTCGAAAACTAAGCGTTTTTCGGGGTTGCAAATGATCTCTTACGCCATTTTACGGATATAACCGCGTTGCAAAGACGCTTCTTTTGAGCCATAAACCATGCCGATACGACCAATAGATCAAAAGTTAGTAAAAAATAGTGTCTAAAAATCGTCCGAAGAAGAGACCGGAAGTAGTTTTAATTGGTAAATTGGCCATATCTCGGAAATGGTTCACTCGTTTCAGATGCGGTTTGTTGCGTTCGAATCAGCACGCAAATACGCTTCTTTTATGCCTAGAATCATGCCGATGCGACCAGTAGAAAGTAGGGAAAAATGTCGGAGAAGGTCACCTGAAATGGTTGACCTGAAGTGGTTTATTTTACAAAAGTGGCCATATCTCGGAAACGGTTGGCTCGATTTGAATGCTTCGGGTCTCGTTGGATTCAGCATGGAAACACGCTTCTTGTGAGCCATAAAACATGCCGCTACGGCCAGTAGAAAGTAGGGAAAAATGTTGCAGAAAGTGAACATAAAATGCTGAATTATACAAAATGGGCCGTATCTCGAAAACTAAGCGTTTTTCGGGGTTGCAAATGATCTCTTGCGCCATTTTACGGATATAACCGCGTTGCAAAGACGCTTCTTTTGAGCCATAAACCATGCCGATACGACCAATAGATCAAAAGTTAGTAAAAAATAGTGTCTAAAAATCGTCCGAAGAAGAGACCGGAAGTAGTTTTAATTGGTAAATTGGCCATATCTCGGAAATGGTTCACTCGTTTCAGATGCGGTTTGTTGCGTTCGAATCAGCACGCAAATACGCTTCTTTTATGCCCAGAATCATGCCGATGCGACCAGTAGAAAGTAGGGAAAAATGTCGGAGAAGGTCACCTGAAATGGTTGACCTGAAGTGGTTTATTTTACAAAAGTGGCCATATCTCGGAAACGGTTGGCTCGATTTGAATGCTTCGGGTCTCGTTGGATTCAGCATGGAAACACGCTTCTTGTGAGCCATAAAACATGCCGCTACGGCCAGTAGAAAGTAGGGAAAAATGTTGCAGAAAGTGAGCATAAAATGCTGAATTATACAAAATGGGCCGTATCTCGAAAACTAAGCGTTTTTCGGGGTTGCAAATGATCTCTTACGCCATTTTACGGATATAACCGCGTTGCAAAGACGCTTCTTTTGAGCCATAAACCATGCCGATACGACCAATAGATCAAAAGTTAGTAAAAAATAGTGTCTAAAAATCGTCCGAAGAAGAGACCGGAAGTAGTTTTAATTGGTAAATTGGCCATATCTCGGAAATGGTTCACTCGTTTCAGATGCGGTTTGTTGCGTTCGAATCAGCACGCAAATACGCTTCTTTTATGCCCAGATTCATGCCGATGCGACCAGTAGAAAGTAGGAAAAAATGTCGGAGAAGGTCACCTGAAATGGTTGACCTGAAGTGGTTTATTTTACAAAAGTGGCCATATCTCGGAAACGGTTGGCTCGATTTGAATGCTTCGGGTCTCGTTGGATTCAGCATGGAAACACGCTTCTTGTGAGCCATAAAACATGCCGCTACGGCCAGTAGAAAGTAGGGAAAAATGTTGCAGAAAGTGAGCATAAAATGCTGAATTATACAAAATGGGCCGTATCTCGAAAACTAAGCGTTTTTCGGGGTTGCAAATGATCTCTTACGCCATTTTACGGATATAACCGCGTTGCAAAGACGCTTCTTTTGAGCCATAAACCATGCCGATACGACCAATAGATCAAAAGTTAGTAAAAAATAGTGTCTAAAAATCGTCCGAAGAAGAGACCGGAAGTAGTTTTAATTGGTAAATTGGCCATATCTCGGAAATGGTTCACTCGTTTCAGATGCGGTTTGTTGCGTTCGAATCAGCACGCAAATACGCTTCTTTTATGTCCAGATTCATGCCGATGCGACCAGTAGAAAGTAGGAAAAAATGTCGGAGAAGGTCACCTGAAATGGTTGACCTGAAGTGGTTTATTTTACAAAAGTGGCCATATCTCGGAAACGGTTGGCTCGATTTGAATGCTTCGGGTCTCGTTGGATTCAGCATGGAAACACGCTTCTTGTGAGCCATAAAACATGCCGCTACGGCCAGTAGAAAGTAGGGAAAAATGTTGCAGAAAGTGAGCATAAAATGCTGAATTATACAAAATGGGCCGTATCTCGAAAACTAAGCGTTTTTCGGGGTTGCAAATGATCTCTTACGCCATTTTACGGATATAACCGCGTTGCAAAGACGCTTCTTTTGAGCCATAAACCATGCCGATACGACCAATAGATCAAAAGTTAGTAAAAAATAGTGTCTAAAAATCGTCCGAAGAAGAGACCGGAAGTAGTTTTAATTGGTAAATTGGCCATATCTCGGAAATGGTTCACTCGTTTCAGATGCGGTTTGTTGCGTTCGAATCAGCACGCAAATACGCTTCTTTTATGCCTAGAATCATGCCGATGCGACCAGTAGAAAGTAGGAAAAAATGTCGGAGAAGGTCACCTGAAATGGTTGACCTGAAGTGGTTTATTTTACAAAAGTGGCCATATCTCGGAAACGGTTGGCTCGATTTGAATGCGTCGGGTCTCGTTGGATTCAGCATGGAAACACGCTTCTTGTGAGCCATAAAACATGCCACTACGGCCAGTAGAAAGTAGGGAAAAATGTTGCAGAAAGTGAGCATAAAATGCTGAATTATACAAAATGGGCCGTATCTCGAAAACTAAGCGTTTTTCGGGGTTGCAAATGATCTCTTATGCCATTTTACGGATATAACCGCGTTGCAAAGACGCTTCTTTTGAGCCATAAACCATGCCGATACGACCAATAGATCAAAAGTTAGTAAAAAATAGTGTCTAAAAATCGTCCGAAGAAGAGACCGGAAGTAGTTTTAATTGGTAAATTGGCCATATCTCGGAAATGGTTCACTCGTTTCAGATGCGGTTTGTTGCGTTCGAATCAGCACGCAAATACGCTTCTTTTATGTCCAGATTCATGCCGATGCGACCAGTAGAAAGTAGGAAAAAATGTCGGAGAAGGTCACCTGAAATGGTTGACCTGAAGTGGTTTATTTTACAAAAGTGGCCATATCTCGGAAACGGTTGGCTCGATTTGAATGCTTCGGGTCTCGTTGGATTCAGCATGGAAACACGCTTCTTGTGAGCCATAAAACATGCCGCTACGGCCAGTAGAAAGTAGGGAAAAATGTTGCAGAAAGTGAGCATAAAATGCTGAATTATACAAAATGGGCCGTATCTCGAAAACTAAGCGTTTTTCGGGGTTGCAAATGATCTCTTACGCCATTTTACGGATATAACCGCGTTGCAAAGACGCTTCTTTTGAGCCATAAACCATGCCGATACGACCAATAGATCAAAAGTTAGTAAAAAATAGTGTCTAAAAATCGTCCGAAGAAGAGACCGGAAGTAGTTTTAATTGGTAAATTGGCCATATCTCGGAAATGGTTCACTCGTTTCAGATGCGGTTTGTTGCGTTCGAATCAGCACGCAAATACGCTTCTTTTATGCCCAGAATCATGCCGATGCGACCAGTAGAAAGTAGGGAAAAATGTCGGAAAAAGTCACCTGAAATGGTTGACCTGAAGTGGTTTATTTTACAAAAGTGGCCATATCTCGGAAACGGTTGGCTCGATTTGAATGCTTCGGGTCTCGTTGGATTCAGCATGGAAACACGCTTCTTGTGAGCCATAAAACATGCCGCTACGGCCAGTAGAAAGTAGGGAAAAATGTTGCAGAAAGTGAGCATAAAATGCTGAATTATACAAAATGGGCCGTATCTCGAAAACTAAGCGTTTTTCGGGGTTGCAAATGATCTCTTACGCCATTTTACGGATATAACCGCGTTGCAAAGACGCTTCTTTTGAGCCATAAACCATGCCGATACGACCAATAGATCAAAAGTTAGTAAAAAATAGTGTCTAAAAATCGTCCGAAGAAGAGACCGGAAGTAGTTTTAATTGGTAAATTGGCCATATCTCGGAAATGGTTCACTCGTTTCAGATGCGGTTTATTGCGTTCGAATCAGCACGCAAATACGCTTCTTTTATGCCCAGAATCATGCCGATGCGACCAGTAGAAAGTAGGAAAAAATGTCGGAGAGGTCACCTGAAATGGTTGACCTGAAGTGGTTTATTTTACAAAAGTGGCCATATCTCGGAAACGGTTGGCTCGATTTGAATGCTTCGGGTCTCGTTGGATTCAGCATGGAAACACGCTTCTTGTGAGCCATAAAACATGCCGCTACGGCCAGTAGAAAGTAGGGAAAAATGTTGCAGAAAGTGAGCATAAAATGCTGAATTATACAAAATGGGCCGTATCTCGAAAACTAAGCGTTTTTCGGGGTTGCAAATGATCTCTTACGCCATTTTACGGATATAACCGCGTTGCAAAGACGCTTCTTTTGAGCCATAAACCATGCCGATACGACCAATAGATCAAAAGTTAGTAAAAAATAGTGTCTAAAAATCGTCCGAAGAAGAGACCGGAAGTAGTTTTAATTGGTAAATTGGCCATATCTCGGAAATGGTTCACTCGTTTCAGATGCGGTTTGTTGCGTTCGAATCAGCACGCAAATACGCTTCTTTTATGCCCAGATTCATGCCGATGCGACCAGTAGAAAGTAGGAAAAAATGTCGGAGAAGGTCACCTGAAATGGTTGACCTGAAGTGGTTTATTTTACAAAAGTGGCCATATCTCGGAAACGGTTGGCTCGATTTGAATGCTTCGGGTCTCGTTGGATTCAGCATGGAAACACGCTTCTTGTGAGCCATAAAACATGCCGCTACGGCCAGTAGAAAGTAGGGAAAAATGTTGCAGAAAGTGAGCATAAAATGCTGAATTATACAAAATGGGCCGTATCTCGAAAACTAAGCGTTTTTCGGGGTTGCAAATGATCTCTTACGCCATTTTACGGATATAACCGCGTTGCAAAGACGCTTCTTTTGAGCCATAAACCATGCCGATACGACCAATAGATCAAAAGTTAGTAAAAAATAGTGTCTAAAAATCGTCCGAAGAAGAGACCGGAAGTAGTTTTAATTGGTAAATTGGCCATATCTCGGAAATGGTTCACTCGTTTCAGATGCGGTTTGTTGCGTTCGAATCAGCACGCAAATACGCTTCTTTTATGCCCAGAATCATGCCGATGCGACCAGTAGAAAGTAGGGAAAAATGTCGGAAAAAGTCACCTGAAATGGTTGACCTGAAGTGGTTTATTTTACAAAAGTGGCCATATCTCGGAAACGGTTGGCTCGATTTGAATGCTTCGGGTCTCGTTGGATTCAGCATGGAAACACGCTTCTTGTGAGCCATAAAACATGCCGCTACGGCCAGTAGAAAGTAGGGAAAAATGTTGCAGAAAGTGAGCATAAAATGCTGAATTATACAAAATGGGCCGTATCTCGAAAACTAAGCGTTTTTCGGGGTTGCAAATGATCTCCTACGCCATTTTACGGATATAACCGCGTTGCAAAGACGCTTCTTTTGAGCCATAAACCATGCCGATACGACCAATAGATCAAAAGTTAGTAAAAAATAGTGTCTAAAAATCGTCCGAAGAAGAGACCGGAAGTAGTTTTAATTGGTAAATTGGCCATATCTCGGAAATGGTTCACTCGTTTCAGATGCGGTTTGTTGCGTTCGAATCAGCACGCAAATACGCTTCTTTTATGCCCAGAATCATGCCGATGCGACCAGTAGAAAGTAGGAAAAAATGTCGGAGAGGTCACCTGAAATGGTTGACCTGAAGTGGTTTATTTTACAAAAGTGGCCATATCTCGGAAACGGTTGGCTCGATTTGAATGCTTCGGGTCTCGTTGGATTCAGCATGGAAACACTCTTCTTGTGAGCCATAAAACATGCCGCTACGGCCAGTAGAAAGTAGGGAAAAATGTTGCAGAAAGTGAGCATAAAATGCTGAATTATACAAAATGGGCCGTATCTCGAAAACTAAGCGTTTTTCGGGGTTGCAAATGATCTCTTACGCCATTTTACGGATATAACCGCGTTGCAAAGACGCTTCTTTTGAGCCATAAACCATGCCGATACGACCAATAGATCAAAAGTTAGTAAAAAATAGTGTCTAAAAATCGTCCGAAGAAGAGACCGGAAGTAGTTTTAATTGGTAAATTGGCCATATCTCGGAAATGGTTCACTCGTTTCAGATGCGGTTTGTTGCGTTCGAATCAGCACGCAAATACGCTTCTTTTATGCCCAGAATCATGCCGATGCGACCAGTAGAAAGTAGGAAAAAATGTCGGAGAGGTCACCTGAAATGGTTGACCTGAAGTGGTTTATTTTACAAAAGTGGCCATATCTCGGAAACGGTTGGCTCGATTTGAATGCTTCGGGTCTCGTTGGATTCAGCATGGAAACACGCTTCTTGTGAGCCATAAAACATGCCGCTACGGCCAGTAGAAAGTAGGGAAAAATGTTGCAGAAAGTGAGCATAAAATGCTGAATTATACAAAATGGGCCGTATCTCGAAAACTAAGCGTTTTTCGGGGTTGCAAATGATCTCTTACGCCATTTTACGGATATAACCGCGTTGCAAAGACGCTTCTTTTGAGCCATAAACCATGCCGATACGACCAATAGATCAAAAGTTAGTAAAAAATAGTGTCTAAAAATCGTCCGAAGAAGAGACCGGAAGTAGTTTTAATTGGTAAATTGGCCATATCTCGGAAATGGTTCACTCGTTTCAGATGCGGTTTGTTGCGTTCGAATCAGCACGCAAATACGCTTCTTTTATGCCCAGATTCATGCCGATGCGACCAGTAGAAAGTAGGAAAAAATGTCGGAGAAGGTCACCTGAAATGGTTGACCTGAAGTGGTTTATTTTACAAAAGTGGCCATATCTCGGAAACGGTTGGCTCGATTTGAATGCTTCGGGTCTCGTTGGATTCAGCATGGAAACACGCTTCTTGTGAGCCATAAAACATGCCGCTACGGCCAGTAGAAAGTAGGGAAAAATGTTGCAGAAAGTGAGCATAAAATGCTGAATTATACAAAATGGGCCGTATCTCGAAAACTAAGCGTTTTTCGGGGTTGCAAATGATCTCTTACGCCATTTTACGGATATAACCGCGTTGCAAAGACGCTTCTTTTGAGCCATAAACCATGCCGATACGACCAATAGATCAAAAGTTAGTAAAAAATAGTGTCTAAAAATCGTCCGAAGAAGAGACCGGAAGTAGTTTTAATTGGTAAATTGGCCATATCTCGGAAATGGTTCACTCGTTTCAGATGCGGTTTGTTGCGTTCGAATCAGCACGCAAATACGCTTCTTTTATGCCCAGAATCATGCCGATGCGACCAGTAGAAAGTAGGGAAAAATGTCGGAAAAAGTCACCTGAAATGGTTGACCTGAAGTGGTTTATTTTACAAAAGTGGCCATATCTCGGAAACGGTTGGCTCGATTTGAATGCTTCGGGTCTCGTTGGATTCAGCATGGAAACACGCTTCTTGTGAGCCATAAAACATGCCGCTACGGCCAGTAGAAAGTAGGGAAAAATGTTGCAGAAAGTGAGCATAAAATGCTGAATTATACAAAATGGGCCGTATCTCGAAAACTAAGCGTTTTTCGGGGTTGCAAATGATCTCTTACGCCATTTTACGGATATAACCGCGTTGCAAAGACGCTTCTTTTGAGCCATAAACCATGCCGATACGACCAATAGATCAAAAGTTAGTAAAAAATAGTGTCTAAAAATCGTCCGAAGAAGAGACCGGAAGTAGTTTTAATTGGTAAATTGGCCATATCTCGGAAATGGTTCACTCGTTTCAGATGCGGTTTGTTGCGTTCGAATCAGCACGCAAATACGCTTCTTTTATGCCCAGAATCATGCCGATGCGACCAGTAGAAAGTAGGAAAAAATGTCGGAGAGGTCACCTGAAATGGTTGACCTGAAGTGGTTTATTTTACAAAAGTGGCCATATCTCGGAAACGGTTGGCTCGATTTGAATGCTTCGGGTCTCGTTGGATTCAGCATGGAAACACGCTTCTTGTGAGCCATAAAACATGCCGCTACGGCCAGTAGAAAGTAGGGAAAAATGTTGCAGAAAGTGAGCATAAAATGCTGAATTATACAAAATGGGCCGTATCTCGAAAACTAAGCGTTTTTCGGGGTTGCAAATGATCTCTTACGCCATTTTACGGATATAACCGCGTTGCAAAGACGCTTCTTTTGAGCCATAAACCATGCCGATACGACCAATAGATCAAAAGTTAGTAAAAAATAGTGTCTAAAAATCGTCCGAAGAAGAGACCGGAAGTAGTTTTAATTGGTAAATTGGCCATATCTCGGAAATGGTTCACTCGTTTCAGATGCGGTTTGTTGCGTTCGAATCAGCACGCAAATACGCTTCTTTTATGCCCAGAATCATGCCGATGCGACCAGTAGAAAGTAGGGAAAAATGTCGGAGAAGGTCACCTGAAATGGTTGACCTGAAGTGGTTTATTTTACAAAAGTGGCCATATCTCGGAAACGGTTGGCTCGATTTGAATGCTTCGGGTCTCGTTGGATTCAGCATGGAAACACGCTTCTTGTGAGCCATAAAACATGCCGCTACGGCCAGTAGAAAGTAGGGAAAAATGTTGCAGAAAGTGAGCATAAAATGCTGAATTATACAAAATGGGCCGTATCTCGAAAACTAAGCGTTTTTCGGGGTTGCAAATGATCTCTTACGCCATTTTACGGATATAACCGCGTTGCAAAGACGCTTCTTTTGAGCCATAAACCATGCCGATACGACCAATAGATCAAAAGTTAGTAAAAAATAGTGTCTAAAAATCGTCCGAAGAAGAGACCGGAAGTAGTTTTAATTGGTAAATTGGCCATATCTCGGAAATGGTTCACTCGTTTCAGATGCGGTTTGTTGCGTTCGAATCAGCACGCAAATACGCTTCTTTTGTGCCCAGAATCATGCCGATGCGACCAGTAGAAAGTAGGAAAAAATGTCGGAGAAGGTCACCTGAAATGGTTGACCTGAAGTGGTTTATTTTACAAAAGTGGCCATATCTCGGAAACGGTTGGCTCGATTTGAATGCTTCGGGTCTCGTTGGATTCAGCATGGAAACACGCTTCTTGTGAGCCATAAAACATGCCGCTACGGCCAGTAGAAAGTAGGGAAAAATGTTGCAGAAAGTGAGCATAAAATGCTGAATTATACAAAATGGGCCGTATCTCGAAAACTAAGCGTTTTTCGGGGTTGCAAATGATCTCTTATGCCATTTTACGGATATAACCGCGTTGCAAAGACGCTTCTTTTGAGCCATAAACCATGCCGATACGACCAATAGATCAAAAGTTAGTAAAAAATAGTGTCTAAAAATCGTCCGAAGAAGAGACCGGAAGTAGTTTTAATTGGTAAATTGGCCATATCTCGGAAATGGTTCACTCGTTTCAGATGCGGTTTGTTGCGTTCGAATCAGCACGCAAATACGCTTCTTTTATGCCCAGAATCATGCCGATGCGACCAGTAGAAAGTAGGGAAAAATGTCAGAGAAGGTCACCTGAAATGGTTGACCTGAAGTGGTTTATTTTACAAAAGTGGCCATATCTCGGAAACGGTTGGCTCGATTTGAATGCTTCGGGTCTCGTTGGATTCAGCATGGAAACACGCTTCTTGTGAGCCATAAAACATGCCGCTACGGCCAGTAGAAAGTAGGGAAAAATGTTGCAGAAAGTGAGCATAAAATGCTGAATTATACAAAATGGGCCGTATCTCGAAAACTAAGCGTTTTTCGGGGTTGCAAATGATCTCTTACGCCATTTTACGGATATAACCGCGTTGCAAAGACGCTTCTTTTGAGCCATAAACCATGCCGATACGACCAATAGATCAAAAGTTAGTAAAAAATAGTGTCTAAAAATCGTCCGAAGAAGAGACCGGAAGTAGTTTTAATTGGTAAATTGGCCATATCTCGGAAATGGTTCACTCGTTTCAGATGCGGTTTGTTGCGTTCGAATCAGCACGCAAATACGCTTCTTTTATGCCCAGAATCATGCCGATGCGACCAGTAGAAAGTAGGAAAAAATGTCGGAGAGGTCACCTGAAATGGTTGACCTGAAGTGGTTTATTTTACAAAAGTGGCCATATCTCGGAAACGGTTGGCTCGATTTGAATGCTTCGGGTCTCGTTGGATTCAGCATGGAAACACGCTTCTTGTGAGCCATAAAACATGCCGCTACGGCCAGTAGAAAGTAGGGAAAAATGTTGCAGAAAGTGAGCATAAAATGCTGAATTATACAAAATGGGCCGTATCTCGAAAACTAAGCGTTTTTCGGGGTTGCAAATGATCTCGTACGCCATTTTACGGATATAACCGCGTTGCAAAGACGCTTCTTTTGAGCCATAAACCATGCCGATACGACCAATAGATCAAAAGTTAGTAAAAAATAGTGTCTAAAAATCGTCCGAAGAAGAGACCGGAAGTAGTTTTAATTGGTAAATTGGCCATATCTCGGAAATGGTTCACTCGTTTCAGATGCGGTTTGTTGCGTTCGAATCAGCACGCAAATACGCTTCTTTTATGCCCAGAATCATGCCGATGCGACCAGTAGAAAGTAGGGAAAAATGTCGGAGAAGGTCACCTGAAATGGTTGACCTGAAGTGGTTTATTTTACAAAAGTGGCCATATCTCGGAAACGGTTGGCTCGATTTGAATGCTTCGGGTCTCGTTGGATTCAGCATGGAAACACGCTTCTTGTGAGCCATAAAACATGCCGCTACGGCCAGTAGAAAGTAGGGAAAAATGTTGCAGAAAGTGAGCATAAAATGCTGAATTATACAAAATGGGCCGTATCTCGAAAACTAAGCGTTTTTCGGGGTTGCAAATGATCTCTTACGCCATTTTACGGATATAACCGCGTTGCAAAGACGCTTCTTTTGAGCCATAAACCATGCCGATACGACCAATAGATCAAAAGTTAGTAAAAAATAGTGTCTAAAAATCGTCCGAAGAAGAGACCGGAAGTAGTTTTAATTGGTAAATTGGCCATATCTCGGAAATGGTTCACTCGTTTCAGATGCGGTTTGTTGCGTTCGAATCAGCACGCAAATACGCTTCTTTTGTGCCCAGAATCATGCCGATGCGACCAGTAGAAAGTAGGAAAAAATGTCGGAGAAGGTCACCTGAAATGGTTGACCTGAAGTGGTTTATTTTACAAAAGTGGCCATATCTCGGAAACGGTTGGCTCGATTTGAATGCTTCGGGTCTCGTTGGATTCAGCATGGAAACACGCTTCTTGTGAGCCATAAAACATGCCGCTACGGCCAGTAGAAAGTAGGGAAAAATGTTGCAGAAAGTGAGCATAAAATGCTGAATTATACAAAATGGGCCGTATCTCGAAAACTAAGCGTTTTTCGGGGTTGCAAATGATCTCTTACGCCATTTTACGGATATAACCGCGTTGCAAAGACGCTTCTTTTGAGCCATAAACCATGCCGATACGACCAATAGATCAAAAGTTAGTAAAAAATAGTGTCTAAAAATCGTCCGAAGAAGAGACCGGAAGTAGTTTTAATTGGTAAATTGGCCATATCTCGGAAATGGTTCACTCGTTTCAGATGCGGTTTGTTGCGTTCGAATCAGCACGCAAATACGCTTCTTTTATGCCCAGAATCATGCCGATGCGACCAGTAGAAAGTAGGGAAAAATGTCGGAAAAAGTCACCTGAAATGGTTGACCTGAAGTGGTTTATTTTACAAAAGTGGCCATATCTCGGAAACGGTTGGCTCGATTTGAATGCTTCGGGTCTCGTTGGATTCAGCATGGAAACACGCTTCTTGTGAGCCATAAAACATGCCGCTACGGCCAGTAGAAAGTAGGGAAAAATGTTGCAGAAAGTGAGCATAAAATGCTGAATTATACAAAATGGGCCGTATCTCGAAAACTAAGCGTTTTTCGGGGTTGCAAATGATCTCTTACGCCATTTTACGGATATAACCGCGTTGCAAAGACGCTTCTTTTGAGCCATAAACCATGCCGATACGACCAATAGATCAAAAGTTAGTAAAAAATAGTGTCTAAAAATCGTCCGAAGAAGAGACCGGAAGTAGTTTTAATTGGTAAATTGGCCATATCTCGGAAATGGTTCACTCGTTTCAGATGCGGTTTGTTGCGTTCGAATCAGCACGCAAATACGCTTCTTTTATGCCCAGAATCATGCCGATGCGACCAGTAGAAAGTAGGGAAAAATGTCGGAGAAGGTCACCTGAAATGGTTGACCTGAAGTGGTTTATTTTACAAAAGTGGCCATATCTCGGAAACGGTTGGCTCGATTTGAATGCTTCGGGTCTCGTTGGATTCAGCATGGAAACACGCTTCTTGTGAGCCATAAAACATGCCGCTACGGCCAGTAGAAAGTAGGGAAAAATGTTGCAGAAAGTGAGCATAAAATGCTGAATTATACAAAATGGGCCGTATCTCGAAAACTAAGCGTTTTTCGGGGTTGCAAATGATCTCTTACGCCATTTTACGGATATAACCGCGTTGCAAAGACGCTTCTTTTGAGCCATAAACCATGCCGATACGACCAATAGATCAAAAGTTAGTAAAAAATAGTGTCTAAAAATCGTCCGAAGAAGAGACCGGAAGTAGTTTTAATTGGTAAATTGGCCATATCTCGGAAATGGTTCACTCGTTTCAGATGCGGTTTGTTGCGTTCGAATCAGCACGCAAATACGCTTCTTTTGTGCCCAGAATCATGCCGATGCGACCAGTAGAAAGTAGGAAAAAATGTCGGAGAAGGTCACCTGAAATGGTTGACCTGAAGTGGTTTATTTTACAAAAGTGGCCATATCTCGGAAACGGTTGGCTCGATTTGAATGCTTCGGGTCTCGTTGGATTCAGCATGGAAACACGCTTCTTGTGAGCCATAAAACATGCCGCTACGGCCAGTAGAAAGTAGGGAAAAATGTTGCAGAAAGTGAGCATAAAATGCTGAATTATACAAAATGGGCCGTATCTCGAAAACTAAGCGTTTTTCGGGGTTGCAAATGATCTCTTACGCCATTTTACGGATATAACCGCGTTGCAAAGACGCTTCTTTTGAGCCATAAACCATGCCGATACGACCAATAGATCAAAAGTTAGTAAAAAATAGTGTCTAAAAATCGTCCGAAGAAGAGACCGGAAGTAGTTTTAATTGGTAAATTGGCCATATCTCGGAAATGGTTCACTCGTTTCAGATGCGGTTTGTTGCGTTCGAATCAGCACGCAAATACGCTTCTTTTATGCCCAGAATCATGCCGATGCGACCAGTAGAAAGTAGGAAAAAATGTCGGAGAGGTCACCTGAAATGGTTGACCTGAAGTGGTTTATTTTACAAAAGTGGCCATATCTCGGAAACGGTTGGCTCGATTTGAATGCTTCGGGTCTCGTTGGATTCAGCATGGAAACACGCTTCTTGTGAGCCATAAAACATGCCGCTACGGCCAGTAGAAAGTAGGGAAAAATGTTGCAGAAAGTGAGCATAAAATGCTGAATTATACAAAATGGGCCGTATCTCGAAAACTAAGCGTTTTTCGGGGTTGCAAATGATCTCGTACGCCATTTTACGGATATAACCGCGTTGCAAAGACGCTTCTTTTGAGCCATAAACCATGCCGATACGACCAATAGATCAAAAGTTAGTAAAAAATAGTGTCTAAAAATCGTCCGAAGAAGAGACCGGAAGTAGTTTTAATTGGTAAATTGGCCATATCTCGGAAATGGTTCACTCGTTTCAGATGCGGTTTGTTGCGTTCGAATCAGCACGCAAATACGCTTCTTTTATGCCCAGAATCATGCCGATGCGACCAGTAGAAAGTAGGGAAAAATGTCGGAGAAGGTCACCTGAAATGGTTGACCTGAAGTGGTTTATTTTACAAAAGTGGCCATATCTCGGAAACGGTTGGCTCGATTTGAATGCTTCGGGTCTCGTTGGATTCAGCATGGAAACACGCTTCTTGTGAGCCATAAAACATGCCGCTACGGCCAGTAGAAAGTAGGGAAAAATGTTGCAGAAAGTGAGCATAAAATGCTGAATTATACAAAATGGGCCGTATCTCGAAAACTAAGCGTTTTTCGGGGTTGCAAATGATCTCTTACGCCATTTTACGGATATAACCGCGTTGCAAAGACGCTTCTTTTGAGCCATAAACCATGCCGATACGACCAATAGATCAAAAGTTAGTAAAAAATAGTGTCTAAAAATCGTCCGAAGAAGAGACCGGAAGTAGTTTTAATTGGTAAATTGGCCATATCTCGGAAATGGTTCACTCGTTTCAGATGCGGTTTGTTGCGTTCGAATCAGCACGCAAATACGCTTCTTTTATGCCCAGAATCATGCCGATGCGACCAGTAGAAAGTAGGAAAAAATGTCGGAGAAGGTCACCTGAAATGGTTGACCTGAAGTGGTTTATTTTACAAAAGTGGCCATATCTCGGAAACGGTTGGCTCGATTTGAATGCTTCGGGTCTCGTTGGATTCAGCATGGAAACACGCTTCTTGTGAGCCATAAAACATGCCGCTACGGCCAGTAGAAAGTAGGGAAAAATGTTGCAGAAAGTGAGCATAAAATGCTGAATTATACAAAATGGGCCGTATCTCGAAAACTAAGCGTTTTTCGGGGTTGCAAATGATCTCTTACGCCATTTTACGGATATAACCGCGTTGCAAAGACGCTTCTTTTGAGCCATAAACCATGCCGATACGACCAATAGATCAAAAGTTAGTAAAAAATAGTGTCTAAAAATCGTCCGAAGAAGAGACCGGAAGTAGTTTTAATTGGTAAATTGGCCATATCTCGGAAATGGTTCACTCGTTTCAGATGCGGTTTGTTGCGTTCGAATCAGCACGCAAATACGCTTCTTTTATGCCCAGAATCATGCCGATGCGACCAGTAGAAAGTAGGGAAAAATGTCGGAGAAGGTCACCTGAAATGGTTGACCTGAAGTGGTTTATTTTACAAAAGTGGCCATATCTCGGAAACGGTTGGCTCGATTTGAATGCTTCGGGTCTCGTTGGATTCAGCATGGAAACACGCTTCTTGTGAGCCATAAAACATGCCGCTACGGCCAGTAGAAAGTAGGGAAAAATGTTGCAGAAAGTGAGCATAAAATGCTGAATTATACAAAATGGGCCGTATCTCGAAAACTAAGCGTTTTTCGGGGTTGCAAATGATCTCGTACGCCATTTTACGGATATAACCGCGTTGCAAAGACGCTTCTTTTGAGCCATAAACCATGCCGATACGACCAATAGATCAAAAGTTAGTAAAAAATAGTGTCTAAAAATCGTCCGAAGAAGAGACCGGAAGTAGTTTTAATTGGTAAATTGGCCATATCTCGGAAATGGTTCACTCGTTTCAGATGCGGTTTGTTGCGTTCGAATCAGCACGCAAATACGCTTCTTTTATGCCCAGAATCATGCCGATGCGACCAGTAGAAAGTAGGGAAAAATGTCGGAGAAGGTCACCTGAAATGGTTGACCTGAAGTGGTTTATTTTACAAAAGTGGCCATATCTCGGAAACGGTTGGCTCGATTTGAATGCTTCGGGTCTCGTTGGATTCAGCATGGAAACACGCTTCTTGTGAGCCATAAAACATGCCGCTACGGCCAGTAGAAAGTAGGGAAAAATGTTGCAGAAAGTGAGCATAAAATGCTGAATTATACAAAATGGGCCGTATCTCGAAAACTAAGCGTTTTTCGGGGTTGCAAATGATCTCTTACGCCATTTTACGGATATAACCGCGTTGCAAAGACGCTTCTTTTGAGCCATAAACCATGCCGATACGACCAATAGATCAAAAGTTAGTAAAAAATAGTGTCTAAAAATCGTCCGAAGAAGAGACCGGAAGTAGTTTTAATTGGTAAATTGGCCATATCTCGGAAATGGTTCACTCGTTTCAGATGCGGTTTGTTGCGTTCGAATCAGCACGCAAATACGCTTCTTTTATGCCCAGAATCATGCCGATGCGACCAGTAGAAAGTAGGGAAAAATGTCGGAGAAGGTCACCTGAAATGGTTGACCTGAAGTGGTTTATTTTACAAAAGTGGCCATATCTCGGAAACGGTTGGCTCGATTTGAATGCTTCGGGTCTCGTTGGATTCAGCATGGAAACACGCTTCTTGTGAGCCATAAAACATGCCGCTACGGCCAGTAGAAAGTAGGGAAAAATGTTGCAGAAAGTGAGCATAAAATGCTGAATTATACAAAATGGGCCGTATCTCGAAAACTAAGCGTTTTTCGGGGTTGCAAATGATCTCTTACGCCATTTTACGGATATAACCGCGTTGCAAAGACGCTTCTTTTGAGCCATAAACCATGCCGATACGACCAATAGATCAAAAGTTAGTAAAAAATAGTGTCTAAAAATCGTCCGAAGAAGAGACCGGAAGTAGTTTTAATTGGTAAATTGGCCATATCTCGGAAATGGTTCACTCGTTTCAGATGCGGTTTGTTGCGTTCGAATCAGCACGCAAATACGCTTCTTTTATGCCCAGAATCATGCCGATGCGACCAGTAGAAAGTAGGAAAAAATGTCGGAGAAGGTCACCTGAAATGGTTGACCTGAAGTGGTTTATTTTACAAAAGTGGCCATATCTCGGAAACGGTTGGCTCGATTTGAATGCTTCGGGTCTCGTTGGATTCAGCATGGAAACACGCTTCTTGTGAGCCATAAAACATGCCGCTACGGCCAGTAGAAAGTAGGGAAAAATGTTGCAGAAAGTGAGCATAAAATGCTGAATTATACAAAATGGGCCGTATCTCGAAAACTAAGCGTTTTTCGGGGTTGCAAATGATCTCGTACGCCATTTTACGGATATAACCGCGTTGCAAAGACGCTTCTTTTGAGCCATAAACCATGCCGATACGACCAATAGATCAAAAGTTAGTAAAAAATAGTGTCTAAAAATCGTCCGAAGAAGAGACCGGAAGTAGTTTTAATTGGTAAATTGGCCATATCTCGGAAATGGTTCACTCGTTTCAGATGCGGTTTGTTGCGTTCGAATCAGCACGCAAATACGCTTCTTTTATGCCCAGAATCATGCCGATGCGACCAGTAGAAAGTAGGGAAAAATGTCGGAGAAGGTCACCTGAAATGGTTGACCTGAAGTGGTTTATTTTACAAAAGTGGCCATATCTCGGAAACGGTTGGCTCGATTTGAATGCTTCGGGTCTCGTTGGATTCAGCATGGAAACACGCTTCTTGTGAGCCATAAAACATGCCGCTACGGCCAGTAGAAAGTAGGGAAAAATGTTGCAGAAAGTGAGCATAAAATGCTGAATTATACAAAATGGGCCGTATCTCGAAAACTAAGCGTTTTTCGGGGTTGCAAATGATCTCTTACGCCATTTTACGGATATAACCGCGTTGCAAAGACGCTTCTTTTGAGCCATAAACCATGCCGATACGACCAATAGATCAAAAGTTAGTAAAAAATAGTGTCTAAAAATCGTCCGAAGAAGAGACCGGAAGTAGTTTTAATTGGTAAATTGGCCATATCTCGGAAATGGTTCACTCGTTTCAGATGCGGTTTGTTGCGTTCGAATCAGCACGCAAATACGCTTCTTTTATGCCCAGAATCATGCCGATGCGACCAGTAGAAAGTAGGAAAAAATGTCGGAGAAGGTCACCTGAAATGGTTGACCTGAAGTGGTTTATTTTACAAAAGTGGCCATATCTCGGAAACGGTTGGCTCGATTTGAATGCTTCGGGTCTCGTTGGATTCAGCATGGAAACACGCTTCTTGTGAGCCATAAAACATGCCGCTACGGCCAGTAGAAAGTAGGGAAAAATGTTGCAGAAAGTGAGCATAAAATGCTGAATTATACAAAATGGGCCGTATCTCGAAAACTAAGCGTTTTTCGGGGTTGCAAATGATCTCTTACGCCATTTTACGGATATAACCGCGTTGCAAAGACGCTTCTTTTGAGCCATAAACCATGCCGATACGACCAATAGATCAAAAGTTAGTAAAAAATAGTGTCTAAAAATCGTCCGAAGAAGAGACCGGAAGTAGTTTTAATTGGTAAATTGGCCATATCTCGGAAATGGTTCACTCGTTTCAGATGCGGTTTGTTGCGTTCGAATCAGCACGCAAATACGCTTCTTTTATGCCCAGAATCATGCCGATGCGACCAGTAGAAAGTAGGGAAAAATGTCGGAGAAGGTCACCTGAAATGGTTGACCTGAAGTGGTTTATTTTACAAAAGTGGCCATATCTCGGAAACGGTTGGCTCGATTTGAATGCTTCGGGTCTCGTTGGATTCAGCATGGAAACACGCTTCTTGTGAGCCATAAAACATGCCGCTACGGCCAGTAGAAAGTAGGGAAAAATGTTGCAGAAAGTGAGCATAAAATGCTGAATTATACAAAATGGGCCGTATCTCGAAAACTAAGCGTTTTTCGGGGTTGCAAATGATCTCTTACGCCATTTTACGGATATAACCGCGTTGCAAAGACGCTTCTTTTGAGCCATAAACCATGCCGATACGACCAATAGATCAAAAGTTAGTAAAAAATAGTGTCTAAAAATCGTCCGAAGAAGAGACCGGAAGTAGTTTTAATTGGTAAATTGGCCATATCTCGGAAATGGTTCACTCGTTTCAGATGCGGTTTGTTGCGTTCGAATCAGCACGCAAATACGCTTCTTTTATGCCCAGAATCATGCCGATGCGACCAGTAGAAAGTAGGGAAAAATGTCGGAGAAGGTCACCTGAAATGGTTGACCTGAAGTGGTTTATTTTACAAAAGTGGCCATATCTCGGAAACGGTTGGCTCGATTTGAATGCTTCGGGTCTCGTTGGATTCAGCATGGAAACACGCTTCTTGTGAGCCATAAAACATGCCGCTACGGCCAGTAGAAAGTAGGGAAAAATGTTGCAGAAAGTGAGCATAAAATGCTGAATTATACAAAATGGGCCGTATCTCGAAAACTAAGCGTTTTTCGGGGTTGCAAATGATCTCTTACGCCATTTTACGGATATAACCGCGTTGCAAAGACGCTTCTTTTGAGCCATAAACCATGCCGATACGACCAATAGATCAAAAGTTAGTAAAAAATAGTGTCTAAAAATCGTCCGAAGAAGAGACCGGAAGTAGTTTTAATTGGTAAATTGGCCATATCTCGGAAATGGTTCACTCGTTTCAGATGCGGTTTGTTGCGTTCGAATCAGCACGCAAATACGCTTCTTTTATGCCCAGAATCATGCCGATGCGACCAGTAGAAAGTAGGAAAAAATGTCGGAGAAGGTCACCTGAAATGGTTGACCTGAAGTGGTTTATTTTACAAAAGTGGCCATATCTCGGAAACGGTTGGCTCGATTTGAATGCTTCGGGTCTCGTTGGATTCAGCATGGAAACACGCTTCTTGTGAGCCATAAAACATGCCGCTACGGCCAGTAGAAAGTAGGGAAAAATGTTGCAGAAAGTGAGCATAAAATGCTGAATTATACAAAATGGGCCGTATCTCGAAAACTAAGCGTTTTTCGGGGTTGCAAATGATCTCTTACGCTATTTTACGGATATAACCGCGTTGCAAAGACGCTTCTTTTGAGCCATAAACCATGCCGATACGACCAATAGATCAAAAGTTAGTAAAAAATAGTGTCTAAAAATCGTCCGAAGAAGAGACCGGAAGTAGTTTTAATTGGTAAATTGGCCATATCTCGGAAATGGTTCACTCGTTTCAGATGCGGTTTGTTGCGTTCGAATCAGCACGCAAATACGCTTCTTTTATGCCCAGAATCATGCCGATGCGACCAGTAGAAAGTAGGAAAAAATGTCGGAGAGGTCACCTGAAATGGTTGACCTGAAGTGGTTTATTTTACAAAAGTGGCCATATCTCGGAAACGGTTGGCTCGATTTGAATGCTTCGGGTCTCGTTGGATTCAGCATGGAAACACGCTTCTTGTGAGCCATAAAACATGCCGCTACGGCCAGTAGAAAGTAGGGAAAAATGTTGCAGAAAGTGAGCATAAAATGCTGAATTATACAAAATGGGCCGTATCTCGAAAACTAAGCGTTTTTCGGGGTTGCAAATGATCTCTTACGCCATTTTACGGATATAACCGCGTTGCAAAGACGCTTCTTTTGAGCCATAAACCATGCCGATACGACCAATAGATCAAAAGTTAGTAAAAAATAGTGTCTAAAAATCGTCCGAAGAAGAGACCGGAAGTAGTTTTAATTGGTAAATTGGCCATATCTCGGAAATGGTTCACTCGTTTCAGATGCGGTTTGTTGCGTTCGAATCAGCACGCAAATACGCTTCTTTTATGCCCAGAATCATGCCGATGCGACCAGTAGAAAGTAGGGAAAAATGTCGGAGAAGGTCACCTGAAATGGTTGACCTGAAGTGGTTTATTTTACAAAAGTGGCCATATCTCGGAAACGGTTGGCTCGATTTGAATGCTTCGGGTCTCGTTGGATTCAGCATGGAAACACGCTTCTTGTGAGCCATAAAACATGCCGCTACGGCCAGTAGAAAGTAGGGAAAAATGTTGCAGAAAGTGAGCATAAAATGCTGAATTATACAAAATGGGCCGTATCTCGAAAACTAAGCGTTTTTCGGGGTTGCAAATGATCTCTTACGCCATTTTACGGATATAACCGCGTTGCAAAGACGCTTCTTTTGAGCCATAAACCATGCCGATACGACCAATAGATCAAAAGTTAGTAAAAAATAGTGTCTAAAAATCGTCCGAAGAAGAGACCGGAAGTAGTTTTAATTGGTAAATTGGCCATATCTCGGAAATGGTTCACTCGTTTCAGATGCGGTTTGTTGCGTTCGAATCAGCACGCAAATACGCTTCTTTTATGCCCAGAATCATGCCGATGCGACCAGTAGAAAGTAGGAAAAAATGTCGGAGAAGGTCACCTGAAATGGTTGACCTGAAGTGGTTTATTTTACAAAAGTGGCCATATCTCGGAAACGGTTGGCTCGATTTGAATGCTTCGGGTCTCGTTGGATTCAGCATGGAAACACGCTTCTTGTGAGCCATAAAACATGCCGCTACGGCCAGTAGAAAGTAGGGAAAAATGTTGCAGAATGTGAGCATAAAATGCTGAATTATACAAAATGGGCCGTATCTCGAAAACTAAGCGTTTTTCGGGGTTGCAAATGATCTCTTACGCTATTTTACGGATATAACCGCGTTGCAAAGACGCTTCTTTTGAGCCATAAACCATGCCGATACGACCAATAGATCAAAAGTTAGTAAAAAATAGTGTCTAAAAATCGTCCGAAGAAGAGACCGGAAGTAGTTTTAATTGGTAAATTGGCCATATCTCGGAAATGGTTCACTCGTTTCAGATGCGGTTTGTTGCGTTCGAATCAGCACGCAAATACGCTTCTTTTATGCCCAGAATCATGCCGATGCGACCAGTAGAAAGTAGGAAAAAATGTCGGAGAAGTTCACCTGAAATGGTTGACCTGAAGTGGTTTATTTTACAAAAGTGGCCATATCTCGGAAACGGTTGGCTCGATTTGAATGCTTCGGCATGCGGCATGCTTCAGCATGGAAACACGCTTCTTGTGAGCCATAAAACATGCCGCTACGGCCAGTAGAAAGTAGGGAAAAATGTTGCAGAAAGTGAGCATAAAATGCTGAATTATACAAAATGGGCCGTATCTCGAAAACTAAGCGTTTTTCGGGGTTGCAAATGATCTCTTACGCCATTTTACGGATATAACCGCGTTGCAAAGACGCTTCTTTTGAGCCATAAACCATGCCGATACGACCAATAGATCAAAAGTTAGTAAAAAATAGTGTCTAAAAATCGTCCGAAGAAGAGACCGGAAGTAGTTTTAATTGGTAAATTGGCCATATCTCGGAAATGGTTCACTCGTTTCAGATGCGGTTTGTTGCGTTCGAATCAGCACGCAAATACGCTTCTTTTATGTCCAGAATCATGCCGATGCGACCAGTAGAAAGTAGGGAAAAATGTCGGAGAAGGTCACCTGAAATGGTTGACCTGAAGTGGTTTATTTTACAAAAGTGGCCATATCTCGGAAACGGTTGGCTCGATTTGAATGCTTCGGGTCTCGTTGGATTCAGCATGGAAACACGCTTCTTGTGAGCCATAAAACATGCCGCTACGGCCAGTAGAAAGTAGGGAAAAATGTTGCAGAAAGTGAGCATAACATGCTGAATTATACAAAATGGGCCGTATCTCGAAAAATAAGCGTTTTTCGGGGTTGCAAACGATCTCTTACGCCATTTTACGGATATAACCGCGTTGCAAAGACGCTTCTTTTGAGCCATAAACCATGCCGATACGACCAATAGATCAAAAGTTAGTAAAAAATAGTGTCTAAAAATCGTCCGAAGAAGAGACCGGAAGTAGTTTTAATTGGTAAATTGGCCATATCTCGGAAATGGTTCACTCGTTTCAGATGCGGTTTGTTGCGTTCGAATCAGCACGCAAATACGCTTCTTTTATGCCCAGAATCATGCCGATGCGACCAGTAGAAAGTAGGGAAAAATGTCGGAAAAATTCACCTGAAATGGTTGACCTGAAGTGGTTTATTTTACAAAAGTGGCCATATCTCGGAAACGGTTGGCTCGATTTGAATGCTTCGGGTCTCGTTGGATTCAGCATGGAAACACGCTTCTTGTGAGCCATAAAACATGCCGCTACGGCCAGTAGAAAGTAGGGAAAAATGTTGCAGAAAGTGAGCATAAAATGCTGAATTATACAAAATGGGCCGTATCTCGAAAACTAAGCGTTTTTCGGGGTTGCAAATGATCTCTTACGCCATTTTACGGATATAACCGCGTTGCAAAGACGCTTCTTTTGAGCCATAAACCATGCCGATACGACCAATAGATCAAAAGTTAGTAAAAAATAGTGTCTAAAAATCGTCCGAAGAAGAGACCGGAAGTAGTTTTAATTGGTAAATTGGCCATATCTCGGAAATGGTTCACTCGTTTCAGATGCGGTTTGTTGCGTTCGAATCAGCACGCAAATACGCTTCTTTTATGCCCAGAATCATGCCGATGCGACCAGTAGAAAGTAGGAAAAAATGTCGGAGAGGTCACCTGAAATGGTTGACCTGAAGTGGTTTATTTTACAAAAGTGGCCATATCTCGGAAACGGTTGGCTCGATTTGAATGCTTCGGGTCTCGTTGGATTCAGCATGGAAACACGCTTCTTGTGAGCCATAAAACATGCCGCTACGGCCAGTAGAAAGTAGGGAAAAATGTTGCAGAAAGTGAGCATAAAATGCTGAATTATACAAAATGGGCCGTATCTCGAAAACTAAGCGTTTTTCGGGGTTGCAAATGATCTCTTACGCCATTTTACGGATATAACCGCGTTGCAAAGACGCTTCTTTTGAGCCATAAACCATGCCGATACGACCAATAGATCAAAAGTTAGTAAAAAATAGTGTCTAAAAATCGTCCGAAGAAGAGACCGGAAGTAGTTTTAATTGGTAAATTGGCCATATCTCGGAAATGGTTCACTCGTTTCAGATGCGGTTTGTTGCGTTCGAATCAGCACGCAAATACGCTTCTTTTATGTCCAGAATCATGCCGATGCGACCAGTAGAAAGTAGGGAAAAATGTCGGAGAAGGTCACCTGAAATGGTTGACCTGAAGTGGTTTATTTTACAAAAGTGGCCATATCTCGGAAACGGTTGGCTCGATTTGAATGCTTCGGGTCTCGTTGGATTCAGCATGGAAACACGCTTCTTGTGAGCCATAAAACATGCCGCTACGGCTAGTAGAAAGTAGGGAAAAATGTTGCAGAAAGTGAGCATAAAATGCTGAATATACAAAATGGGCCGTATCTCGAAAACTAAGCGTTTTTCGGGGTTGCAAATGATCTCTTACGCCATTTTACGGATATAACCGCGTTGCAAAGACGCTTCTTTTGAGCCATAAACCATGCCGATACGACCAATAGATCAAAAGTTAGTAAAAAATAGTGTCTAAAAATCGTCCGAAGAAGAGACCGGAAGTAGTTTTAATTGGTAAATTGGCCATATCTCGGAAATGGTTCACTCGTTTCAGATGCGGTTTGTTGCGTTCGAATCAGCACGCAAATACGCTTCTTTTATGCCCAGAATCATGCCGATGCGACCAGTAGAAAGTAGGGAAAAATGTCGGAAAAATTCACCTGAAATGGTTGACCTGAAGTGGTTTATTTTACAAAAGTGGCCATATCTCGGAAACGGTTGGCTCGATTTGAATGCTTCGGGTCTCGTTGGATTCAGCATGGAAACACGCTTCTTGTGAGCCATAAAACATGCCGCTACGGCCAGTAGAAAGTAGGGAAAAATGTTGCAGAAAGTGAGCATAAAATGCTGAATTATACAAAATGGGCCGTATCTCGAAAACTAAGCGTTTTTCGGGGTTGCAAATGATCTCTTACGCCATTTTACGGATATAACCGCGTTGCAAAGACGCTTCTTTTGAGCCATAAACCATGCCGATACGACCAATAGATCAAAAGTTAGTAAAAAATAGTGTCTAAAAATCGTCCGAAGAAGAGACCGGAAGTAGTTTTAATTGGTAAATTGGCCATATCTCGGAAATGGTTCACTCGTTTCAGATGCGGTTTGTTGCGTTCGAATCAGCACGCAAATACGCTTCTTTTATGCCCAGAATCATGCCGATGCGACCAGTAGAAAGTAGGAAAAAATGTCGGCGAAGGTCACCTGAAATGGTTGACCTGAAGTGGTTTATTTTACAAAAGTGGCCATATCTCGGAAACGGTTGGCTCGATTTGAATGCTTCGGGTCTCGTTGGATTCAGCATGGAAACACGCTTCTTGTGAGCCATAAAACATGCCGCTACGGCCAGTAGAAAGTAGGGAAAAATGTTGCAGAAAGTGAGCATAAAATGCTGAATTATACAAAATGGGCCGTATCTCGAAAACTAAGCGTTTTTCGGGGTTGCAAATGATCTCTTACGCCATTTTACGGATATAACCGCGTTGCAAAGACGCTTCTTTTGAGCCATAAACCATGCCGATACGACCAATAGATCAAAAGTTAGTAAAAAATAGTGTCTAAAAATCGTCCGAAGAAGAGACCGGAAGTAGTTTTAATTGGTAAATTGGCCATATCTCGGAAATGGTTCACTCGTTTCAGATGCGGTTTGTTGCGTTCGAATCAGCACGCAAATACGCTTCTTTTATGCCCACAATCATGCCGATGCGACCAGTAGAAAGTAGGAAAAAATGTCGGAGAAGGTCACCTGAAATGGTTGACCTGAAGTGGTTTCTTTTACAAAAGTGGCCATATCTCGGAAACGGTTGGCTCGATTTGAATGCTTCGGGTCTCGTTGGATTCAGCATGGAAACACGCTTCTTGTGAGCCATAAAACATGCCGCTACGGCCAGTAGAAAGTAGGGAAAAATGTTGCAGAAAGTGAGCATAAAATGCTGAATTATACAAAATGGGCCGTATCTCGAAAACTAAGCGTTTTTTCGGGGTTGCAAATGATCTCTTACGCCATTTTACGGATATAACCGCGTTGCAAAGACGCTTCTTTTGAGCCATAAACCATGCCGATACGACCAATAGATCAAAAGTTAGTAAAAAATAGTGTCTAAAAATCGTCCGAAGAAGAGACCGGAAGTAGTTTTAATTGGTAAATTGGCCATATCTCGGAAATGGTTCACTCGTTTCAGATGCGGTTTGTTGCGTTCGAATCAGCACGCAAATACGCTTCTTTTATGCCCAGAATCATGCCGATGCGACCAGTAGAAAGTAGGAAAAAATGTCGGAGAAGGTCACCTGAAATGGTTGACCTGAAGTGGTTTATTTTACAAAAGTGGCCATATCTCGGAAACGGTTGGCTCGATTTGAATGCTTCGGGTCTCGTTGGATTCAGCATGGAAACACGCTTCTTGTGAGCCATAAAACATGCCGCTACGGCCAGTAGAAAGTAGGGAAAAATGTTGCAGAAAGTGAGCATAAAATGCTGAATTATACAAAATGGGCCGTATCTCGAAAACTAAGCGTTTTTCGGGGTTGCAAATGATCTCTCACGCCATTTTACGGATATAACCGCGTTGCAAAGACGCTTCTTTTGAGCCATAAACCATGCCGATACGACCAATAGATCAAAAGTTAGTAAAAAATAGTGTCTAAAAATCGTCCGAAGAAGAGACCGGAAGTAGTTTTAATTGGTAAATTGGCCATATCTCGGAAATGGTTCACTCGTTTCAGATGCGGTTTGTTGCGTTCGAATCAGCACGCAAATACGCTTCTTTTATGCCCAGAATCATGCCGATGCGACCAGTAGAAAGTAGGAAAAAATGTCGGAGAAGGTCACCTGAAATGGTTGACCTGAAGTGGTTTCTTTTACAAAAGTGGCCATATCTCGGAAACGGTTGGCTCGATTTGAATGCTTCGGGTCTCGTTGGATTCAGCATGGAAACACGCTTCTTGTGAGCCATAAAACATGCCGCTACGGCCAGTAGAAAGTAGGGAAAAATGTTGCAGAAAGTGAGCATAAAATGCTGAATTATACAAAATGGGCCGTATCTCGAAAACTAAGCGTTTTTCGGGGTTGCAAATGATCTCTTACGCCATTTTACGGATATAACCGCGTTGCAAAGACGCTTCTTTTGAGCCATAAACCATGCCGATACGACCAATAGATCAAAAGTTAGTAAAAAATAGTGTCTAAAAATCGTCCGAAGAAGAGACCGGAAGTAGTTTTAATTGGTAAATTGGCCATATCTCGGAAATGGTTCACTCGTTTCAGATGCGGTTTGTTGCGTTCGAATCAGCACGCAAATACGCTTCTTTTATGCAGAGAATCATGCCGATGCGACCAGTAGAAAGTAGGAAAAAATGTCGGAGAAGGTCACCTGAAATGGTTGACCTGAAGTGGTTTCTTTTACAAAAGTGGCCATATCTCGGAAACGGTTGGCTCGATTTGAATGCTTCGGGTCTCGTTGGATTCAGCATGGAAACACGCTTCTTGTGAGCCATAAAACATGCCGCTACGGCCAGTAGAAAGTAGGGAAAAATGTTGCAGAAAGTGAGCATAAAATGCTGAATTATACAAAATGGGCCGTATCTCGAAAACTAAGCGTTTTTCGGGGTTGCAAATGATCTCTTATGCCATTTTACGGATATAACCGCGTTGCAAAGACGCTTCTTTTGAGCCATAAACCATGCCGATACGACCAATAGATCAAAAGTTAGTAAAAAATAGTGTCTAAAAATCGTCCGAAGAAGAGACCGGAAGTAGTTTTAATTGGTAAATTGGCCATATCTCGGAAATGGTTCACTCGTTTCAGATGCGGTTTGTTGCGTTCGAATCAGCACGCAAATACGCTTCTTTTATGCCCAGAATCATGCCGATGCGACCAGTAGAAAGTAGGAAAAAATGTCGGAGAGGTCACCTGAAATGGTTGACCTGAAGTGGTTTATTTTACAAAAGTGGCCATATCTCGGAAACGGTTGGCTCGATTTGAATGCTTCGGGTCTCGTTGGATTCAGCATGGAAACACGCTTCTTGTGAGCCATAAAACATGCCGCTACGGCCAGTAGAAAGTAGGGAAAAATGTTGCAGAAAGTGAGCATAAAATGCTGAATTATACAAAATGGGCCGTATCTCGAAAACTAAGCGTTTTTCGGGGTTGCAAATGATCTCTCTCGCGTTGCAAAGACGCTTCTTTTGAGCCATAAACCATGCCGATACGACCAATAGATCAAAAGTTAGTAAAAAATAGTGTCTAAAAATCGTCCGAAGAAGAGACCGGAAGTAGTTTTAATTGGTAAATTGGCCATATCTCGGAAATGGTTCACTCGTTTCAGATGCGGTTTGTTGCGTTCGAATCAGCACGCAAATACGCTTCTTTTATGCCCAGAATCATGCCGATGCGACCAGTAGAAAGTAGGAAAAAATGTCGGAGAGGTCACCTGAAATGGTTGACCTGAAGTGGTTTATTTTACAAAAGTGGCCATATCTCGGAAACGGTTGGCTCGATTTGAATGCTTCGGGTCTCGTTGGATTCAGCATGGAAACACGCTTCTTGTGAGCCATAAAACATGCCGCTACGGCCAGTAGAAAGTAGGGAAAAATGTTGCAGAAAGTGAGCATAAAATGCTGAATTATACAAAATGGGCCGTATCTCGAAAACTAAGCGTTTTTCGGGGTTGCAAATGATCTCTTACGCCATTTTACGGATATAACCGCGTTGCAAAGACGCTTCTTTTGAGCCATAAACCATGCCGATACGACCAATAGATCAAAAGTTAGTAAAAAATAGTGTCTAAAAATCGTCCGAAGAAGAGACCGGAAGTAGTTTTAATTGGTAAATTGGCCATATCTCGGAAATGGTTCACTCGTTTTAGATGCGGTTTGTTGCGTTCGAATCAGCACGCAAATACGCTTCTTTTATGCCCAGAATCATGCCGATGCGACCAGTAGAAAGTAGGAAAAAATGTCGGAGAGGTCACCTGAAATGGTTGACCTGAAGTGGTTTATTTTACAAAAGTGGCCATATCTCGGAAACGGTTGGCTCGATTTGAATGCTTCGGGTCTCGTTGGATTCAGCATGGAAACACGCTTCTTGTGAGCCATAAAACATGCCGCTACGGCCAGTAGAAAGTAGGGAAAAATGTTGCAGAAAGTGAGCATAAAATGCTGAATTATACAAAATGGGCCGTATCTCGAAAACTAAGCGTTTTTCGGGGTTGCAAATGATCTCTTGCGCCATTTTACGGATATAACCGCGTTGCAAAGACGCTTCTTTTGAGCCATAAACCATGCCGATACGACCAATAGATCAAAAGTTAGTAAAAAATAGTGTCTAAAAATCGTCCGAAGAAGAGACCGGAAGTAGTTTTAATTGGTAAATTGGCCATATCTCGGAAATGGTTCACTCGTTTTAGATGCGGTTTGTTGCGTTCGAATCAGCACGCAAATACGCTTCTTTTATGCCCAGAATCATGCCGATGCGACCAGTAGAAAGTAGGAAAAAATGTCGGAGAGGTCACCTGAAATGGTTGACCTGAAGTGGTTTATTTTACAAAAGTGGCCATATCTCGGAAACGGTTCGCTCGATTTGAATGCTTCGGGTCTCGTTGGATTCAGCATGGAAACACGCTTCTTGTGAGCCATAAAACATGCCGCTACGGCCAGTAGAAAGTAGGGAAAAAAGTTGCAGAAAGTGAGCATAAAATGCTGAATTATACAAAATGGGCCGTATCTCGAAAACTAAGCGTTTTTCGGGGTTGCAAATGATCTCTTACGCCATTTTACGGATATAACCGCGTTGCAAAGACGCTTCTTTTGAGCCATAAACCATGCCGATACGACCAATAGATCAAAAGTTAGTAAAAAATAGTGTCTAAAAATCGTCCGAAGAAGAGACCGGAAGTAGTTTTAATTGGTAAATTGGCCATATCTCGGAAATGGTTCACTCGTTTCAGATGCGGTTTGTTGCGTTCGAATCAGCACGCAAATACGCTTCTTTTATGCCCAGAATCATGCCGATGCGACCAGTAGAAAGTAAGAAAAAATGTCGGAGAAGGTCACCTGAAATGGTTGACCTGAAGTGGTTTATTTTACAAAAGTGGCCATATCTCGGAAACGGTTGGCTCGATTTGAATGCTTCGGGTCTCGTTGGATTCAGCATGGAAACACGCTTCTTGTGAGCCATAAAACATGCCGCTACGGCCAGTAGAAAGTAGGGAAAAATGTTGCAGAAAGTGAGCATAAAATGCTGAATTATACAAAATGGGCCGTATCTCGAAAACTAAGCGTTTTTCGGGGTTGCAAATGATCTCTTACGCCATTTTACGGATATAACCGCGTTGCAAAGACGCTTCTTTTGAGCCATAAACCATGCCGATACGACCAATAGATCAAAAGTTAGTAAAAAATAGTGTCTAAAAATCGTCCGAAGAAGAGACCGGAAGTAGTTTTAATTGGTAAATTGGCCATATCTCGGAAATGGTTCACTCGTTTCAGATGCGGTTTGTTGCGTTCGAATCAGCACGCAAATACGCTTCTTTTATGCCCAGAATCATGCCGATGCGACCAGTAGAAAGTAGGAAAAAATGTCGGAGAAGGTCACCTGAAATGGTTGACCTGAAGTGGTTTATTTTACAAAAGTGGCCATATCTCGGAAACGGTTGGCTCGATTTGAATGCTTCGGGTCTCGTTGGATTCAGCATGGAAACACGCTTCTTGTGAGCCATAAAACATGCCGCTACGGCCAGTAGAAAGTAGGGAAAAATGTTGCAGAAAGTGAGCATAAAATGCTGAATTATACAAAATGGGCCGTATCTCGAAAACTAAGCGTTTTTCGGGGTTGCAAATGATCTCTTACGCCATTTTACGGATATAACCGCGTTGCAAAGACGCTTCTTTTGAGCCATAAACCATGCCGATACGACCAATAGATCAAAAGTTAGTAAAAAATAGTGTCTAAAAATCGTCCGAAGAAGAGACCGGAAGTAGTTTTAATTGGTAAATTGGCCATATCTCGGAAATGGTTCACTCGTTTCAGATGCGGTTTGTTGCGTTCGAATCAGCACGCAAATACGCTTCTTTTATGCCTAGAATCATGCCGATGCGACCAGTAGAAAGTAGGAAAAAATGTCGGAGAAGGTCACCTGAAATGGTTGACCTGAAGTGGTTTATTTTACAAAAGTGGCCATATCTCGGAAACGGTTGGCTCGATTTGAATGCGTCGGGTCTCGTTGGATTCAGCATGGAAACACGCTTCTTGTGAGCCATAAAACATGCCACTACGGCCAGTAGAAAGTAGGGAAAAATGTTGCAGAAAGTGAGCATAAAATGCTGAATTATACAAAATGGGCCGTATCTCGAAAACTAAGCGTTTTTCGGGGTTGCAAATGATCTCTTACGCCATTTTACGGATATAACCGCGTTGCAAAGACGCTTCTTTTGAGCCATAAACCATGCCGATACGACCAATAGATCAAAAGTTAGTAAAAAATAGTGTCTAAAAATCGTCCGAAGAAGAGACCGGAAGTAGTTTTAATTGGTAAATTGGCCATATCTCGGAAATGGTTCACTCGTTTCAGATGCGGTTTGTTGCGTTCGAATCAGCACGCAAATACGCTTCTTTTATGCCTAGAATCATGCCGATGCGACCAGTAGAAAGTAGGAAAAAATGTCGGAGAAGGTCACCTGAAATGGTTGACCTGAAGTGGTTTATTTTACAAAAGTGGCCATATCTCGGAAACGGTTGGCTCGATTTGAATGCGTCGGGTCTCGTTGGATTCAGCATGGAAACACGCTTCTTGTGCGCCATAAAACATGCCGCTACGGCCAGTAGAAAGTAGGGAAAAATGTTGCAGAAAGTGAGCATAAAATGCTGAATTATACAAAATGGGCCGTATCTCGAAAACTAAGCGTTTTTCGGGGTTGCAAATGATCTCTTACGCCATTTTACGGATATGACCGCGTTGCAAAGACGCTTCTTTTGAGCCATAAACCATGCCGATACGACCAATAGATCAAAAGTTAGTAAAAAATAGTGTCTAAAAATCGTCCGAAGAAGAGACCGGAAGTAGTTTTAATTGGTAAATTGGCCATATCTCGGAAATGGTTCACTCGTTTCAGATGCGGTTTGTTGAGTTCGAATCAGCACGCAAATACGCTTCTTTTATGCCCAGAATCATGCCGATGCGACCAGTAGAAAGTAGGAAAAAATGTCGGAGAAGGTCACCTGAAATGGTTGACCTGAAGTGGTTTATTTTACAAAAGTGGCCATATCTCGGAAACGGTTGGCTCGATTTGAATGCTTCGGGTCTCGTTGGATTCAGCATGGAAACACGCTTCTTGTGAGCCATAAAACATGCCGCTACGGCCAGTAGAAAGTAGGGAAAAATGTTGCAGAAAGTGAGCATAAAATGCTGAATTATACAAAATGGGCCGTATCTCGAAAACTAAGCGTTTTTCGGGGTTGCAAATGATCTCTTACGCCATTTTACGGATATAACCGCGTTGCAAAGACGCTTCTTTTGAGCCATAAACCATGCCGATACGACCAATAGATCAAAAGTTAGTAAAAAATAGTGTCTAAAAATCGTCCGAAGAAGAGACCGGAAGTAGTTTTAATTGGTAAATTGGCCATATCTCGGAAATGGTTCACTCGTTTTAGATGCGGTTTGTTGCGTTCGAATCAGCACGCAAATACGCTTCTTTTATGCCCAGAATCATGCCGATGCGACCAGGAGAAAGTAGGAAAAAATGTCGGAGAAGGTCACCTGAAATGGTTGACCTGAAGTGGTTTATTTTACAAAAGTGGCCATATCTCGGAAACGGTTGGCTCGATTTGAATGCTTCGGGTCTCGTTGGATTCAGCATGGAAACACGCTTCTTGTGAGCCATAAAACATGCCGCTACGGCCAGTAGAAAGTAGGGAAAAATGTTGCAGAAAGTGAGCATAAAATGCTGAATTATACAAAATGGGCCGTATCTCGAAAACTAAGCGTTTTTCGGGGTTGCAAATGATCTCTTACGCCATTTTACGGATATAACCGCGTTGCAAAGACGCTTCTTTTGAGCCATAAACCATGCCGATACGACCAATAGATCAAAAGTTAGTAAAAAATAGTGTCTAAAAATCGTCCGAAGAAGAGACCGGAAGTAGTTTTAATTGGTAAATTGGCCATATCTCGGAAATGGTTCACTCGTTTCAGATGCGGTTTGTTGCGTTCGAATCAGCACGCAAATACCATGCCGATACGACCAATAGATCAAAAGTTAGTAAAAAATAGTGTCTAAAAATCGTCCGAAGAAGAGACCGGAAGTAGTTTTAATTGGTAAATTGGCCATATCTCGGAAATGGTTCACTCGTTTCAGATGCGGTTTGTTGAGTTCGAATCAGCACGCAAATACGCTTCTTTTATGCCCAGAATCATGCCGATGCGACCAGTAGAAAGTAGGAAAAAATGTAGGAGAAGGTCACCTGAAATGGTTGACCTGAAGTGGTTTATTTTACAAAAGTGGCCATATCTCGGAAACGGTTGGCTCGATTTGAATGCTTCGGGTCTCGTTGGATTCAGCATGGAAACACGCTTCTTGTGAGCCATAAAACATGCCGCTACGGCCAGTAGAAAGTAGGGAAAAATGTTGCAGAAAGTGAGCATAAAATGCTGAATTATACAAAATGGGCCGTATCTCGAAAACTAAGCGTTTTTCGGGGTTGCAAATGATCTCTTACGCCATTTTACGGATATAACCGCGTTGCAAAGACGCTTCTTTTGAGCCATAAACCATGCCGATACGACCAATAGATCAAAAGTTAGTAAAAAATAGTGTCTAAAAATCGTCCGAAGAAGAGACCGGAAGTAGTTTTAATTGGTAAATTGGCCATATCTCGGAAATGGTTCACTCGTTTCAGATGCGGTTTGTTGCGTTCGAATCAGCACGCAAATACGCTTCTTTTATGCCTAGAATCATGCCGATGCGACCAGTAGAAAGTAGGAAAAAATGTCGGAGAAGGTCACCTGAAATGGTTGACCTGAAGTGGTTTATTTTACAAAAGTGGCCATATCTCGGAAACGGTTGGCTCGATTTGAATGCGTCGGGTCTCGTTGGATTCAGCATGGAAACACGCTTCTTGTGAGCCATAAAACATGCCGCTACGGCCAGTAGAAAGTAGGGAAAAATGTTGCAGAAAGTGAGCATAAAATGCTGAATTATACAAAATGGGCCGTATCTCGAAAACTAAGCGTTTTTCGGGGTTGCAAATGATCTCTTACGCCATTTTACGGATATAACCGCGTTGCAAAGACGCTTCTTTTGAGCCATAAACCATGCCGATACGACCAATAGATCAAAAGTTAGTAAAAAATAGTGTCTAAAAATCGTCCGAAGAAGAGACCGGAAGTAGTTTTAATTGGTAAATTGGCCATATCTCGGAAATGGTTCACTCGTTTCAGATGCGGTTTGTTGAGTTCGAATCAGCACGCAAATACGCTTCTTTTATGCCCAGAATCATGCCGATGCGACCAGTAGAAAGTAGGAAAAAATGTCGGAGAAGGTCACCTGAAATGGTTGACCTGAAGTGGTTTATTTTACAAAAGTGGCCATATCTCGGAAACGGTTGGCTCGATTTGAATGCTTCGGGTCTCGTTGGATTCAGCATGGAAACACGCTTCTTGTGAGCCATAAAACATGCCGCTACGGCCAGTAGAAAGTAGGGAAAAATGTTGCAGAAAGTGAGCATAAAATGCTGAATTATACAAAATGGGCCGTATCTCGAAAACTAAGCGTTTTTCGGGGTTGCAAATGATCTCTCACGCCATTTTATGGATATAACCGCGTTGCAAAGACGCTTCTTTTGAGCCATAAACCATGCCGATACGACCAATAGATCAAAAGTTAGTAAAAAATAGTGTCTAAAAATCGTCCGAAGAAGAGACCGGAAGTAGTTTTAATTGGTAAATTGGCCATATCTCGGAAATGGTTCACTCGTTTTAGATGCGGTTTGTTGCGTTCGAATCAGCACGCAAATACGCTTCTTTTATGCCCAGAATCATGCCGATGCGACCAGTAGAAAGTAGGAAAAAATGTCGGAGAAAGTCACCTGAAATGGTTGACCTGAAGTGGTTTATTTTACAAAATTGGCCATATCTCGGAGACGGTTGGCTCCAAATTGCTTCGGTCGGTGTGCAATGCCTTGACGAATCCCCAGACTCCATGGAATGATGAATCAATCGAGGCTACTTGTCGCTGCTTTGACATGACTTCATCAAGGAATCTGGAAAAAAAAAACCACCGCTTTCGACTTCGTCTGATTTTCCGCATTTTTGCTTCGATTTCCTTTAAATTTTCCCCCTCCACCCACTCCACCCCATCCAATTTTCACCCAAAAACCCGCGGAATCTTCGAAAAAAATCCAAAAAATCCACGCAGACCTCCAGAATGCCTAAATTTCTCGACTGCCCGACCTCGCCATCGACTCATTTTCGTATTTCCTCGTCGATTTCTTTCAAATTCGATTCACACTCCATGCTCCCCCCACACCCCATCCAATTTTCACCCAAAACGAGGTCGAATTTACGGAAAAAATTGAGTTTTTTAAAAATTTGCCACCTCGCAACGGAAAAAGTCGACCGCTGGGATACACAACTGACGGCATTTTTTGCCGCGAAAAAATACATTTTTTCGATTTTCCAAAAAAATGCGAATTTTTGAGTGCAGTCTTTTTTGGATGTTGGCTTCGACTGTCCCTATGACGAATCCGTCAACTTCGAGTGGCTGACCATCCGGATTTCGGGGAAAAATCAACAATTTTGTGAGAAAATGCCGCAATCTCGCGTCAGCCTGGCGTCAGTTGGCTTTTTTCGACGCTCATTTCTACTAACCTACTGGTCGTAGCGATATGATTGATGGCTCTAAAGAAGCGTATTTTCATTTCGCGCAATCCGTGGTCTTATGCTCGTGTCCAGCGCAGAATGGTGGCGTCTCCTTTCCACATTTTGTGATCGCGCCCACTCCCACTTCAACATGACAGTTTTCTTGGAAAATCGATAATGGGCGCCCGTTGCCTCTTGGCGATTCCTGGGAGAGCCTGCACGTTTGGTAAACGTAGGAATTTCTTCACTTTCCCTTGGGCCTTCTGCGTTGACTCATGCCTCGGGAGCTGGCCCTTGGGCCTTCCAAGTCATTTCATGCTCGTGCCGACAAAATGAATAGCTTTTTGTTTCAAATGCAACGCCGTTCGTATCGCCTCAATTCAGTCTGAACCACAATGCCACCAGAAGGACATCAAAAAGAACAAGTGCCTCGATTTTCAGCCACGCTGGTATGCACCTCCACACGTCATCGCAAGCGACGCAGCGTCCGACATTCGACTCAAAGTAACAGGTACCCCCCCCCATTTAGCCTGGACGGTATGCAATGGATTTGAACATTAAATGTGTGTCTAAGAGCTCATTGCATATCGTCATGGCTGAAACTTGGTTTGGCTACAGCTTGTACTCGGTTTTTGGTCGCCTGGTGGGAAGGTGCCGGCGCAGATGAGTGCACGACCATGGTACTTACCAGTCGATGCTGGGAAGGACCGTTTGTTCGGGTGCTTTTGCCATTTGGGTTGACTTTTTGTGTTTCCAAGCTTTGGGCGTTGTCTAGTCGAGCAAATATGATTTGTGCGGCGGGGAAGGGCTATGAGAGGGGGAAGGGACAATTGGGTTTTGTTCTATGTGAAGAGGCGTTTGCTGCTCATGGTGGCGCCTTTACTGCCGCTGCTGTGGACTCGCCTGCTGGTGGTGGTTGCTTTGCCTTGTGGCCTTATGCCTCTTTGCAAAAGCGTCGTAGGACCATATGGTCACTTTGTAAAAAGCGTGCTGAATCGAACGCAACCAACCGCATCAAAAACAACAGAGCCGTCTCCGAGATGTGGCCGATTTATCAATTAAAACTACTTCAGGTCAACCATTTCAGGTGACCTCCGACATTTTTTCCTACTTTCTACTGGTCGTATCGGCATGATTTGGGACACAAAAGAAGCGTCTTTGCGTGGTGAATCCAACGCAATAAACCGGATCTTAAACGACTGAACCATTTCCGAGATATGGCCAATTTACCAATTAAAACTACTTCCGGTCTCTTCTTCGGACGATTTTTAGACACTATTTTTTACTAACTTTTGACCTATTGGTCGTATCGGCATGGTTGATGGCTCTAAAGAAGCGTCTTTGCAACGCGGTTATATCCGCAAAATGGCGTAAGAGATCATTTGCAACCCCGAAAAACGCTTAGTTTTCGAGATACAGCCCTTTTTGTATAATTCAGCATTTTATGCTCACTTTCTCCAGCATTTTTCCCTACTTTTTACTGGTCGAAGCGGCATGTTTTATGGCTCTCAAGAAGCGTGTTTTCATGCTGAATCCAACGAGACCAGAAGCGTTCAAATCGAGCTAACCGTTTTCGAGATACGGCCAATTTTGTAAAATAAACCACTTCAGGTGACCTTCTCCGACATTTTTTCCTACTTTCTACTGGTCGTATCGGCATGATTTTGGTCACAAAAGAAGCGTCTTTGCGTGCTGAATCCAACTCAATAAACCGCATTTCAAACAACAGAGCCGTCTCCGAGATGTTGCCGATTTATCAATTAAAACTACTTCGGTCAATCATTTCCGGTCACGTTCTCCGACATTTCCCCCCCACATTCTGATGGTCGTAGCGGCATTATTGAGGGCATAAAAGAAGCGTCTTTGTGTGTTGAATCGAACGCAACAAACCGCATCTAAAACAGTCTAGCCGTCTCCGAGATATGCCCGATTTTGTGAAACGAGTGCCCTTTTAAGGACCTCTCTGGACACAAGATTCCTCCTTTCTCCAGGACGCAGCGACCATCAAATGAAACACAAATGTCGCTTTAATATATACAAAATATAGTCGTGTATTAAAAATGCATACAATCAGTTGGTTAACATTTTACAAAAATTTGTTTTTTTACTTTCCTCCCCACCCCCGTCCACTCCAACACGCTCTCTCTCTCTCTCTCTCTCTCTCTCTCTCTCTCTCCGGCTAACAGTTACGAAACAAACAAACAAAAATATAGACAAAATGTCAAAGATCATAGAAATGGGTGTGCACTCCCCTCGTTCGTAACGCGCCAACGCCAGCAGTCGCCGGACATTTTTGTTTTTCTCCATTTTTTGATATGTACACGTGAGCATCTTTCAAGGGTCCTCTTATTGTCATCTCTGTAGGCAATTCGTTTGGTCAGATAATTGGCTTGATCGTTCGGAACGGATACAGTCTGGCACTGTACTAGGAACTGTTAGCGGTGAAGAAGTTCACAGTGACCAAGATCATGCAGGTGCACGACCATATCAGAACGAAGACCAGCCAGCCGGAGCTGCGGAACGGGCTGCGGAATTCGTTGACGACGCCACGACCGAGAAGATCGGAGCACGTTCGACGGGCAAAGTAGACCAGAGACACCGGAATGATGTACTGAATGCCAGCACCCGCGTAGCTGCCGGTGAAACCCACCAGACTGGTGACACTCTCGGTGAAGTACGTGACAACAAAGGGCGGCACAATGGCGAGCACGGGAAAGAGAAAACGTCGCAGCAGGAAGTTGTACGAGTCAAAGCGCGACATGTCCAGGAACAGTGTCTGCAAATTGTTCCGCAAGGTGATGGCTATGATGGGGAAGCTGGCCGACAGCGTGAAGACGGGAAAGAGCGCCAGGAAGTACTCGACAACCTTGAGGGCTACCGGCCCATTCGGGTCTGGTATGAAATTCAACGTGTACAGATCTTCGAGATGCGCGAACGCAAATGCTCCCGTCAAGGCGAGCACTATGTAGAAGCTGCAAATCAGAATGTAATCGTACGAGAGGAGCGACTTGATGTTGCGCTTGTCGCTGATCGGCACGAGGAGACTGGGCAGCGAGTGATGACACATGAAGGAGTAGACGCACGCGCCGAACAGCGATGGAAGACCGAGGATGTTGGCAGTCGGCGGCTGACCCTGGCTGCCGTTCTGAATCAGAGATTTGATCGCCAGTCCAATCATTGTGATGAAAGCTAGAAGAAACAAATTAACACCCATTTGGAGTGGACCCACTGAGACCTTACCAAGCCAGCGGCACATCACGGTGAACATCTGAATGTACTTCGTCTTCTGTACACTGTACAGGGCGAACGGTCCCAGGATCATGATGAAGGCGACGAGGAACAAGCGGTACACGTCCAGGCGAGACATCGTGTGGTTGTCCCAGCACAGCGTTGCCTCGGTGATGTTCAGATAATCGCTGGAATTCGTTGAATTCAGCTGACTGCAAGGAGATAAACCAGACAATAGAGAAGCGCGAGCAGGAATGACGTGCACATACCACACAACATCGCGCAGACTCTTGGCCACTGCTGCGGAGTATATGCTCAGATCGCCATAGAGGTAGATCGCGATGCACAGGTAGAAGAGGATACGTCCAAAATCATTGAAGAACAGTCCAGCCATCTCGCCAAGTTCCACCTTCCGTTCGAGCATGTAATACTGTGACCTCTGCGACGAGAGCGGCATCTGTTCGATGCTGCTCTCCGCATTCAAGCGTCCGCTGTTCCGCGGCAACAGTGACTCCGTCGGATCACTATCGGGTTCATCATCCGTTGTTGCCTGCTAAATCAAAGAAAACACACAAAGAGACAAACAAACATTTACTCAGTCCGCCCCCTGCTCTGAATCTGACTCACTTGGTCGCGCTTTAGAAACTGCAATCGTTGCCACTGTATGACCGCATTCGCGCACGACATTGTTTCGATAACAAACGTCACCGTCATGTAACTGATTCCGGCCAAGACAATGATTACCGAAATGCTGAGCAGCCAGCCAGCTCGGGCAAACACCGCTGGCAGCGTAAGCGCTCCAGTGCCGACAATTAAATTGAAAACAAATATGAAACCGATCTAGGAGGAAGGAACAAGAAAACGATCTCTAACGATCTGTTGCACTCGAGCCGAGGAACACACTCACCCATGTCGGATACTCATCGCCAGACCTCACTCGATATGGCATCTTGGACGATAACAGCCTTCTCTACGCGCCAGTCAGGATACAATTTAGAGGATTAACAAGAACACAGCGGTACGCTTACACGATGCACATTCCAGGTGGCTTGTTGCACTTTATTTACGCACACTTCGCTTGGCAACCATAGCCAGTGACGATGCGAGGGTAAATAACGACGAAAAAAAAAACGTACTCGATGTATGTTCAATGTTCTAAAACGTTATCTAAATATAGAGTTTCACTTGGTGGCGAAACAAAAGAAAACGAACAAAATTCAATCGCTTCCCTTGCTTTGCTTTGCTTTCTTTTTGTTGTTTTTGATGTGGTTTCGTTTTTCCGATTGTTGTTTAGGCCTAGCCGCAGCTGATCAGGGACAGAGGGAGAGCGATCGATGTGCGCGCGAGCACACAGTTGCCTCTGTCGTGATGAGGATGTTGCCAGACGCCTTTGCCGATGTTGATGGAGGCAGGAGAATGGATACACTCGGCGCCGAGTGGAGGGCGAATATCAGTGAATCAGGAACAGAGATAATGGGGGATCCATGGCCTGCCGGCCAAAATCAGCAAAAAAAAATCGTGTTCTTTCAATTTCACGCGGCGTTGACGTTTAAATGAAATGAAATCCAGTTTGCAAGCATTTCACGAGCAAATGTGAGACGTCAAAATGGCAGCACTACTCGTGTTTGACGTGCGAACAGTCAACTACGTCGTTTTTTCATTCGCAAGCGGGGCTGCCACTTTTTTTTTGTCTCCTTTTTTTTTCATTGATGTCTGAATTGTTTTTTTTCCAGATTACGAAGGAATTCATGGAATTTTAAGCAAATTTCGCGATGTGATGGGATCTTGAGGAGTTTTTTTTTCTTTTTAAAGCGAAGAGAATACACAGAGTGTCGCAAGCGGGGTTGCCACTTTTTGTTTTCATTGATTTCTGAATTGTTTTTTTTTTTAATTGCGAAGAAATTCATGGAATTTTAAGATTTTAAGCTAATTTCGCGATGTGATGGGATCTTGAGGAGTTTTTTCCGTTTTAAAACGAAAAGAATACACAGAGTGTCACATCGTTTGCCAGCCATTCCACGGTGTGAGGTGTCATTCATGACGTTTGTTCATTTTGTAACTGTTCTTCTGGCAACTTCGATCACCGGTTTAAACACCACTCTCCCCCTCGCATAGCCCATATCTCATGTACACCCATCGCCATCGTCATCAGCTGCAGCAAGGAAGAAAAGAATTCAAGGCCACAGAGAAAAAAAACCAAAAAAACCCGCATCAAATGGGAAAAAAGGCCGCTTTTTTCAATTGTCCTCGTGAAAAAAAGAAGAATGCTACATCCTCCAGTCGATCCCATCTGAATGCGTTCAAAAGAGACAGCCATCTGAGCTCAGATGTTGTTTTTTTTGTTTTCCCATCCAAGCGCATCTACCTTCACCTCGTATGGCCGTGTGTTGTTTTTCCCTAATTTTTTTTTTTTTTTCCTAATTGAATTCAACTCTGTGTGTACATGTGTGTGTGTGTGTGTGTTTTCGGGGTTTGCGCAATTTGTTTTTCTTTTTATTGCTCCTCGAATCGCAAAAGAAAAGAAAGCCTTTCGAGAATCGGCTCCGGACGTCACATTTCTCTTCGCTCTTCAAATTTTCGCATTCACACATCATTCGTTGCGGGCAACACACACAATTCTCATATCGTTCTCGCGCTGCTCACAACCTCTTAGTCTCTTGTTCGACTGTGCTAAAGCAAAAGTAAAAGCAAAAGTGTGTTCATTTTTTGTCTCTCATTCTTTCTTAAATTAAATTCACTCCCAAATTCGATCTCATTCAATTCGACTCTCAAATGACGGCCAATCTGAGCGCATAGCGAGAAAAAAAAAAAGCAAAAAAAACTAACTAACCTTCCGGTAGTTGGCGACAAGCAACGCCTTAAAGTAATCAGAAAGACGAGTGGAAGAGGAGTGGAAAAAATAAAGAAGCACCTAATCTTCAAAAAAAAAAAAAGAAAATAATTGAAAACGTTGTGGCGGCGAGGTGTACAAGTGAAAAAAGAGAAGAAAAAAAAAAAAAAACGCCAAGGAATAAACAAATACAATTTTTTTTCTTCCTCCAACTTTCCATCGGCGAAGGATGATGTTTCTGGAATTCATGATGTTCCATCGTGCATCGCAGTTCAGCGCTTGAAAACCTCGGGCGGATTCTGTGTGTGTTCACTGTGGCGTGGTGCACTCCGACATCTCGGCCGTGTTGTCGTTCCGTTGTCCGCGAAGACATCGAGAGTCGAGTCAAACAAGTTTTCGATCGATCAAAATAATGTGCGTTTCGATCTCGATGCAAAATGATATAGAATCTTGAAGACGAAACGCGAATAAATAAGAAAAAACAAAAAGAAAAACCTGCAAATCTTCATCTGTTCACGCCACGCAAGATATATCCCGCAAGTCGTGTCACACGCCACACAGTCTTACACGCGCGCGGGGGGGTTTAGCCTGCGGCGTTGTCTGTCCAATCAGTAGCAGCAGCAGCAGCAGCAGCAGCATCACCATCACCATCACCATCTCCACATCGCAGTGCAAGGAAGTGAGAGGAAACAGGAATAAATTTGTTGTCGGTGCGTGCGTGCGTGCTTCGGCGTGTGTGTGAGTGGCCCAAACGTAGGCAATTCAGTGCGGTTCTATTTCGTTTTTTCCTCATCCTCGGCAAACTCATCAGAGATCAAGAAGGTAAGTCATTGGTCAACAATTTTAAGAAAAAAGCAAAAAAAAAAAAAAACGAGAGACTTTTAGGCGTTGTGTCATGTTTTGCACCGCACGCTCGGGTACAATTGTACTCGGTGGCGCGACGAAAACAAATAAAAACGCAAAAAAAAACGCAAAAAAAAACAAAAAAAAACGCAAAAAAACGCAAAAAAAACGATTATTTATTATTTTCTTGTTGTTGTTGTTTCGTTTTGGGGCGTCGATGTTGTTTATTTTCTTGTTTGTTTCCCTCGCGCGATGACGTGCTGTGTAAACAACAAAATTAGACGACAGTATATAATTAGACCGCATCGCGGTATGAATCAGCGCAGCTCTGGCTACAGTGACCGCACGGTGACAACCGCACCCGTGTGCTGGGGCGGGTGAGCACTTGAGATCAACAAGTTAATCAACACCTCGCCACCCATCAACCCTTAATTGAATAATCAACCCTTGTCGTGTCGCCCATGGTTGCGCAAAAGGTGTGGCCAGCTAAGGACGCCGCATTCATTGTTGTGCGAAGTGATGCATGCTGCATAGAGCCCCACTCTGTATTGCGATGTAGAACAACATCGCTGATAAGGGGGGGGATGAATCAGCCACAGATTGGGGCCGATTGTTGTCGTTTGCCTCCGTTGAACGTCTACCCCCTCTGCATTTGTTGTGTCCTCCTGCTCATCTTCCTCCTCCTCATCTTCCTCCTCCTCATCTTCCTCCTCCTCATCTTCCTCCTCCTCATCTTCCTCCTCCTCATCCTCCTCCTCCTCCTCATCCTCCTCCTCCGCCGATGACTGTACGTGTCCTATCCCACTTTCTTGTCCTTTCGCATACAAGACTCTGTTGTCCCCGGGGGTGGTGGTGGTGGTGGTGGTTGTTGTGTTGACTTCCAGCCAACACGCCACGCCCAACTCTCATCCTGTGTACATTCAAATTCCCCCCGTAACTTGGCACTCCTTGAACTTTCCCTTAGCTTTTATCCGCTCCGTGATTTGCGACACTAATCCGTCGGGATTCGCTTTGCTGCAGCTTTTCAGCGAATTGACTAAAACTCTCGTTTCGTTCGTCATCGTCGTCCTTGCTTGTGGAAATCCCCCCCCATCCCACCAGCCCCGACAACAAACGCTCTATTAGACGAGGCATCAAATTACCGGCCGTTGATGCGAAAAAACAAAAAAAAAAAACACCCATCCTCAGCTGTGACGCACCCCGTCCGCTTGATTGACAGAAACACTTTGCGACCGTCTTGGTGGGCTTAAGTGGGTTTTGTCCCACCATTCGGTCCTGCTGTGCACCGTTGTGTGCGCGCCTGCAGTGAAATCTAATCAAGCGTCGTGAGATTACAGTCAAGAGCGGATTGTTGTGAGTTGACGGCGCCAATTGAGCTGTTGCGTATTTTCAAATCTCCGCCTTCATTGGTGCTGATTAAGGATGATTATTTGATTTTATTTGCACTGCTGTGCGAGGCGGGGGGGACGCTTGATGATTGTGTGTACTTTGCGTCTTCCTGTGGACAGATGGGGGCCAGTTGCGCAGTCAGTGCATGTTTGTCTTGACTTATGTGAACGATCTGTGACGCGGGCTGGGAGTTGTTCTGAGCAGCAGACGCTCTTTACGTGGTCTAGCGAGTCCTTGTCCACTCCTCGACTGTGCGGAGCTCGAGACGCTCTCTTTACGGTCCAGCCACACCTGCGTTGGATCCGTAGACGCCTGGCGGCACTCCGAGTCATTGTCCACTCCTGGACTCTGCAATATTTGAAAGACTCGGTGCTGGAGACGCTCTCTGGATCCGTAGACGTCCGGCGGCAGCCCGAGTCCTTGTCCACTCGTGGACTCGGCATTATTTCAAAGACTTGGAGCTGGATACGCTCTCTGGATCAGTAGACGCCTGGCGTCAGCCCGAGTCCTTGTCCACTCGTGGAGCTGGAGACGCACTCTGGATGCGAAGACGCCTGGCGGCACTCACAGTCTTTGTCGACTCGGCATTATTTCACAGACTTGGAGCTGGAGACGCTCTCTGGATCAGTAGACGCGTGCCGTCAGCCCGAGTCCTTGTCCACTCGTGGAGCTGGAGACGCTCTCTGGATCAGTAGACGCCTGGCGTCAGCCCGAGTCCTTGTCCACTCGTGGAGCTGGAGACGCTCTCTGGATTCGTAGACGCCTGGGGGCACCCCGAGTCCTTGTCCACTCGTGGACTCGGCATTATTTCACAGACTTGGAGCTATAGACGCTCTCTGGATCAGTAGAAGCCTGGCGTCACCCCGAGTCCTTGTCCACTCGTGGAGCTGGAGACGCTCTCTGGATTCGTAGACGCCTGGTGGCGCACCGAGTCCTTGTCCACTCGTCGACTCTGCATTTCTTCAAAGACTCGGAGCTGGAGACGCACTCTGGATCCGAAGACGCCTGGCGTCAGCCCGAGTCCTTATCCACTCGTGGAGCTGGAGACGCACTCTGGATCCGAAGACGCCTGGCGTCAGCCCGAGTCCTTATCCACTCGTGGAGCTGGAGACGCACTCTGGATCCGAAGACGCCTGGCGTCAGCCCGAGTCCTTGTCCACTCGTGGAGCTGGAGACGCTCTCTGGATCAGTAGACGCCTGGCATCAGCCCGAGTCCTTGTCCACTCGTGGAGCTGGAGACGCTCTCTGGATCAGTAGACGCCTGGCATCAGCCCGAGTCCTTGTCCACTCGTGGAGCTGGAGACGCTCTCTGGATTCGTAGACGCCTGGTGGCGCACCGAGTCCTTGTCCACTCGTCGACTTGGCATTATTTCACAAACTCGGAGCTGGAGACGCTCTCTAAGTGGCCGCGCCACACCTGCGTTGGATCCATAGACGCCTGGCCCACTCCTCGACTCGGAGCTGGAGTCTCGTCGGTCCGGAACAACGTCATTCATGCCTTGGATGCATAGACGCGTTGCTTCTTCTCCTCCAGAAGCCATGTAAACAGAGGTTCGCCTTCGACGTGACCACTGGCTTCTGCTGGGATGATCAGAAGCTTGAGCTCGGTTGCCTCTTGATCTCAAACAACAGCGAGTCTCAGGCGGTTTCCTCTGTTTCATCTCGGCGCTGATGTTGTCTGTACTCGAGCCAAACGAAGTCCGACGTCTCCGGCTGCCTCGATGTCCCAGATGCTGCTGACGTGTGGACGAAAACCAGTTCGGAGACACGTTCGTTGCGACATTCATTGTAGCCACTTTCGTGGCAACACCTCATCTACGGCACACTCCATCTAACAGGCTGACAGGTCCTCAAAAATCAAGCAAAATCAATCGAAATGCTGTCAGATCCCAGTTCGCAGTCGAAGCAATTCACAAAAGCATCGACATCAGAGGTCAGCTCGTGTTCAAGTGGATGGCACCTCTCCCCGTCCCCGTCCCCGTCCCCGGCCAACTCACAGCTGACACGATAAGTGTAACATTCCCACCGCCCTGGATGCGTGTCAGATCGGAGGTTAAATGCCCATTATCGTCAAAGTGCATCCTTTAACCTCCGCCAATTGAGCACAGTCAGCGAGAAGCCCTCTAACCGCATTCGAAATGACACACTTCCACGGTGAGTGCAAAACACGAGACACTCTCAACCTCAGCACCACTTAACGTCGGCCGTGCGGGCATGCAAATGCTCTCGTTGCGCCGCTGGCAAGAAAAAAATGCAGAACGAGTGCATCAAAGCAAATATGAGGCGCGCGCGATATCGATTCGATGAAAGAATGCGCATTTTCGAATGAAAAATAATGAAAATGACCTTAGAATCGGTTGAGGGAGGCGGTCGACTGTTTCGTGACGCTGCAAGGGTGGATGCGTGCTGTGTACGTGTACGTAGAGGGTTGGCTTGTCGTCCAGCTGAAGTGAAACGTGTTGTAGAGCAGGTCCTTGGAGACTCACCGTCGGGAAATGGAACGACGGAAACCGGTTGCCGGGCCGGAAAGTGACGGCACAAGGGAGTGGGGTGGAGCATGGCTATTTTAATGCAGGATCTCGAGGGCCCCGAGGGAGACCAGCTCTCCCTCTACATTCCTCTCAGTCCGTGTGGACCTGGATCTCAACGAACAAACCTCTCCAGCTGCTTCCAAATCCGTCGATGCCTTCCTCCGACACGTGCCTCGTTGCACCGAATCCAAGTCGAAGACCCATGTTGTCCATGCACTTAAGGTGCATATTGCATAGCCGCCTGGGCGCACTCATGTTCCTCTACACAGCAAGGCCACAGTTCGCTCAGCTCCCCAACCGATGCCAAATTTCAATGAAAACCCACGAAATTCTCTCGTTTTTCTGCATGCTCTGCATCCCCACATCACCTCTCGCACATTTTACTCCGATTTGTCCTTGTTCAATAATGGAAAACATCCCCCATCCGTCCACCCTTCCATTTGAGTGCAGCGCAAGCACTGCAGCAACTCTCCGTCGTGACGTCACGGCAAAGAGACACATTTTCTAGAATTTTCCACAATTCCGGTGGAAATTTTCAAACGGAATCCACATCGATTATCCTCTCCACACTCAGCCCTTTAGAATGTTGACACATTTCACGGGAGAAAAACCGCAGTAAACCGGCAACACACGTGTGTCGCATTTATTTTTTTTTTTTGCTGAAAATAAACGAATTTTTCGACGACGTGGAGGGTGAAGCGGATTGCTCGGCAACCAGGGCGAATCCGATGATGTGTGGCACCAGGGTGGATGGGGAATTTCATCTAAAAGGGGATTGAGGTGAGATTTACTAACGGGAGGGTAGTGAATGGGTTTAGTGAGGCAAAATTCGATATAACCTCTTTTTGCGCAGTCATGTAGTGAAATTGGTTTTGTGAAACGAATTTCTCGATAATTCGGTCGAGGCAAGGGTTGTGCTGATACCTGGATGGATAGGATAATTGAATGTAGATGAGTGGGGATGTGTGACCTTTGAAGGGGCGTGCCGTGGTTGGCCTGTTTGATGTGAAAACAGTGAGGTCCTCTATAGCTGCCGAAGCACGGGGTGGTTTTGTGAAACGATTTTCTCGCTAATTAGAGCGAGTTCAGGATTGTGTGGTACCTCGATGGATAGGGAATGAAATGGAGAAGCGTAATCTGAACCGACTTCCTAAGGGACGTGCCTTTGTTGGCCAGCTTGAAGCATGAGCCTTGATGTCCTCCTTTGTGCCATTGAAGTGGCGATAGGTTGTTTTCTGAAACAAATTTCTCGATAAGTAGGAAAATTCCAGCGACGAGCAATGTCAGAATGGAAAGGAAATTGAATGTAGAAGGATATTGATGTGCAACACTTTAATCGGCGTGCCTTGGTTGAGAAGTTTGAAGTAAAAAACCGTGAGGTCCTCCATAACCTCCTTGAAATCGCGACCGGATGTCTTGTGACACGATTTTCTCGCTAATTAGGGCGAGTCCAGGATTGCGTGGTACTTCAATGGATAGGGAATCAAACGTAGACGCATATTGATGAGCAACACTTTAAGGGACGTGCCTTGGTTGAGAAGTTTGAATCAAAAAACCGTGAGGTCCTCCATAACCTCCTTGAAATCGCGACCGGATGTCTTGTGAGGGGATTTTCCCGCTAATTAGGACGAGTCCAGTATTGTGTGGTACCTCGAAGGATAGGGAATCAAATGTAGACGCATATTGATGTGCAACACTTTAAGGGACGTACCTTGGTTGAGAAGTTTGAATCAAAAAACCGTGAGGTCCTCCATAATCTCCTTGAAATCGCGACCGTATGTCTTGTGAGACGATTTTCTCGCTAATTAGGGCGAGTCCAGGATTGCGTGGTACTTCAATGGATAGGGAATCAAATGTAGACGCATATTGATGAGCAACACTTTAAGGGACGTGCCTTGGTTGAGAAGTTTGAATCAAAAAACCGTGAGGTCCTCCATAACCTCCTTGAAATCGCGACCGTATGTCTTGTGAGACGATTTTCTCGCTAATTAGGGCGAGTCCAGTATTGTGTGGTACCTCGATGGATAGGGAATCAATTGTAGACGCATATTGATGTGCAACACTTTAAGGGACGTACCTTGGTTGAGAAGTTTGAATCAAAAAACCGTGATGTCCTGCATAACCTCCTTGAAATCGCGACAGGATGTGTTGTAGGACGAATTTCTCGGCAATAAGGACGAGTCCAAAGTTGTGGATGGAAAGGAAATTGAATGTAGATGCGGAAGAAGGTGCAACACTTCAAGCGACCTGCCTTGGTTGAGAAGTTTGAAGCAAAAAACCGTGAGGTCCTCCATAACCTCCTTGAAATCGCGACCGGATGTCTTGAGGGACGATTTTCCCGCTAATTAGGGTGAGTCCAGGATTGAGTGGTGGCTCAACGGATAGGGAATCAAATGTAGACGCGTATTGATGTGCAACACTTAAAGGGACGTGCCTTGGTTGAGTAGTTTGAACGAAAAGCAGGAAGCTCCTCTATCTGTCGCGACGGACGGGTTGTTGTTTTGAGACGAATTTCTCGACAACTAGGACGCGTCAAAGACTGATGAACGCCAGCATGGATAGGCCATTCAATGTAGACGTGACTTCCCAGGGGACGTGCCTCTGCTGCTCGCAGCTGACCCTGAATTTTATCTTGAGCCAAAGCAACAACGCAGTAAAACAGAAAAACACAACCAAACACACACACGAATTCAATTCATAATCATTTAGCCACTTTGTTTCGGCGTTAATTGAACTGATTTCAATTGTCGGTCGATATCGATCGGCGGTTGTTCGACGTCGTCGTCGACGTTTATTGCTTGCAAAAGCACTTATTGCCCGCCAGTCCGATGTGCTAACGATATCATTATCAATGCACACCCACTTCGGCGCGCGAGAAAAGCGAAACAGGGAAACAGGGAAACGAGGGGCAACGATTACGATTATACGATCACACTATCAGGTGACCGGGTTCGAACAGATGCTAGGAACCTGATAGGCGGGCGACAGTGGACGGCGCGGTGGTGAACGGCGGTGGGCTAGGGCGTGGATTTACGAGTTGGGGGTAGGGGGGGGGTAAATGAACAAACATCGCCTCAATCTCTGTGTACTCGACTGGGCATTGAATGATGTCACGTGAGGTGTCGTTGGAAAAACAGGAAATCGATTGTTGGTGTTCTTCTGTGGAGCGCGTGGTGTCGCCACTGGGCGGAGCTCTGCGAAACAGTTGAGATGCGTTTTGGAATCTTCATTGAACTGCCTTTTGGTTAGACGGAGGCAATCGAAGTGTTAATGGTGTTTACATTCGTTTTTCCTACGTCCCTGAAAAGGGTGATACAAAAAAAAAAAAGTGAGGTTATGTTTTTCACCAAGCGCTTCCCAACTTCAAATTGAAGTCAAACAAAGTGTGTGAGGTGTCAACGAGATTCGTTATTCGTTTTAAAAGCCGATCGATGCCATTTTGCATGAAATATAGCGTCTTTTGCGGTTTCTCCGCGTGGCGCCCAACCGGAAATGCCACATTTTGTAAGAATTTTGATCGATCGCGTGGATTTGGTTGGCTTTTTAAGGGCCGCTGTGATTTGTGGCGCATATTCGAACCCTACAAGTCGATCTCCCACAAGCTGGATCCCTCGGTGGACCAGTTCACATCACCGCCACCGTGCCTGGCCGTGCCCTCGAATCGTGGCCTGATCTGCGTGGCACCGATGGAAGTGGCCAGAGCTCGCCTGACTTAGGTCCTAGAGGACCCATGGTGATGCGGACACAGCGCGCGTGTCCGCTTGGAACCACACGTCGTTGGTTACTCCATGTCTGAGGGAGAAGAACCCTTTTTAAACGTACTTGAACGACGAAACTTGATGATTTTATTGTTTCGTCTAACTGCCTGGCCATCGCAGGAAGTGCCAGTGGATGCAGCACTTGCACGAGTCGTTAATTCTTTTCTTAGACGCTACAGGACACAGCAACAATGTCTCAGCGGCAAGGGCAAGACACCTCCGAGGATAGCTGCCTTGCATCCAAATGCGCCTCAAGACGGCTAGACTGTCTCGCATTCTTGCTCGTTGCCATCGCATCTTCCTTGTTCTCTTGTCCACGCTGTTGCTTCGAGAAGGGAGGCGCATCAGCACGGTGGGACTGTCTTACTGTCCTTGTCGTCATCGTTGTTTCGAGAGGAGACGGCCACCTTTGTCATCACATCTTCCTCGTTCTTGCCGCCGGCATTGTTGCATCGAGAGGCGCCTCAGGCAGGCTAGACTGTCTCACTTCCTTTGCCATCGCATCTTCCTTGTCCTTGTCGTCATTGTTGCATCGAGAGGTGCGCCACCTAAGCACGGCCAGACTGTGTCTCACACCTCCTTTGCCTCTTCCTCGTCCTTGTCGAGACTGTGTGTAGCCGTGCTGAGGCGCCTATCCTCCTCTGCTGTCCCATCTTCCTTGTTCTTTTCGACATTTGTTGCATCGTCTACCGACGGGCAAACATTCATTCTTGAGTCCTTCTGTTGAATGCAACGTCATCGCTCAACAGGCGAAAAAAAATCGCTAAATTCACTAAAGAAGAGGTCCTTCTTGATGTTCGACACATGCCCCATTCAAGCTTTGCCACAATTATTGGGACCGCATTGCATCCCACTGTTCCACTGGCAGCTTCACAACCTTCAAAGCGCGAAGCGATTCTTGCACCGCAGCGACAACTGTCGGTCGAGACGGTTCCGCCGGTTCCTGTCTACTGCCGCCTTTAGGTGGAGGCTTCTTGATACGTGTGTGGAGACGGTGGCCTTGGACTGTAGCCTTGGACTGTTGAACCGATTTTTTTAACGCTGCCCACACGTCTTGACCCACAGAACAACGTTGCAACGGAGGCTTACTAAGCTTCCGGCATTTTTCCCTTGCGCCCAAGTGTCTCAAACGTGTCCTTGAATGGCATTCAGTTGGAGTATCATCCGTCGGGAAGTGGAATTGTGACGAATTGTTGACGAATTGCTGACGAATTGCTGACGAATTGCTGACGAATTGCTGACGAATTGCTGACGAATTGCTGACGAATCACTGACCTTGAGAGTTCGGCTGACTTCGCCGCAGATAATCCTCGATCTAGAAGGATGCGTCCTTCGTTATAGTAGGCTTCCACCTGCAGCCCCCCACATCCGGTCATGATCAGACGATTCGTCGGCATTCGCAGCAACAACCACAAACCGCACAAATCGGTTGTAATGTGCGGTAAGTGAGGTTATATCTTGGGTCAGGTTGGCACCCGTGTACACGCGCATGGAGTCTCTTGATGACAGTGACCGACGACAGTCTCAAAGTGAGCTCCGCCATGGTTGAGATTAAGACAAATTTGCCCAAAAATGCGAGATCCTCGAGCATAAAGGCGTGCTCCTCAGAGGAGGCACCAAAATAAGAGCTCTGTTTGGTGATTCTTCTTCTTCTACTGGCACTACAGTCCGGGGTGGACCTGTGCCTCAGTCAACAAGCTTCTCCAGCTGGCACGATCTTTAGCCAGCTGTCTCCAATTTTGGTTGAGGTCCTTCTCCACTTGCCGTCTCCGAGATATGGCCAATTTTGTAAAATAAACCACTTCAGGTCAACCATTTCAGGTGACCTCCGACATTTTTTCCTGCTTTCTACTGGTCGTATCGACATGATTTTAGGCACAAAAGAAGCGTATTTGCGTGGTGAATCCAACGCAACAAACCGCATCTTAAACGACCGAGCCATTTCCGAGATATGGCCAATTTACCAGTTAAAACTACTTTAGGTCTCTTCTTCGGACGATTTTTAGACACTATTTTTTACTAACTTTTGATCTATTGGTCGTATCGGCATGGTTTATGGCTCAAAAGAAGCGTCTTTGCAACGCGGTTATATCCGTAAAATGGCGTTAGAGATCATTTGCAACCCCGAAAAACGCTTAGTTTTCGAGATACGGCCCATTTTGTATACTTCAGCATTTTATGCTCACTTTCTGCAACATTTTTCCGGCCGTAGCGGCATGTTTTATGGCTCACAAGAAGCGTGTTTCCATGCTGAATCCAACGAGACCCGAAGCATTCAAATCGAGCCAACCGTTTCCGAGATATGGCCACTTTTGTAAAATAAACCACTTCAGGTCAACCATTTCAGGTGACCTTCTCCGACATTTTTTCCTACTTTCTACTGGTCGCATCGGCATGATTCTGGGCATAAAAGAAGCGTATTTGCGTGCTGATTCGAACGCAACAAACCGCATCTAAAACGAGTGAACCATTTCCGAGATATGGCCAATTTACCAATTAAAACTACTTCCGGTCTCTTCTTCGGACGATTTTTAGACACTATTTTTTACTAACTTTTGATCTATTGGTCGTATCGACATGGTTTATGGCTCAAAAGAAGCGTCTTTGCAACGCGGTTATATCCGTAAAATGGCTTAAGAGATCATTTGCAACCCCGAAAAACGCTTAGTTTTCGAGATACGGCCCATTTTGCATAATTCAGCATTTTATGCTCACTTTCTGCAACATTTTTCCCTACTTTCTACTGGCCGTAGCGGCATGTTTTATGGCTCACAAGAAGCGTGTTTCCATGCTGAATCCAACGAGACCCGAAGCATTCACATCGAGCCAACCGTTTCCGAGATATGGGCACTTTTGTAAAATAAACCACTTCAGGTCAACCATTTCAGGTGACCTTCTCCGACATTTTTTCCTACTTTCTACTGGTCGCATCGGCATGATTCTGGGCATAAAAGAAGCGTATTTGCGTGCTGATTCGAATGCAACAAACCGCATCTGAAACGAGTGAACCATTTCCGAGATATGGCCAATTTACCAATTAAAACTACTTCCGGTCTCTTCTTCGGACGATTTTTAGACACTATTTTTTACTAACTTTTGATCTATTGGTCGTATCGGCATGGTTTATGGCTCAAAAGAAGCGTCTTTGCAACGCGGTTATATCCGTAAAATGGCGTAAGAGATCATTTGCAACCCCGAAAAGCGCTTAGTTTTCGAGATACGGCCCATTTTGTATAATTCAGCATTTTATGCTCACTTTCTGCAACATTTTTCCCTACTTTTTACTGGTCGAAGCGGCATGTTTTATGGCTCTCAAGAAGCGTGTTTTCATGCTGAATCCAACGAGACCAGAAGCGTTCAAATCGAGCTAACCGTTTTCGAGATACGGCCAATTTTGTAAAATAAACCACTTCAGGTCAACCATTTCAGGTGACCTTCTCCGACATTTTTTCCTACTTTCTACTGGTCGTATCGGCATGATTTGGAACACAAAAGAAGCGTCTTTGCGTGGTGAATCCAACGCAATAAACCGCATCTCAAACGACCGAGCCGTCTCCAAGATATGGCCATCCACATTCTGGTACCGCTCGTAGGGCTCGCGGTCTTCTGTCTTCTCCTCCATTCGCCTTTCTCGCAGGCGGCACCATATATCCGACGTAGAATTTCTTCTTTAGAAGGTACCAAGAATCAGCTCTGCAGTTTTGCTTAGCGTCCACGGCTTTCGGCTCCATAGAGCAGGCACTGGCAAAATAAGAGTCACGAGCTCAGTTGTTCCGTCAAACCGAAGTAGCCCCGCTTGCCAAGGGCGATTCCAACAGACAGATCAGACCACTAAGATGTCTCGCACCTTATTTTGCTTCTACTTTTGCACAACCTATCCATTTTGACGCCTTTGAACCTAAGAATCGTCCTACTTATCGAGATATTTGCTTCAAAAGTCGAAAGAGGTTATCCCGGAGTTCACCCGCAAGCACACGACCCACGGCACTCCCGTTAAAAAAGTCGCTTCTACATTTCACTACCTATCCATCCTGATATCCCGCCCAACCTCAGGGTCGTCCCACACATCAAGACAATTGCTTCACAAAACATCCCATTTTCGAACTCCTCGATTTCACTGCGAAAACAGAGGTCATCCCGATGTTTGCCTCAAGCACACCAGCCAACGCATCTCTGCTAAAAAAGTCCTGCCTTACTCCGCTTCGACATGAAATTCCCTATCCATGCTGGTATCACACATCCTCAGATTCGTCCTAGTTCCCGAGAAATTTTGTTCACAAAATGCGACGAAAATGCGTTTATTTTCAGCAAAAACAAAAAAAAAAAAAAATGCGACCCAAGTGCCGGTTTACTGCATTTTTTCGTGTAAAATGTGACATTTTTTTCAAAATTCGCTGGGGACTGGGTGGGCAGAGGATAATCGAAGTGAACTGCATCAAAAAAATTCATTCGGAATCGTTGAAAATTGCGAGAAAAATGCGTTTTTCATTTTTCATGCACTCAGTGAATTCGAGTGAAAACGAGATGATTTGCTGCATGGCTGGCAATGCTGGCAGATTGACGGATGGGTTTGGCTGCATATTACGAGTGGAAAGCGAAGGGAGACGTGTTTTTTGATTGAGAACTCATGGATTTGGCCCGAGGTACAGACAAACTCCTTGACTACCTCGAAATTGTTGGCGCTGTCGATCGTGTCCAAGGTGGTGTGTGACGTCGACAACGGGGGACTGTCCTCATTGAACTTTGGAGACCAGTTCGTTTCGCTTGTTCCTCACTCGCAGTAAAAGCCTCCACTACGGCAGGTTGAGAAAGCGCGACAATTCCCTTGCGAACGCATAACTTTACCGTCTGAACGAATATATCAATGATTGATGCCACATCTTAAACGGGCACGCTTCAGGCTTCAAACATTCCACACAAGCAATCACTGTCGGTGTCATTTGCGTACCGACTTGTAGAAGATAGTGCCGTCCGTGTTTACAGCTTCGCCCTCCGCACTGTCTTCTCCAGACGACGGTGCATCTCCTTGGCCGAGATCCAGTGCAAGTTTCATCCGGCTCGGAGATCCTTGAGCCGAACTGCACCGGATCCGGAATTCGGCCATCGCAAGGATCAATGAAAAGGTCTACTCACTGGTCGTCTCCAGCTGATCTTAGCTCTTAGTGTGAAGATTTGGTCTATAGTCGATTTGCCGGGGCCGGGACGGCTTTAGACGTTCACACAGTCCGCTGGTACAGGATCTTGTCGGCGACGTTGAGCAGGAGCATACCTCTATAGTCGTTGCAAGAGATAAGATCGCCTTTTTTGGTGGATGGGGCATATGGAGCTGATATTCCAAGGTTCGGGCATGCCTTCGTCTCGGTGCATGCTCCCCACCAGAGCATCGCCACCGGCCTTGAAGAGCTCTGATGGGGTAGGCCCTCTGAGCCTGCGGCTTCGCTGTGCTTCAGCCTTTTAATGGCTTCTTCAAAGCTTCTTCTTATTTCCTCTTCAAACTTCTTCATAGCTAGGTGGGAGGACTACTCCCATCGGCTGGAGTTGGAATTTCTTGATTCCCTATCACTCTCTCTCCTGGTCGGGCTGCCTAAACACATCCACTATTCCCAGCGGGTCAGTAACAAGGGGCTACCCTCAAGATTTCACAGAGCCTGGGTGTCCTTTCCTAAAGCCTGAAGACCGTATTTTTTTGTCAATCCCAAGACTCTTCGATGTCCTTGAGCTGGGAGGTTACGAGAGACCTTTGCTTCCGGCGTAGAAGCTTCTTCTCCGCCCGTCTTCTAGCCCGGCACTCCTCTTGCGCTGCTCTAGTTTTCCGTTGCAGCGCTTTTTGGTATGCCTCGTCGGTTGCTGTTTCTGTTTCTTCTGCTCACACTCGCCATCATTCCACGGGTTTCTTGTCGGGGTTGGTAGGTAGCCTAAGGTGGTTTCCGCTACCTCTTTGATGGCCGAGCGGCTATGCAACCACATCTCGTTGGCGTTGGTGTCTGACGTAGGCATACCGGAGAGTCTCTTCGTAGGCTCTGACACTCTCCGTTGCGCTCAGGCGTCCAATGTCAAAACGCCTCTTTGTTGGCTGATGCAGCTTTCCGACATTGGACAGTCGGGCTGTGAATCGTGCTGCCACGAGGAAATGGCCAGAGTCGACGTTTGCTCCTCTGAATGGTCGCACAGCCAGGATATTTGACGCATGTCTTGCGTGCAATGAGCCCATGATCAATTTGGTTGGCGGTTCAACCGTCCGCAGATCGCCAGATTGCTGTGTGGACTATTTTGCGTGTGCTACTTATGACCATATTACGTCCTGTCCGCAAAGTCAGTGAGTCGGAAGCCGTCATCTGCTGTCGTGTCGTGAAGGCTGTGCTTACCGATCACTCGAATTTCCACGGCTTCCGGTGCAATTTTTTGATGGCATCCACTTCGAATGTCCTCCCCAGACTCAGGCCCACGCGAAATTCGGGCTCAAACTGTCCAAAAATCGATTTTTGAAAAAATACCACATTTTCCACGAAAAACTGCAGTAAACCGTATTTTTTCGCTGAAAATCACCCAATTTCCGAGGATGCACATTTCAGCGGGACATCGTCTTGCGGAACGAATTTCTCGGGAACTGGGATGAGTCGGTGGATGAAGGCGGCCTTGATGGACGGGGAATTTCATCTAGAAGGGCCTTGAGGAGGAGGCCGTGAGCGGCTGTGCCTTGGGGGAGTTTTGTGAGACAAAATGCGAGATAACCTCATTTGTCGCATGGAAATCGAAGAATCGCGAGGTGTGGTGTTTTCTGAGACGATTCTTTCGGGAACTAGGACGAGTCCAAGATTGTGGGGTGCCTTGGTGAATGGGGAATTCAATGTACATTCAGAAGAAGGTACGACTTTTTAAGGGGCGTGCCGTGGTTGGGCAGTTTGAATCGAAAACTGTGAGGTCTTCCATAACCGCCTGGAAATCGCGACATGCTGTGTTGTTTGATGAATTTCTCTGCAATAAGGACGAGGCCAAGGTTGAGGGGTACATCGATGGATCGGGAATTTAATGAAGAAGCGTATTGATGTGCAACACATTAAGGAGTGTTCCTTGGTTGCCTAGTTTGAAGCAAGCACCGTGAGTTCCTCCTTTGCCCCCATTGAAGTGGCGACAGGATATTTTCTGAAAACAAATTTCTCGATAATTAGGAAGATTCCAGTGACGAGTGATGTCAGAATCGAAAGGAAATTTAAAGTAGAAGCGGAATAAGGTGCAACACTTTAAGGGGCGTGTCTTGGTTCGCCAGTTTGAAGCAAAAATAGTGAGGTCCTCCATGAGCATTTTTGAAGCCACGACAGGATGTCTTGTGATACGATTGTCTCGGCAACCAGGACGAGTCCAAGACAATGCAGTGCCTCGATGGCTAGGCAATTTAATGTAGAAGCGAAACAAGGTACGACTTTTTAAGGGGCGTGCCTTGGTTACGCAGTCCTTTGCTTACACCAACGGCGATGCGTTGCCCCCAGTGGCAGTCTGCTTTTTATCCTCATAACCAGTTGGTGCTCGTAGTGAAGCTGGCCTATACTGGCGTTGATTAGCTTATTGAGATTATTGATATAGTAGGCTCCTAAGTGTAGGAACCTACGACTATCCAGAGCGCTGCACGAGCAGAGTAGGGGATCTGTGGCATCTACATCCCCTTCATCCATGCAGCTTCTGCGGAAATCATTTTATGAGACAGCCATCCTACGGGCATGAGTGTCAATTGCACAGTGCCCGGTTATGACTCCTCTGAGAGTCCTTAATGAGGCCCTGCTGAGCCTAAGCGGACTGAATGATCGTTTCGAGGAAGAACGAGTTGGCTAGGTCATGTAGAGCGAATGGACACCACAGCTCCAGGCCGAAGAGTCTTCGACGCCGAACCAGTGGGACAACGTAACAGAGGACGTCCTCGAACGAGATGATGGACACAAGTGGAGAAGGACGACCTTAACCAACTAGGCGCGCTCAATTGGTGAAATCTGGTTAAATATCGTGACAGCTGGCGAAGCTTGTTGACTGAGGCCCAGGTCCACCTCGGACTGAAGCGCCATTAGAAGAAGGAGAAGAAGAAGGAGCGGGAGACGAAAACGAAGGCGAAGATGAAGACGAAGACGAAGACGAAGACGAAGATGAAGATGAAGATGAAGATGAAGATGAAGATGAAGATGAAGATGAAGATGAAGATGAAGATGAAGATGAAGATGAAGATGAAGATGAAGATGAAGATGAAGATGAAGATGAAGATGAAGATGAAGATGAAGATGAAGATGAAGATGAAGATGAAGATGAAGATGAAGATGAAGATGAAGATGAAGATGAAGATGAAGATGAAGATGAAGATGAAGATGAAGATGAAGATGAAGATGAAGATGAAGATGAAGATGAAGATGAAGATGAAGATGAAGATGAAGATGAAGATGAAGATGAAGATGAAGATGAAGATGAAGATGAAGATGAAGATGAAGATGAAGATGAAGATGAAGATGAAGATGAAGATGAAGATGAAGATGAAGATGAAGATGAAGACGAAGATGAAGGCGAAGACGAAGACGAAGACGAAGACGAAGACGAAGGCGAAGACGAAGGCGAAGACGAAGATGAAGATGAAGATGAAGATGAAGATGAAGATGAAGATGAAGATGAAGATGAAGATGAAGATGAAGATGAAGATGAAGATGAAGATGAAGATGAAGATGAAGATGAAGATGAAGATGAAGATGAAGATGAAGATGAAGATGAAGATGAAGATGAAGATGAAGATGAAGATGAAGATGAAGATGAAGATGAAGATGAAGATGAAGATGAAGATGAAGATGAAGATGAAGATGAAGATGAAGATGAAGATGAAGATGAAGATGAAGATGAAGATGAAGATGAAGATGAAGATGAAGATGAAGATGAAGATGAAGATGAAGATGAAGATGAAAATGAAGATGAAGATGAAGATGAAGAAGATGAAGATGAAGATGAAGATGAAGAAGATGAAGATGAAGATGAAGATGAAGATGAAGATGAGGATGAGGATGAGGATGAAGATGAAGATGAAGATGAAGATGAAGATGAAGATGAAGATGAAGATGAAGATGAAGATTAAGATGAAGATGAAGATGAAGATGAAGATGAAGATGAAGATGAAGATGAAGATGAAGATGAAGATGAAGATGAAGATGAAGATGAAGATGAAGATGAAGACGAAGATGAAGATGAAGATGAAGATGAAGATTAAGATGAAGATGAAGATGAAGATGAAGATGAAGATGAAGATGAAGATGAAGATGAAGATGAAGATGAAGATGAAGATGAAGATGAAGATGAAGATGAAGATGAAGACGAAGATGAAGATGAAGATGAAGATGAAGATGAAGATTAGCGGCCCCAGGAGCACACTCGCAAATCGTTGACATTTTTCGCGCCGTGTCGTCGTTGTTGTGATTCCGTCCGTTGATCCAAGGCAGTTTGCTTTCTCGTTTTTTGTTTTTTTTTTTTTTGTGTGGGCGGGTTGTTAGCCCTTTTTTCATTTCAATTTTCAATTCATTTTTATTAATAGAAATTTATAACATAACTTAAATACTAGACAAAAATGCTTAAAACTAGTTGAACGAACTGTGTTACTACTTCTATAACTTACTGGCCCTAGGCGGGCACTCTAAGCTTTCTTTCGACTTAACCTAACCTAACAATGCATATGCATGTGCTTAATATTATATGACTTTAAGTGAACAATTTAAAATTAAGAAAACTTTCAAAAAACTTAAACTAAAGGAGTCCCCTCGCTACACAGCCACCAGAATTTTCGGTGTTGCATTGCAACATCCCGAACATCTCGCCTTGATACCGCCGTACTGAACCGGAGGAGACCCTCCTCAGCTCGTTGTGCGACGGAACGGTCGTGGTTGAGTCGCCCATCCACAGTTGAACGGGCGATATGGAAGAGGAGCGGTACCGCATTTTCAGTTTGTATCAGACCGTGTTTGTCTAAATGGAGGAATGCTTCTGGGGGGACGAAGCCGTTATGACGTACCCTTTCATGGTACTGAGAATTGGGGTAGTAAGCCCCCGAGATCAGGTTATTGGCCGAGTTCATCGCTCGCAGCAGTGTGGCCTCGAATCAATTTCAACAGGAAATTGTCCACTCGTATCAGGTTCGCTCCGTTGTATAAAACCTCATTGGAGTAGAATTTTCTGTACTGGGACTCTGGTGTTCTGTAAAGGCGAAGGCAAGCCCTAAGACAAGCCCTCTCAAACACCCGAATCTTTTCCATCAAGCTTGCACTCACGTTGAATCACACGGGACAGCCATAGGTGAGCATTGGCCGGATGAGGGCCATGTAGCAGATTACCTTCACCCTCGCATCGAGTTGGCTGTTGTACAAACAGTCTCTTTGTGAGAGCGAAAGCGCCTCGGGCTCGGGCTAGAGCACCATCTACATGTTTGTTAAAATATAGATACTGATCTAGCCAGATCCCCAGGTATCTGACTACAGTCCTTTGCGCCAGTGGTTGCCCGTGACGCCCAACAATTGAGAACTTTCACCAATTCTTTTTTGTATCCGCCGAAGCCTTATACAACGGGGGTCCTGAACAGTATGGTTTCCGACTTCTGAAAGTTGATATTCAACTTCCAGTCATCGCAACTTCTCATGAATGAGTCGAAGTCACCCTGCGCGAGAGTAGTGATGTCCTCGATCTTTTTACCTGATCTGTACGACGATCAAGTCGTCGGCGTACGCAATTGCGTGAGGAAGAGAACTTATTAGATCGCTCAAAAAAAAGTGTTGAACAGGATCGGCGAATTAACGGCACCCTGTTGGAGACCATTTTTTACTTCAAAAATACCTGCAGAGGTCACATTGCCATTCTTGACGACGAACCTTCTACCAGTAAGCATGTAGGTACAGCACAGTAGGTACAGCAGTGGTTTACTAATGCCTAGCCCATTGAGCTTGTAAAAAAGTCCTTCTAACCATACGGTGTCGAAGGCCTTCTCCAGGTCAATCAGGCAGGCACCCGTACAGTGTTTCTGGCTCTTGTTCCATTGGATATCCGACACCAGTTTCGACGCGGCATGAATAGTGTCATGCCCCGCTTTGAAACCGAATTGGTTATCCGGAATAATATGTTTGTCCTCTGTCCAGTTGGTCAGAGCTCTATTTATCACCTCCTCGAATACCTTGCTGATGTTCGGAAGGACACTAATTGACCGGAGGTTGCACGGATTCGAAGAATCTTTACCTCGCTTGGATATGAGTTGCACAATCGCAGTTTGCCAATGTTCCGGATAATGTGCATTATTCAGAGCATTGTTAAACAGGATAGTGTACATATTAACCACATCTAGGGGGAGATGTCTTGTCTGCAAAGAAGGACAAGAGCTGCTCGGGAGCTCTACGAGCAGAAGAGGAGAGACGAACACCGGCTTCTCAGGAGAAAAAAGAAGGAGCATGAGAAGCGCGCGATCGGCAGAATAGAGGGATATTACTGCAGGAATGAGGTGAGGAAGTTTTACCAAAAGGGTAAAGTTAACCAGTCAAGGTTAGAAAGTCCTAACCGAAGCCTGTAAGGATGATCAAGGGTACATCGTAGTAGAGTCACAGTCGATGCTGAGGATATGGAAAAACCATTTCTGCAGACTGTACAACGGCGACGAAGAACCAAATCCCGCTGTCAGGCAGAACGAACCATTCAACGCCAATAAAAAAGGGACGACGAAGATCAACAATTCCGTCCACCCGACCCGGATGAAGTGAGGATTGCCATATCTAAACTGAAATCCAACAAGGCTGCGGGAGCTGACGGCCTACCCGCCGAGCTTTTTAAAGCCGCACCCGATGATTTGGTAAGGAGCACGCGCCAACTCGTCTGTAAAATGTGGTGGGAGGAAAACACGCCCGATGAATGGAACCTCAGCATTGTTTGGCCGATTCATAAAAAAGGAGACCCTTTTGAACTGTGCCAACTACAGAGGCATCAGTCTCCTAAGTCATACTGTGTGAACGCCTAAAGCCATTCGTCAACAACCTGGTCGGTCCATACCAGTGTGGCTTTAGGACAGGAAAATCCACCATCGACCAAATATTCACACTACGGCAGATTTTGGAGAAAACCCAGGCAACCCAGCAACAAATCGATACCCACCACCACCTTTTCATCGATTTTAAGGCGCGCGTATGATAGCATCTATAGAGACGAGCTATACAGAGCAATGTCTAGTTTTGGCATCCCTACCAAACTCCACCGTTTGTGTAGGATGACGATGGAGAATGCACGCTGCTCCATCAAGGTCGGTAAAGACCTAACCGAGACCTTTGATGTCCAAAAAGGTTTCAGACAAGGCGACCCGCTGTCATGGGACTTTTTCAACATCGTTCTTGAAAGAATTGTTCAAAACTCGAACGCCAACACCAGAGGAACAATCTTTCAGAAGTCCGTCCAACTACTCGCATATGCCGACGATATGGACATTATCGGAAGAACGCAGCGTGATGTCAATGGCGCTTTTGTGGGTGAAGCAACGGAGGCCGCGACGATGGGTTTAGCGGTAAACGAGGGTAAGACCAAGTATATGCTGTCAACGAGAAAGGGTACCCAACACCGACGTCTCGGTCAGAACGTCACAGCAGAAAACTTTGTCTACCTAGGCACCGCTATAAACTCAGACAATGACACCAGCGCTGACATCAAACGAAAGAATAACTCTTGCCAATCGCTGCTTCTTTGGGCTGAGAAAGCAACTGGTAAACAAAGCCCTCTCTCGAACAACCAAGATAACGCTCTACAAGACCTTAATCGTCCCAGTCCTGCTATATGGCGGCGGAGGCATGGACTTTGTCAAAAGCGGATGAAGCTGCCCTTGGTTGCTTCGAGAGGAAAATTCTTCGTGTGATTTTCGGTCCCGTCTGCATAGACGGTGAGTGGAGGAGGAACGTTCAGCTGTTCAGCGACATCGACTTAGCCAGAAGAGTGAAGATCCAAAGACTGAGATGGCTAGGTCATGTAGAGCGCATGGAAACCAATACTCCGGCCGGAAAAGTCTTCGAATCCAGCCCCCGAGGGACGGCGCAGTAGAGGAAGACCGCGACTCAGGTGGCGCACGCAAGTGGAAAGGGACCTCAACCAACTATGCGTGCGAAACTGGAGACAGCTAGCTAAAGATCGAGCTGGCTGGCGAGACGCTTGTTGGTTGAGGCCCAGGTCCACCCCGGACTGTAGCGCCACCTTAAGTAAGTAAGGGGGAGATGTCTTAGCACAATGTTCGAGATCCCGTCGATTCCAACTGACTTTTTCTTTTTAAGTGATTCGAAGACCGCTTGGAGCTCTGTCTTCGCTATGAACGGGGGATGAAGCCCTTCGTCGGCGATGACATTATCTGCCATGTTATCGTCATTGAACACGACAAAGCCGATGTTCTCAGATCGCCATTGTTGCATGTCTTCTCGAAGTTGCGGGTTGCTAGATTGTACGCAGTTCTCCAGGTTGTGGTTTGGGCGAACACTCACATTCACCTAATACACTTCCTGAAAGACCGCGCCTAGTACCTCCATTTTTTCTTGCGGGTCTTCGACCACAAAGAAGTTATCGTCGAGTACTGCGTTGTCTGGACCAATACCTGCTGTAGTCAGTATTTGTTCGTTGTCCGTCGTTCTGGGGAGCTTAAGACACGGAAGGGGTTGTTAGCCCTCCGCACAAGCACAGGCGAGTCGTTGCATACATTAGTTCACCTCACAACGGGTGTTGTGGAGGCTATTCGAGGCACTTTTCAACGAATTGAAATCGGTCTGTAATTGCTTGGTAGATCTCTAACACTTCCCTTGTATACTGGCCTCACGATAGATCGAGTTTTTAAAAAGGTGGCCCACACGAGAAGAGGAGCACCACAGACAGTCGTCTGTCCGTGGTCGCCTGTCCGTGGGCGACTGTCCGTGGTCGCCTGTCCGTGGTCGCCTGTCTGTTGGCGACTGTCTGTGGGCGACTGTCCGTGGTCGCCTGTCTGTGGGCGACTGTCTGTGGGCGACTGTCTGTGGGCGACTGTCCGTGGTCGCCTGTCTGTGGGCGACTGTCCGTGGTCGCCTGTCCGTGGTCGCCTGTCTGTGGGCGACTGTCCGTGGGCGACTGTCCGTGGTCGCCTGTCCGTGGTCGCCTGTCTGTTGGCGACTGTCTGTGGGCGACTGTCTGCTGTCGACTGTCTGTGGTCGACTGTCTGTGGGCGACTGTCCGTGGTCGCCTGTCTGTGGGCGACTGTCCGTGGTCGCCTGTCTGTGGGCGACTGTCTGTGGGCGCCTGTCCGTGGTCGCCTGTCTGTTGGCGACTGTCTGTGGGCGACTGTCTGCTGTCGACTGTCTGTGGTCGACTGTCTGTGGGCGACTGTCCGTGGTCGCCTGTCTGTGGGCGACTGTCTGTGGTCGCCTGTCTGTGGTCGCCTGTCCGTGGTCGCCTGTCTGTGGGCGACTGTCCGTGGTCGCCTGTCTGTGGTCGCCTGTCCGAGGTCGCCTGTCTGTGGGCGACTGTCCGTGGGCGACTGTCTGTGGGCGACTGTCTGTGGGCGACTGTCTGTGGTCGCCTGTCTGTGGGCGACTGTCCGTGGTCGCCTGTCTGTGGGCGACTGTCTGCTGTCGACTGTCTGTGGTCGACTGTCTGTGGGCGACTGTCCGTGGGCGCCTGTCCGTGGTCGCCTGTCCGTGGTCGCCTGTCTGTTGGCGACTGTCTGTGGTCGCCTGTCTTTCTTTTCTTTTTTTATGGTTTGCGCCAATGGATGTGGAATCTTCTTCAAGATACTGGTAGCCCGTGCTACCAGCATGAACGATTCACGGGATATTATTCTCCTATGTCCTCGCGCCTACGTCCTAATCCACACCTCTGCACACGTCTACCACTCTCCCCGCGGAACTGCCGTTAGGTATTACATCGCGGGGCTGGTTAGCAATTATGCTCTATTCTGTACGGCCGCCTCTTGGGCTCTTCTTAGAGCTTCAGCTCTTCGTAGTGCAATCTGCACGTTTGCTATGAAAGAGCAGACCTCTGTCCAGTCACTCTCCGATCTCGTCATGTAGCGTACGAGATCCTCCGGCGTTGGCAAGTTCGCTCTGTCTTCTGCGAAGCGTGTGCAATAGAACACTGCATGCTCCGCGTCTTCCTTCACGTCTGGACATTCGGGGCACATAGATGAGGAATCGTGTCCAAACCTGTGGAGGTATTTCCGATTACAGTTCCCTATTTTTCTTTGCGTCCATTGTTCAATGGTGGGAATGAGCCTATGGGTCCACCTGCCCTTTGTGGAGCCATCCCAACTGGTTTGCCACAGCGTCATCGATGCCGCTCTTTCCTCCGTCTTTACTCTTTTTGGCTCCTGACGATTCACGCGGCCGCCGAAGGTACACCATCTGGCTTTCGTTTGCGAGTATGTCAATGGGGATCATTCCGGCTCGAACACATGCTGCATCGTCAGATATGGTTCGGAAGCCGCTGATGGCTCTGATTGCGCACAGAGCCTGTACTACTTCCTCCTGCACTCATTAATTGCCAGCCCATATTGGGGCGGCGTACATCAGGACTGAGCTGACCACTCTGGACAGTAGGATCCTACGTGCGCATCCAGGACCGCCGATATTTGGAAGCATTCGGAAGAGTGCCGCCTGCATCATCGATGCCTTTTTGCTTGCGTACTCATTGTGGGTTTTGAAGCGAAGTCTATTGTCAATCATGACACCGAGATACTTCAATGATTCCCTTGATCTTATTGTCTGATTTCCGATCCGGAAGTTTGCGTACTCTACCCTCTTGCGGCTGCTTATTACGACAGCCTCAGTCTTGTGGGCAACTAGTTCCAGACCGGCAGACTCCAACCAGTCCTCGTCAGTAGCAGACTCCACCTCGTTAACGTGCTTGGCAACTGTGACCACTGCGAAGCCAATTACCTTCACTCCATCTGGTAGCGGCAGACGTAGAATCCCGTCATACATGATATTCCATAGGAGAGGTCCAAGGACAGACCCTTGCGGGACTCCCGCGGAAACGCGGTAGCACTTAGCGCCCTCATCAGAGTGGTACCTTAGCTTCCTGTTACTGAGATAGTCTGAGACTATCCTCCGCAGGTAGTACGGTGTATCCATTCTGGCAAGGGCAGAAGATTTTTGACATCCAGCGTCACCACTGCGCAATATTTCTTCGTCCCCCATCTCCATCTTTCCGCCCGCTATGGCTTCAGCGACTGTATCTACTACCGCCTTTATGGCATCGACGGTAGAACGCCGATTTTCTGAAGCCGTATTGGTGTTCTGACAGGGCTCCGTTTTGTTCAGCTACCGCAAGTAGCCTACCGTGTCGAGTAGGCATATTGGGCGATATGATGATGGTTCTCCAGGTGGCTTATTTCCCTTTGGAAGCAGCACCAGGTGTTGCAATTGCCATGGTGTCGGTAACACTCCCTCCTCCAGACCATCCCATCTTTGCATTGCCGTTATGAAAATCGACTTCACTGCAGCCTTAGCAGCCCTATTCGGGATGCCATCCGGCCCAGGTGCTTTGCTGTCGCCGATCTTCTTAGTTGCTTCGAACAGCTCAGCAGGCGTTACTGCCGGGATGTTCTGCGTGGTTGTCTCTCTCGTGATGGTAACGCTAGTAGTTGGTCTGTGGGGAAATAGGTGCTCTACTATGCTCCTTAGCATTCTTGGGCAGGTTAGTTGTGGGGACCTGCTGCCTTTGATCTTCTTCATGACCACTCTATAACTATAAGCCATGCCCCAGGGGTCTGAGTCAGCTTCGTCGCAGAGCTGTTTAAAGCACTTTGACTTGCTGTCCTTAATGGCCCGTTTCAGTTCCCGTCTCGCCACTTTAAATGTGTTGAGCCGTTCCTGGAAATCCGGTCTGCCTCTGGATCTTTGGGATCTGCGTCGAGCTCGTAGGCATATCGCTCTCAGTCTCTTGATCTCCTCGGTCCACCAGTAGCAGGGCTCGCCTCTCTTTTGCTCGGAGTCCTCCTTCTGGGCATTGCTGCGTCGCACGCTGTCGTTATGACCTGTGTCAGCTGTTGTGAGAGGGTCTCAGCTGAGCCATTGTTCGCTATGACACTGGTATTCATCATTCCATTGAACACGTCTCTATCGAAAAACGTGTCTTTCCATTTTGGCCCTGTTGAGACGGGGTGCAGCTTCCGTTGCTGAAGATTATCGCCTGGTGATCACTGTGCGTGTAGTCCTCGCTAACCCGCCATTTTGGTATGCTGTAGTTGAGAGCTGCTCATGAACGTAATGTCGATGATTGACGCTCTACCTGCCTTACGAAACGTTTGGACTGCGCCGTTGTTGGCTAGACCAATGTCTAGCGATGCAAAGGATTCGAGGAGAGCTCTTCCCCTTTCATCCGTGATCCTGCTGCCCCAGTCGGTGGCCCAGGCGTTAAAATCTCCAGCAATGATCACTGGATGCTGCCCGCGTGCGTCGTTTACGATGTCATCCAGCAGCTTTAGATAGTCTGGCATTCCAAGACGACTAGGGGGTGCATAGCAACTATAAACGTGCACCCCTTTTATCTTTGCAGACACGAAGTGATCAGCCGGATGGCCGACCGATTGCAGGGCATGGTTCCCGCCGCTCTTTTCGTGGTGTTTTCCATCCAGCTGTTACCATCTATAGATTTGTAGGGCTCACTTATCAGCGCTATGTCGATCTTCTTTTCTCTCACCGTTTGAGCCAGAAGATCCTGCGCAGCTGCACAGTGGCTTAAATTTATCTGGATGATATTTATCATATAAATTTAATTTAGCCAAAACCTTCTTGAGTAGCGGGCACTTGCTGCTACCAGCTACATGACCAGCTTTTTCTGGTGTGGCTATCTTGCACCAGAAGCATAGTGCATCTATTTTGCAGACCTTGGCTATGTTACCTTCTTCTCCGCATTTTCTGCATTCGTTTCGATCGGTCATGCTCGCTTTTACATTGCCGCGCCGTGTGGCCGAACTCCAAGCACCTGAAGCATTTGGCGAGGGCTTTACGGACTCGGATGCGGCAGCTCACCCAGCCGACTTTAACTTTGCCTGATTCTAGCAGTTTATTCGCCTTTTCTGCCGGTAATCCCACTGTCGCGATCTGTGTGCCACCGTAGGCTATCCTAACTCTAAGCACGTCTGCTTCGCTGATCTCAGTGTTGTACTGGGCCTTGATAGCGTCGCAAATGTCTCTTCTAGTGGTGACTTCGTCGAGATCTTTAATTTCCACCGTCGACCTCTGTGTTAAGGATCGTATCTCCACATCACCCCCGAGGTTCTCACCGATTATTCTTTTTAAATTGCTCCGTTTGGTCGCCAGCTTTCCGTAGCTGGAACAGAAGGTCGCCTTTCTGGGTCCGTCTTATTTTCGTGACCGATTCGCCCAAGTTATGAAGTTTGGGGTCGGCCTTGACTCTCCGGAGTATTTCGGCGTATGATAATTCTCCCTTCCTTGCCACTGTCGCCTTTTTCTCTTCCTTTCTCTTCGTTTTATTTCTAACGACCTTCGACCAGGAGCTGTCATCTGCCTGCTCGTTGCTTGCTGTGGTGACTAGTTTTTTCCTCACTGGGGCTAGCTCATCTTTCTTAGCATTTGGAGCTTTTTTCTTATTTTTTTTTCCTCCTTTGTGGAGTGCCTCGTTCTCTTCGCGAGGCGCATTTGCTCCTTCTCCTGAGTTCTGCCTACGTTTTGAGTTCGGTGACTCACTGCTGGGATCCGGCCTCCGTTTGGGCCCTAGAAGCGCCTTTAGCCATGGGGATGTTTGAGAGGCATCGTTTCTCCGGATAACAGTTTTGGCATGTTCATCATGCATCTCGATCGCCGATAACTCATACAGCGCCTTGATGCTTTCTATAGCATCCCGCATAGGTTGGTGTATCGACCGCCTTTTACCATCCCCCAGCATTTCTGCCAGAATTTTAATCTGCTCTCCAAGTTGATGGAATACCGACTGTTGGTTGGTTTTAGTCGGTGTTGCAGTTTTATCATCTGGGGTTGGGGTTGATGACTGGATTATTGGCGACCTTTGCACCTTGCTACTCCTTTTGAATGGATTTTCTCCATTTTGTACCTGATCGTTGATGATTGGGTTTGTGTTTGTGTTTATATTTGTTGTGTTCATTTCTTGTTGGTCCCCACTCAAAGCCGCTATCAACGTTCGGATGTGTAGTCACCTATTTGATCCCATGGTTATCTTTGCCAGCAGTGAGGCCATGCGAGGGTTGACACAGGCCCTTATGGGGTTCTGTGCCAGAGCCGGATCGGTGCTAACCAGGAATGTTACATCTGGACCTACACCACCAACTTAATGGCGACGAAGCGTTGAACGTACTATGAGTCCTGCCAAGGTTTTAACGGGACGGGGGCGTCTACAGCATTAGCCTGAAAGCCATTTCAACCAGATTTCACTCCAACTTACTCAGGTGACAGAATACTACAGACGTCAGCCCTCATAGCTTCCAAAATCCAAATTGTTGTTTCCAGTATGCCATCATTAAGACCTTACTGGGCTCGGTCTTAATGCCTAGCACATTGATGCCTAAGGCGGGGTCAAGTGTTCGGGCCGCTAGCAGTCTGCGCTACGGCTTCTTCCTCCGGGCATGGTTAGTCCGGACTCGTTGGGGGTTATACCGCCCCTACTCGGTCACCAGAGCCTCGTTAGTCTAAAGCAGGGTACACCACGTGCAGGTGAGGATGGTATTTTGTAGGTTGAATTACGCTTTATGTGGGCGACTGTCTGTGGTCGCCTGTCTGTGGGCGACTGTCTGTCGTCGACTCTCAGTGGTCGACTGTCTATGGGCGACTGTCTGTGGGCGACTGTCTGCTCTCGACTGTCCGTGGTGGACTGTCTGTGGTGGACTGTCTGTGGGCGACTGTCCGTGGTCGCCTGTCTGTGGGCGACTGTCCGTGGTCGCCTGTCTGTGGGCGACTGTCTATGGGCGACTGTCCGTGGTCGACTGTCCGTGGTCGCCTGTCTGTGGGCGACTGTCCGTAGTCGCCTGTCTGTGGGCGACTGTCTGTCGTCGACTGTCTATGGGCGACTGTCCGTGGTCGCCTGTCTGTGGGCGACTGTCTGCTCTCGACTGTCCGTGGTGGACTGTCTGTGGTCGACTGTCAGTGGTCGACTGTCAGTGGTCGACTGTCAGTGGTCGACTGTCAGTGGTCGACTGTCTGTCGTCGACTGTCAGTGGTCGACTGTCAGTGGTCGCCTGTCTGTGGGCGACTGTCTGCTGGTCGCCTGTCTGTGGGCGACTGTCTGTGGGCGACTGTCTGCTCTCGACTGTCCGTGGTGGACTGTCTGTGGTGGACTGTCTGTGGGCGACTGTCCGTGGTCGCCTGTCTGTGGGCGACTGTCCGTGGTCGCCTGTCTGTGGGCGACTGTCTATGGGCGACTGTCCGTGGTCGACTGTCCGTGGTCGCCTGTCTGTGGGCGACTGTCCGTAGTCGCCTGTCTGTGGGCGACTGTCTGTCGTCGACTGTCTATGGGCGACTGTCCGTGGTCGCCTGTCTGTGGGCGACTGTCTGCTCTCGACTGTCCGTGGTGGACTGTCTGTGGTCGACTGTCAGTGGTCGACTGTCAGTGGTCGACTGTCAGTGGTCGACTGTCAGTGGTCGACTGTCTGTCGTCGACTGTCAGTGGTCGACTGTCAGTGGTCGCCTGTCTGTGGGCGACTGTCTGCTGGTCGCCTGTCTGTGGGCGACTGTCTGTGGGCGACTGTCCGTGGTGGACTGTCTGTGGTCGACTGTCAGTGGTCGACTGTCTGTGGGCGACTGTCTGTGGGCGACTGTCCGTGGTCGCCTGTCTGTGGGCGACTGTCTGCTGGTCGCCTGTCTGTGGTCGCCTGTCTGTGGGCGACTGTCCATGGTCGAGTCTCTATGATCATCTCTGCCATGTCCGTGATGTGAAATCGACGAGCCCTTTCCCCCCGAGTTCTTAAAAAAATCCAGATTTCCCCTCATTTTCGATCGCCTGACAGCCTCTCATCGCCCTTCCCTCACTCAAGAGTTTCCAATAATAAGTCACAAATGACTCGCATCTCGCAAAAAACAGAAGTCCATCAACAGGACACTTCAGCACTTGCCCCAGCTGCCCCAGCTGCCCCCTAAAATGTCAATTGTTTTGTTTGTTTCCCAATTAATTCGCAAAAAAACTCCCACGACAGGTAGGCGCCGCCTTCAAATTCAACTAGATCCTAGATAATCGCATCAAAGTGCCCGCCAGGATGCCGTCAATGGGTGGGATAAACCCTCCAGAGAGCCATCCTTAATTAGGCAACCAAAATAATCTGCATTCAATTCGAATCCGAAGACCACTCGCGCGCTGCCAAAGAACAACAACACAAAACACAAAAAAAAAAAAAAACGAACGAACGAAAATCCCCGACGAACGACGAATTGTTTACCAGAATCAAGAATCTATTACGGGCGATATGGCATCGCGGCGGGACCACACTCGCAGTGTTTATAAGTCAGTCGTCGCGAATATTGGTGACACTCAGTTGCTGTTGATATAGAAAAAAATTGAATTTCTTTTCCTTCCTTCCTTATCGTGTTGCGCCTTATAAATTCTCGTCGATTACGCTATTTATAGATAAAACGACAGAAACAAAAAATTTCATCCGGTGACGCCGGGGGGGCGAGAAGGCGCACATCTCCACAGACACAAGTGGGACAAAATTGTGACGCGATCATTTAAATATTCCTTGCCAAAAAAGAGAATCAAACAAAACTGAAGCAAAAATCGAAATCGAATTCGAAATCGAAACAGTCCGTCACACAATCGCCCGTCTAGCTGTTCTCGTGTGCTGTCTTTGTTCATATCGTACACTTCATTTAGCCGGCTATCGATGTGCTCCTGGTCAGCCTATAAGACAAATGTTAAGTGCTCTCTATTGTTTATTAATTGTGATTTAAGTTGTGTCGATCGGTGGTGTCGTCGATCTAGTGATTCAAACTTGTCAGCTCACACCTGTCAAGGGGCTCTCTTGTCTGTTCACAGCTGACGCTGGTCTTGTTGATAAACATTTGTTGTTATTTCCGCCTTGATTTCCGCGAACGTGTGTAGATAAGATATACACTCTTTGTAATTAATCATGACCACTGTGACTGTGCCACTGCCACTGCCACTGTCACTGTCATTGTGACTCATCTTGATTTAGTGACTCTTTCTGTCTGCCTGTGTGTGCATGCGTACAATTGATTAATTGAATTGAATTTTTGTGTCCAATTACAGTTCTTAAATATATCATCGAACCGCATAATCCGCTCACGATGGAAAAGAAAATCTCAAGTGCCCAGCCGAGAATATTGAAGAAGAAACACTTTCGCGTGAAACATCAAAAGGTCAAGCTCTTCCGCGCAAATGAGCCAATTCTAAGCGTGTTTATGTGGGGCATTAATCACACGGTAAGTTCGCTGTTGCTGTTCTCACCTTTGAGTCACTTCAAATCATTTTCTTTCTCTTTTTTCGCAGATTAACGAACTTAGTCACGTTAATATACCAGTTATGCTGTTGCCCGATGACTTCCGAGCATATTCCAAGATCAAAGTTGATAATCATCTCTTTAACAAGTAACCAGCAAGCACCGCACGCCCTCTTCATCACTCTAACAATCTCAATTTCTCTCTCTCTCTCTCTCTTTTCTCCAATCCAATTCAAAACTAGGGAAAACATGCCATCACACTTCAAAGTCAAAGAATATTGCCCCCTAGTCTTTCGCAATTTGCGCGAACGTTTCAATGTCGACGATGTCGACTATCGTGAGTCCCTAACACGCTCCCAGCCAATACAAATTGACTCGTCCGGCAAGTCTGGTGCACAATTTTATCAAAGCTACGATAAGTTCTTCATCATTAAGAGTCTAACATCGGAGGAGATCGAACGAATGCATGCGTTCCTTAAGCACTATCATCCAGTGAGTGTGAATCGACATCAATCAGCGGGCATAATCAATTGATTTCACTCTTTTTCTCTCCCTCTCTCTCTCATTCTCTCTCTCTCTCACGCCGTCACAGTATGTTGTTGAAAGACATGGGAAAACATTATTGCCACAATACTTGGGTATGTATCGGATTACTGTTGAGAGTGTGCAATATTATTTTGTTGTAATGCGCAATGTATTCAGCTCACATTTGACCATACACAAGTAAGTTCAAATTTTCATTTCAAGTAAATAACAAAAAAACAACATTTTTTTCAAAAAAAACAACTACTTTCTTACTTTTCTCATGTAAATTGGTACTCTCTCTCTTTCTCTCTCTCTCTCTCTCTCTCTCTAATTGTGGATATCTACTTCTACATTGTTCTGCTTTTGTTCTAGACTGCATGCAGCATTTTACCTCATTTCTTCTTCCTTTCATCTTTTTTTTCTCTCTTCAATCATGACGTTTGTCTTCTCGTGTCTAGGGTGTCCACGGCAGCAGTGTCTTGTCTGGCAGTCTTTGGCGATGAACTTGGCTCTCAACCGTGGGGCCACGTCCTCTGTGCTTCACATGGAGCCCTACATCCTCTGTGCTTCATATGGAGCCTCTCTACCGTGGCCCTAGATCCTCTGTGCTTCACATGGAGCCTCTCTACCGTGGCCCTACATCCTCCGTGCTTCACATGGAGCCTCTCTACTGTGGCGCCACATCCTCTGTGCTTCACATGGAGCCCCACATCCTCCGTGCTTCACATGGAGCCTCACAACTGTGGGCCCACATCCTCTGTGCTTCACATGGAGCCTCACAACTGTGGGCCCACATCCTCTGTGCTTCACATGGAGCCTCACAACTGTGGGCCCACATCCTCTGTGCTTCACATGGAGCCTCTCTACTGTGGCCCCACATCCTCTGTGCTTCACATGGAGCCTCTCTACTGTGGCCCTACATCCTCGTGCTTAACATGGAGCCTCTCATCCGTGGCGCCACATCCTCTGTGCTTCACATGGAGCCCTACATCCTCGTGCTTCACATGGAGCCCCACATCCTCCGTGCTTCACATGGAGCCTCACAACTGTGGGCCCACATCCTCTGTGCTTCACATGGAGCCCCACATCCTCGTGCTTCACATGGAGCCTCACAACTGTGGGCCCACATCCTCTGTGCTTCACATGGAGCCTCTCTACTGTGGCCCTACATCCTCGTGCTTAACATGGAGCCTCTCATCCGTGGCGCCACATCCTCTGTGCTTCACATGGAGCCCTACATCCTCGTGCTTCACATGGAGCCCTACATCCTCTGTGCTTCACATGGAGCCTCTCTACCGTGGCCCCACATCCGCCGTGCTTCACATGGAGCCTCTCTACTGTGGCCCCACATCCTCTGTGCTTCACATGGAGCCTCTCTACTGGGCGCCACATCCTCTGTGCTTCACATGGAGCCTCTCAACTGTGGCGCCACTTTTTTGCTTCACATGGAGCCTCTCAATCGTGGCGCCACATCCTCTGTGCTTCACATGGAGCTCCACATCCTCCGTGCTTCACATGGAGCCGGAGCCTCTCTACCGTGGCCCTAGATCCTCTGTGCTTCACATGGAGCCTCTCTACCGTGGCCCTACATCCTCCGTGCTTCACATGGAGCCTCACAACTGTGGCGCCACTTTTTTGCTTCACATGGAGCCTCTCAATCGTGGCGTCACATCCTCTGTGCTTCACATGGAGCCTCTCTACTGGGCGCCACATCCTCGGTGCTTCACATGGAGCCTCTCAATCGTGGCGCCACATCCTCCGTGCTTCACATGGAGCCTCTCTACTGTGGCCCCACATCCTCCGTGCTTCACATGGAGCCTCTCTACTGTGGCCCCACATCCTCCGTGCTTCACATGGAGCCTCACAACTGTGGCCCCACATCCTCCGTGCTTCACATGGAGCCTCTCTACTGTGGCCCCACATCCTCCGTGCTTCACATGGAGCCTCTCTACTGTGGCCCCACATCCTCCGTGCTTCACATGGAGCCTCTCAATCGTGGCGCCACGTCCTCTGTGCTTCACGCGCCGCGAGCTTGTAGTCCCTCAACTGTGGCCCGACATCCTGCTTGTGCTTCACATCCCTCAGTCCTCCAAGTGAGATGCCACAGCTTCTGCGGTTCGCATGGCTAAAGCGTCCATTCACCGAGTTCTGTGTACTCTTTGTTTAGCAAGATGTGACGCACGCTCTGTCAGAGGAGACTTAACTCGCCAACCCCTTTCTAAAAGCAAAGAAAACTCTCTCACTCTCTATCACTCTCTCTCTCTCGCTCTCTCCTTTCGTGTCGTTGGGCCTTTTTTCCCTTCCAGCTTATGGAAGCGCAGCCAAGGAGTCATCGTTGGACGGCTCCTATCTCTGCTCTTCCTTTTTGTTGTTCCCACAAAGCATGCCAATACCCCCCTCTCTCTCTCTCTCTCTCTCTCTGCATCAGCATTCATCATTTTTTGAAACAAAATGGAATATGAATCACAAATTGATGAATTTACTTCTCTCATTCTTCATCTTATTTATGCGTGTAGAAAATTTGATTTAAAGGGAAGCACAGTCGATCGAGAGGCCTCGGAGAAGGAGCTAGAAAAGCAGCTACCAACCTACAAGGATAATGACTTTATCAAGCAGAAAATGAAGCTGGAAATCGGCGAGGAGGCCAAGCGAAAACTCTTGGAGACCCTCAACAACGATGTGGATGTAAGTGGACCCGTCGGATCGGCTGGCTTCTTTCGTTTATTGATGGAACTTGTTTTTGTAGCTTCTCACCAAATTGCACATCATGGACTATTCGCTTCTGGTTGGGATCCACGATTGTGTGCGAGCCGAGGAGGAGGCATTGCAGGGCGAAAACTCACGGGAGCCAGGCGGCCGCAGTGATAACAGTGAAAGTGAAGAATGTGATAGTGGCGAGAGGTAATGGTCTTGGTTTCAGATTCGCGTGAATTTGTGTGCGCGACGGCGACATGGGTGGCTTGGTACTCAACGAACTGGTTGAAGGGGGTTCAGATTTACAGCTTCTTGGTCTTTTTGGAGCGGCGCGACGGTTGAGGACTCTTCTATTCTGCTGTCACGTCTAGCTGTGGTGCTCCTCTTCTCGTGTGGGCCACCTTAGAGGCGGGACTCGTCTGTTCTGCTGTCACGTCTAGCTGTGGTGCTCCTCTACTCGTGTGGGCCACCTTAGAGGCGGGACTCTTCTGTTCTGCTGTCACGTCTAGCTGTGGTGCTCCTCTACTCGTGTGGGCCACCTTAGAGGCGGGACTCTTCTGTTCTGCTGTCACGTCTAGCTGTGGTGCTCCTCTTCTCGTGTGGGCCACCTTAGAGGCGTGACTCTTCTGCTGTCAAGTCTAGCTGTGGTGCTCCTCTTCTCGTGTGGGCCACCTTAGATGCCGGACTCGTCTGTTTTGCTTTCGCGCCTAGTTGAGGTGCTCCTCTACTCGTGTGGGCCACCTTAGAGGCGGGACTCGTCTGTTCTGCTGTCGCGCCTAGCTGTGCTGCTCCTCTTCTCGTGTAAGCCACCTTAGAGGCGGGACTCTTCTGTCTTCGGGTCGTAGTCAAGTTGCCCATACCTTAGCCTAGCTTCACCAGCAACCGCTTATGTTGTGCGTGCTGTTCTTCTTCTATCACGAGTGGGTGCTGTAGAGAGCGCGTATTTTCGTCGCAGACGCGTCTTTCCATTGCAGGCGCGTCTTTTCGTCGCAGACGCGCGTCTTATCGTCGCAGACGTGTCTTTTCGTCGCAGACGCGCTTCATTTCGTCGCAGACGCGCGTCTTCTCATCCCAGACGCGTCTCATCGCAGGCGCATCTTTTCGTCGCAGACGCGTCTTTTCGTCGCAGACTCGTCTTTTCGTCGCAGACGCGCGTCATTTCGTCGCAGACGCGTCTTTTCGTCGCAGACGTGTCTTTTCAACCCCTATTCAACCCCTCTTCATCAAGATCAACGACATCAGACGCGCCGTTCCCCAAGTGTGCCCGATTATTCGCCTCGAACCAAGTCAGGCACTCGTCTAACTGCGTCATCCAGACGTTCGATCAAGTTAGGCTCCCCTAATAAATGCAGTCGTGTCCACATCCAATGCAAATTCACGTGAAACCCCAGCGAATCGATGAATAATCTGAATTATTTGTGCCCCCCCCCCCTTCCTAGGTGGACCTACAATACACCACCGGATTCCCCCAGAGGTGGTGCCCAATACAATGAAGTTGTGTATGAAATTGATATTTATGCCATTCCAAGCATAGAAGGTAAGTGCGCACCAACTAATCGCCCGAAACTGAATGCGAATTGAGGGGTTTTTCTTTCTTTTTCGTTTTGTTTAGAGCGACGAGAGATCTACTTCATTGCAATCATCGACGTACTGACTCAGTATGGTGTTAAAAAACAGGTAAATCATGCGACCGAGGCGGGGGCTAGTGACGTGTGAGATGAGCAATTGGTTTTTCTTCTTTTTCTTTGCAGGCGGCTAAAGCAGCAAAGACTGTCAAATATGGCAGCAATGTCGATGGAATCTCTACATGCGATCCAGACCAATATGCAAAAAGATTTATTGAATTTATGGATAAAGCTATTGAGTAGATAGATTCATTCAGCTGTTACCTATACATATATTTATACATATATATATATATATCCCCCATGAAGTTTAGAAAGAAAAAAAAAATGAAAAAAAAAAGAATATGTGCCCCCCTCCCGCCTCCCACACACACACAAACACGATCCTAAAGACGCGGCGCCCTGTATGTGCATATGTAGAAAGATTTAACAAGAGCACCATTCTCTTTAAAATGAATTACGTTGTATATGAAATTGTAATAATTATTTGTTAAAACACTACTCCTACACCGATCGGTTGACTACAGACCTTTTTTTTATTTTTATTTTATTACTATTTACTATTATGATTATGATTATTTTTTAATTCAATGTTGAAAAGAAAAAGCTCGACTTTTGGGTGGAATCATTGGTTTACAAAGAAATGTTGTTTTTATATATAATTTTTACTTTTCTTTATTTTTTTTTTTTTTCGTGAACAAAAAATACCGAAAACATTTCCCCACTCACTGTCCGATGATGTTGATGTTTCACGGGGGAGGGGGAGGGGGGGAATGTGTGTGTTTTGTTCTATCTTGTGTTTCGCCTTATAATTTGATCACGATTGACGAGCGGACAGCATCATTGAGCGAGGAAGCGAGGAGAACTAAGTTATTTTTCATTGACGTTTGAATTTTGAATATTTATCGTTAGTCGCCTCTGTTGTTTCGTTCAATTCGGATAGCATGTGTATTTGTTTAATTTTTTTTTCCTCTACCTACTGATTGATTGATCGATTGAGAAGACACACAGCAAAAAAGGAAAAATCTGCGCGAAGCAGGAGACGGAGAAAACAGAGAAAACAGAGAAAAACTAAAAAAAAAAAAAAAAGTATATATTGTCGTATCTAGAACCTTTTTGCTTATAATTATATATATATCTATCTATCGGTGTATTTGTGTCACATGCATACATAAATCTGTTTGTAAAACAATTGCGCAACACGTTGCTATACTATTTTATAAACAAAAAAAAAAAAAAAAGGACGATGAAAGAAGAGATTGTAATAAAACAAAAAAAAAGAAAAAAAAATGAATACAAGGCCAACATGTGCTTGCTTACATGATATAATTACGAACAATTAACTTATCCTAATCTTAAAACTTAATTAATGCGCATGAATTACTGTCACACTTAATAATACACACACATGTACACACACGTCCTTCGTCTCGACGGGTGCACACACGAGTCGGGACTTTTGACGTTTACGCGGGCACTGCAGGTCCCCTCACCACCACCCTCACCTCTTTCGAGTCAAGTCAGTCACCTCTGACAGTCCTCTAAGAGTAGTCCTCTTCCGATAAGCCCCGTCAAAGACCACAATGCCATCTCGAACCATCAGAAAACGGATCGTCTGGCAGCTCGACCCATGTCATGTATCGTCAACCATGAATTTATTGACTCTGACGGACGCTTAGTTTAGTGGATAGACGCGCCTGTCTTCGTAGACCCTTCATTAGAACCATTGTGCCCGGCACTTAGACAAGAATTCGAGTAGATTCTTCAAGCGCTTCTGCAAAAGTCACGAAGCCTCTTTCGGCTCATCTTCGCCGATCGAAGTCTAGTCCTCTGACAGTCCTCGGGGAGCATTCTTATTCAGAAATCCGATTCTCTGGAAGCTCGGCCCCATGTCCACCTCGGATCCGCATTGATTCTGAACGCCGTTCTCCACCGAGGCACTTGGACAAGAGGCAGTTTCTTTCTCGTCGCAACAGCATCTTCCTCGTTGCGACAGCTTCTTCCTCATCTTTGCTGATCGAAGTCTCGCCCAGACATTTACGTTCCTCCGACAGTCCTCGAGAAGCATTCGTAAAAAGTCTTGACTCGTCAGGGAGCTCGATCCCATGTCCACCTCGGATCCGCATTGATTGCGGACTCCACTCTTCACTGAGACACCTGGACAAAAGGTAGTTTCTCCCTCGTCGTGACAGCTTCTTCATCGTCGTGACAGCTTCTTCATCGTCGCGACAGCTTCTTCCTCGTCTTTGCTGATCGAAGTCTCGTCCACACATCTGCGTTCCTCCGACAGTCCTCGAGAAGCATTCATTTTCCATAAAAAGTCGTCTCGACTCGTCATTGAGCTCTGTCCCACGTCCACCTCGGACCCGCATTGATTGCGGACTCCACTCTTCACTGAGGCACCTGGACAAGCCGCACGAACCCGTATTGATTGTGGACTCCACCCTCCACCGAGACACCTGGACAAGCCGCACGAACCCGCATTGATTGTGGACTCCACTCTTCACTGAGGCACCTGGACAAGCCGCACGAACCCGCATTGATTGTGGACTCCACTCTCCACCGAGACACCTGGTCAGGAGGTAGTTTCCTCCTCGTCGCGACAGCTTCCTCCTCATCTTCACCGATTGAGTTCCACTCCAGACATCTGTGTGGCCTGAGAGAGCTCGAGTTTCGTTGCGAGATTCCGCCTGCTCTTCATCTAGCGTTCGCATGTTTGACTGTTCAAATGGGAGCAGCAGCAGACAGTCGGTGACTTGAGTCTTCTCTCGCAGAACTTTCGCCAATCAGGCCAGTGTCGAGGGATCCAGCATTTGGACCAGATCTCGCCTGTTGCTCTTCTCGCTGCAGGCATACCCAGTGCTTCCCACGACATCCTAGCCTCTGCCTTGTGGTTCAGTTCTTGCCACGAAATCCTAGCATCTGCCCTCTGGTTCAGTTCTTGTCACGACATTGTGGCATCTGCCGTCAGTTTGGTTCTCGTCACGACAGCCTAGCATCTGCTCTCACTTTCATCCTCGTCACGACATCCCCTGCGTCGTCTTCTCTCGTCATTTTCGCCCAATTGGGCAGTGCTGCGAGTCCGCACACCCGAGAGAAGACAGAGGAAAAGAAAAAGAAATCCTTTTTGGCGGCGCGTAGACCTAGCATCTGCTTGTTCCTCATCGCTTCACGCTTGTCGGACGTGTCTCCAGAAAAGTTTGATCAGTCCCCGGACCCTTGGCATTCCAAAAATTCATGCGATTCTCTTTGCAAATGCAATTGATTGCATTCTTGTCAGATTTGTTGACATTTTGATGGCATTCCCAACTTACTTGTCAGACCTCAGCTGGAGGAACCGTCCCTCGTGTCATGACGAGGCCCCAGCTGCAGGAGCCGTTCATAGGACGAGGCCTTCGCGTCTTGGTTCATCGCGTCTTGACGAGGCCTCAGCTGCAGGAGCTCTACATCGCGTCTTGACGAGGCTCCAGCTGCAGGAGCTGTTCATAGGACGAGGCCTCCGCTGCAGGAACCGTTCATAGGACGAAGCCTTCGCGTCTTGGTTCATCGCGTCTTGACGAGGACTCAGCTGCAGCAGCCGTCCCTAGCTTCTTGACGAGGCCTCAGCTGCAGGAGCTCTTCATCGCGTCTTGACGAGGCTCCAGCTGCAGGAGCTGTTCATAGGACGAGGCCTCAGCTGCAGCAGCCGTCCCTAGCTTCTTGACGAGGCCTCAGCTGCAGGAGCTCTTCATCGCGTCTTGACGAGGCTCCAGCTGCAGGAGCTGTTCATAGGACGAGGCCTCAGCTGCAGCAGCCGTCCCTAGCTTCTTGACGAGGCCTCAGCTGCAGCAGCTCTTCATCGCGTCTTGACGAGGCTCCAGCTGCAGGAGCTGTTCATGGGACGAGACCTCCGCTGCAGCAGCCTTTCTCGACGATCCTCGGACACGCTGCTCTCAGACCCCAGCTTGACTTGCAGTTCTGCCCAATTCCCCTGAATCACGGCTCGTGTGTACGCCTAAAAAAATGCCCCTCCCTCTACAAAGCAACATAACCTAAAAAAAAAAGAAAAAAGAAAACATTCTCACAGAAGGATAAGCCAGACGACATCAGAATCCGAGGATGAACAACCAGGAGAGATAGAGTGTGTGTGTGTGCCAATGAAACTGCAGAAGAATGACGTGAGACATCGTTGCTTCGTATTTCTATATTTTTTTTCTTTTCAAACGAGAAAAAAAAAACAAAAAAAGCAAAAAAAAAGCAAATCCTCCTATTATAATTTATTATTTATTTATTAATCGTAACGAGAAGAATGAAATGAAAAGAAATTAATGAACTATTGTTAGAAATCTAAAGCTATTTGGTAAATTTTATTATCTAGTCTCTCTGCAAAAAATCAAAAAAATCAAAAAAATCCAAAAAAAAACAAAAAAAACCAGAAAAAAAGGCAAACACCATCAAAACGAAAATAGTAAAGAACACCAAGACCACACACAACCACAGACGGACAGATACACGCATAGATTTAATAAGCATATATATGTATAAGATTCAGAAAACACCACAGTAACTCAGGACGAGACAGAAGAAATATAATATATTTGAAAAAAAAAGAAAATAAGAAAAAAAAATACCGTGAAATGTATACCTATGCATGGGCATAAGCATAAGCAAAATATGTATGTGTATGTGTATATTTATCGCCATCGTAAAATTAAAATTAATCATATTCACGAGGAATGGATGCAGATGAGGAGCCCCTAAGACGGCAGGACAGCAGATGGGATTCAATGAAATGCAGCATAGTCAGCACATTGGATCGACCAGCAACGCAGAATGATGGCAGAAAGGAACAACCTACGCATGGGATGAAGGAAACAAACAATTATAGCAAAAAGAAGCAGGAACTTTAAGTCATTTTATGTAAATTGTCTTGAAATGTTAAATATATATATATTTGAAAAACTAATCGCTGGGTTCTTTTGTTTGCTTTGGCCACGAGTGGACACGATGATGTCTTCTTCGCTGTGTGGCGCTCTAGAGGGACTCATTGACTTGCACTCAGGATCCACTGTAGAGCCCACGAAGCATGGAAACGTGGAAACCGCCCTCCATTCGTTAGTGCGCACCATTGAGGAATCACTTTGCCTCAAGGAATATACCATGGTTGCATTCCTTGACTTTAGCAACACCTACCCGCATTCAATTGCACAGGCACTGAAGGAACTATGCAGCAGTAGATGCGAGACTCCTCACGAGTAGAGTGCTACTCGGGGAAACTCCTCCGCCAAAAAGTCCAACCAGAAGAGGTACACCTTAAGGAGAAGTACTCTGCCCTCTTCTCAATCCAACCCCTTCACAATCCGCGTGAACACAAGCATTTTTTGTCAGAGCACCAGCAACCCGGTCACTGCATTTGTGACGTCATGAGAAATGAAAAACGCCCATTTCTCGAATTTCCAAGGATTCCGAACGGAATTTCCGATGGAGTCCACTTCGAATGTCTTGCCCCCACACAGCCCCAGCCACTTGGAGCGAAATTTCAGCCGAAAATCGACTTTTGAAGAAATGGCACTTTTTACGCGAAAAAATGCAGTAAACCGGCATCGCACTTGGGGCGCATTTTTTTGCTGAAAATAAACCAATTTTCAAGGAAGTGGATTCGGGGGCGACATGGTTTTGGGAATCGAATTTCTCGGTAATTAGGGGCAGTCTGAGGACGCGGGGTATCAGAATGGACGGGGAATTTCATGTAGAAGGGGATTGAGGCAACATTCTTGAACGGGAGTGACTTGGGTGAGTTTTGTGAGTCAAAATACGAGACAACCTCAGTTGATGCAGGGAAATTGAAGGATTGGGAGGTGGGGTGTTTTGCGCGACGAATATCTCGGAAATTAGGACTACTCCAGGATTAAGAGGTACCTCGATGGATAGGAAATTAAATTTAGAAACATAATAAGGTGCAGCACTTTCAGAGGCGTGGCTTGGTTTCTTAGTTTGAAGCAAAAACCGCGAGGTCCTCCATAACCGCCTTGAAATCGCGACATGCTGTCTTGTGAGACGAATTTCTCTGCAATAAGGACGAGTCCAAGGTGGAGGGCTACTTAAATGGATAGGAAATTCAATGTAGAAGCGAATTGATGTGCAACACTTGAAGGTGCGTGCTTTGGTTCGCCAGTTAGAAGCAAGAACCGTGACATCCTCCCTTGTCCCACTGATGTGGCGGCAGGATGTTTTCTGAAACAAATTTCTCGATGATTAGGAAGATTTCAGTGACGAGCGATGTCAGGATGAAAAGGAAATTCAATGTAGAAGCGGAAGAAGGTACGACTTTCTAACCGAAGTGCCGTGCTTCACCAGTTTGAGGCAAAGTCCTTGGCGTCCTCCTTTATGCAATTAAACTTGCGACGTTGAAGGCATGACGTTCTGCGAATCGATTTTCTCCACAATTAGGACGAGTCAAGGATCAAGGGGTACCTGGATGGAGAGGAAATTGAATGTAGATGCCGAATAAGGTGCAACACTTTAAGGGACGTGCCTTAGTTCGGTAGTTTGAAGCAAAGACACGTAGGTCCTCTAGAATCCTCTTGAAATTGCGACATGCTGCGTTGTGAGACGATTTTCTCGGCAACTAGGACGAGTCCAAGACTGTGGGGCACCTCGATGTATAGGAAATTCAATGTAGAAGTGAATTGATCTGCAACACTTTAAGGAGATTGCCTTATTGCGCTAGTTTGAAGCAAATACCGCGAAGTCCCCCATGAGTCCTTTGAAATTGTGACAGAATGTCTTGTGAGCTGCTTTTCTCGAGAACCAGAACGACTCCCAGATTGATGAATACAGGCGTGGAAAGGGTATTCCTCGTAGAAGCGTAATAAAGTGCGGCGTTTCACTTAAATTGCCTCGGCTGGCCAGGATGCAGTAGAATCTCGACGTCATCCCTTCCCGCATGGCAGTCGATGAATTGGGAAAGATTCTCTACCGCTTCGATTGCACAATGGCTTGGAATTCTTGTTACTGAAGCTAAGCATGAGTCCACGTGGTAGGCCCAAGGGCCGGAGAAGGGGGAATGAGTCCACAAAGTAGGCCCAAGGGCCAGAGAAGGAACGGAGTCCACAAAGTAGGCCTAAAGGCCACCAGCTTCCGTTCAACTTCGGGATCTGCCATCAACTGGGATCGAAGGTAGCTGAGGTGCGTGGTGTACAGTCCTAGTGGCGGAGCATGGCTTAATTAAAATAAGTCCACCCGTGGGTGCCCTGCCACCGCCCACGACCTTCCGCAAGACAAACAATTGCTCAACAAGTCCCCAACCACGCCGTGCCTCTGAATGTGGGTGCTCCTGCGTGTGCTTCAGCAGAAAGGTGGTCTGGGTGGAAGGCACTCGAAATAACATCCCCGCCTGCTCGGGGAATCGCCAGCAAAAGCAACAACTCATCCTCGTCCACCCCTGCATGCGGTGCGGTGGGGTGGGTGGCTGTTGAATGCCGGAAGCTGTCGGAAAAAAATCAATAAAGCTCAGAGAATGTAAACGAATGTGTTTCCCATGGCGACGGTGGTGTGCGCGTGTACGTGACTGAGGCACTTCCCCTCCACGTGGGCGGCTTGTACATAAAAGCTCTTGAGGGGAAATCTTAAATTTGACAAATTCGCGATTAAATTTCACGTAATTTCTTGGGGAAGCGTATCACAAGCCACTTTAAAGGGATTCTTTGGACCTTTCTTGGCATTTATCGTCTCGTTGGGTTAGTGACCGACCTTGATGGAGTCGCTTGAGCTCTTCTTCGTCTTCCAGCACAGCTGCACAGGGGTGCCAGAAACGGCAAGACTAGGCGTGGCTCTGTCGCCGGGCGAAATGATTTCTCAAGCACTGAGGATGGCAGACCCTAGCTTCGTCCAACGGTGAGGACGAAATCTGGCCAGAAATGCTGAAGGCGATGGGTAAAGAGGGAGATTTGTGGCTCGTTCGTGTCGTTAAGGTGGCCTTGGAACGCGGTCTGACGCCAGAATCACCTTCTTGACGCTCCTGGATTTCTGCAAGGCCTTCGCTAGGGTCGACCATACACATCCTCGGTACAAATCTGCTCAGCTCCTTCAGATTCTCACGGCATGCCACAACAGTCCTCCCTTGCTGGAGGGTCCCAATGTGTAGCCATCGAAGGGCGGGTAACGACGTTCTTGAATGCTACGAGGGGAGTGCCACAGGGCTCGAATTTCGGGCCTTTTCTTTTCTCACTATAAGTCAAGGGAATTCCTACAATACTCTAGCACTGTCCCGTGTCACGTGCACGCCGATGACATCCAACTCCTATTGTCGTCCTAGAAATTGTGCGTCATATCCTCGTTAAAGGCTGATGAATGGCGAGAGACGACCGTGCCAAGCCTGCATCAACTCGAGGTAAACGTGTCCCAGAGACGGTGACTGTGCCAGCTTTGATTTTGTGACATTTTCGGGGGCATTCGGGGGCATTCTTGACCATTTCCCAGCCCTCTTTGAACCGATGTCTCCCCTCTGGCTCGACGGAGACTGACTTACTCGTGGTCTTGGTGCGTTTTCGGTTCTATTTCGTTCAAATCCTGAGAAAGCAGCCACTCTAGAGTGTGCCCGTGCAGGTCGTCTCTCTGCCAATGTGAAGCGTCGTCTGCCCGTCCCTGACCTGACCCGTGGATGAGGATTAACTCCAGTTTTTGGTCATCGTCGCCATCTTCTTCTTTCTTTGCGCGGCGCTGCCGTCCGGTGTGGACCTTGGCCAAAGTCGACGAAGTCCCTAACCAAGTCGACCTTCCTTGAAGACAGCATGTACATCCTTTCGTTTCCTCATTCACCGCAAGGCCCCTTTTGACCGCCTACGATGCAATGGCAGCAAGCGCTTAATTGACTGACGCTCGCTGTATACCATCAACCGCGTCAATGTCGCCCGCGTGTCCTACCAACTGCACGGCCTCTTGGAAGAGCCTGCCTCTTGGTGCTGACGACTGAGAACCACACGACCCTCTCAAGAATGACGTCGAAAAAGTCACAAGTCGCCTTGTCTGAATTCTCTTTCCACATTAAAGGCCTCGATGCCGACCTTCATGGCGTCGCCGCCTGAGCTCTCCCTCATCTTCCAGCGCAGCTCCACAGGGGTGGCAGCAAGCTAGCCGTGGCTCTGTTTAGCTCGTCTGGTCTCGCCCTCGCACACTTTACCTCAGCGACCACCAGAAAGTCGCTGGAACAAGCCTAGGCTGCATCGAGTCGCTCCAAGAGCCCAGACCACCAGTCCCTCTCCTGCCACACCACCACTCCCCCAGCATGCCTCGTCAGAATCGCAACAAGTCCTCCAAGTAGCCGTCAAGGCAACCAGCCACCCTGCCTCCGACATCGTCTCATTTTCGCGTTTCCCCACCGATTCCCTTCAAATTTTCGACAAAAATCCCTTACTCCCACTCCCCGCACCACATTCCACACGATTCCCACTCGAATCCCCGCCGAATAACGTCGCCTCACTCCTCGCTCCACGATTGAGTGCATTTTTTTGCGGCGAAAACAGGCATTCGTCCGATTTCCCAAAAAATCGCGGAAATGCCTGCAGACGAGCGCTTTAAGTGCCCCGCCGGCGATTGCAGGCACTTCAATCGATTTTCCAATAGTTTTCAGGGAAAAATCGATGATTTAAAGGGGAACCTCGCCGCTGTCAGTTGGGGTGAATGTTCTCGCTAAACCGAGATGTTTCGCGAACGGCATCGATTCTTTAAAGAGGCGTGCATTCCACCTCCGCCGAGGGGGTTGGAAATGCGTTACTGCGGTGGAAGAGGATCCGGGGAATGCGTGGATGTTGGGGGGACACCACGGACAGCGAGAGTGGGTGGAAGGAAGTGAGGAACTGGGCAATGATTCTGCTTCACTTTGGGTTACGGGGGGGGGCGGAGGGGGAAATGTTTAAAACAAGTAAACTGAAGTTAATCTTCGTGGAGGGAGTCTGATGGCCTTTTCGGGGATGCCTCCGAGTTCATTCCTAGAAATTGGACGCTCCTAGCCTCCATGTGACGGAAGGCGGACTCCCTCACTACAGCCGTGTGCTTGGCCTAGCCATGCTGAGCAGACGAGCGTCGGTTGGCCTACAATGCCTCCTGATCCGTGGGTTGTTCCAAGACGAGAGCACTGTCCTGCTCCTGCTGTGAACAAGCAGCCATGGCCATGGGATGACTAGGTTGCCTTTGAAGCTCTGTCCTTGTGACGGGAGTGCACGTTTAGAGGGAGCTACTTGTTGCCTGATGAATCTGGAGCGACTCCACGCTCCGTTCTAACGTCTGTCTCCAGCTCCATGTGCTGCAACATAAAGACATGCCAAGACGTTGGGTAGAATGAAATGAAAAACCACGAAATTCCCTCGTTTTTCGGAAGGGAACCCCACCGAGTGCCTGTTGAAGCCTTCCGCACACCTGTTGAGGGCCTTGAAAAACAACCCCCGTCCCATTCGCCATTCAATTTGCAGGCATTCACTGCCAGGCAACCACCACCTCCCCCATGTCACCTGGTGACGTCATGAGAAATGAAAAACGCCCATTTCTCGAATTTCCAAGGATTCCGAATGGAATTTCCGATGGAGTCCACTTCGAATGTCCTTCCCCCACTCAGCCGATGCAGAATTTCAGCCGAAACAGTCCGCAAATCGACTTTTGAAGAAATGGCACATTTCACGCGAAAAAATGCAGTAAACCGGCATCGCACTTGGGTCGCATATTTTTGCTGAAAATAAGCGAATTTTCGACGAAGTGGATACGAGAGCGACATGGTTTTGTGAATCGAATTTCTCGGCAATAAGGGGGAATCTGAGGACGCGAGGTATCAGGATGGACGGGGAATTTCATGTAGAAGCGGATTGACTTAACTTTCCTGAACGGGAGTGCATTGGGTGAGTTTTGTGAGTCAAAATACGAGACAACCTCGATTGATGCATGGAAATTGAAGGTTTGGGAGGTGTGGTGTCTTGTGACACGAATTGCTCGGAAACCAGGACGACTCCAGGATTAAGAGGTACGTCGATGGATAGGAAATTAAATTTAGAAACATAATAAGGTGCAGCACTTTCAGGGGCGTGGCTTGGTTTGGAAGTTTGAAGCAAGAACCGCGAGGTTCTCAATAACCTCCATGAAATCGCGACATGCTGTGTTGTGAGCGGAATTTCTCTGCAATAAGGATGAGCTGAAGGTGAAGGGCTACCCCGATGGAAAGGAAATTCAATTTAAAAGCGAATTGATGTGCAAGACTACAAGGTGCGTGCCTTGGTTGCCTAGTTTCACGCAAAAACCGTGAGGTCTTCCCTTATCCCACTGATGTAGCGGCAGGACGTATTCTGAAACAAATTTCTCGATAAACAGGAAGACTCCAGTGACGAGCGATGTCAGGATGAAAAGGAAATTCAATGTAGAAGCGGACTAAGGTACGTCTCTCTAACCGGAGTGTCGTGGTTCACCAGTTTGAGGCAAAGTTCGTAGCGTCCTCCATTCTCCAATGCAACTTGCAACATTGAAGACATGATGTTTTGCGAGACGATTTTCTCCACAATTAGGGCGACTCAAGGATCAGGGGGTGCATCGATGGAAAGGAAATTCAATTTAGAAGTGTATTGATGTGCAACACTTTAAAGAGCGTGCTTTGCTTCGCCAGCTTGAAACAAAACAGTGAGGTTCTCGAAAATCCCTTTGACATCCCTTACGTCTTATGAGACGATATTCTCGACAACCAGGACGACTCCAAGATTGTGGGATATCTCCAAAGAAAGGGCATTCAATTTAGAAGCGAACGAGGGTGGAATTGCCTAAGAAGCGTGCTTTGTGTGGTCAATTTGAAGCGACATCCGCGACGCCTTCGCCTGCCCATTAGTATAACAGTTTAATGCAACGTATAACAGACATGCACTGTGTAGCGCATCAACAAGGACATGCGTTCACCTTTTCACTCGGGAAGAGTCGGGAATTGCAAACTGGAAACTGGAATGAGGGCAGTACGTTGAAAACGCGTTTGCATTGACGTCGAGCTGCAAGGAAAAAAAAACAACGCGTGCACGTAAAACGAAAAAATAAACCGATCCCAAGTGAAACCAGTTGCTGAAGCGAGTTGCTGGCGTGCGGTAGCGAGAAGCGAAACAAGATATTGAACCCCAATTGGAGAGACGCACACCGAGAGTGACCAAATGTCGGACATTCCACTTATTGCTCCGTTCAGGCCCGGCGACAATTTCCACCATTTTATCGAAGCACTCTGCGAAACACTGGCTGGACGAGACTCCGACGACGCGTACAAAATCGGTTGTTTAATATCTAATCTCAGTGCGGACGCCTACTCGATTCTGATGACATTAACGAGCCCCCGTGACCCGGAAACGCTGAAATTCGACGCAGTTATAGCGCTCATGGAGGGCTACTTTATGCCGAAAGCGGATGCAGTTGCTGAAGAACGTCGCTTTCACGAGGGCAGTCAAGAGGCCGTGCAGAGCCAGCCACAAGGAGCGCTGCCAAAATTCCGCAGCCTTTCACCGTGGAGACGGAGATCGAAGAAGGAACGCTCCCAGGACGGGGCAGCTGCACGGCAACCAGGCAACTTCGACTGGCGCAAAGCGACGCGGTTCCAATGGAACCCACAACTTTTCTGCGCAGTGCATGGCAAAAAATCGGAAGAGGCAGCCGCAGCGGACCCGCATCCGTGTGAGTTCCTCACACTGCTGGTCGACAATGTTCCCTTGGAAACGCAAATTGACACGGGCGCGTGCGCGACCGTGATCAGCTTTAAGAGGTTCAGAGCAAAATTCCCAAAATTGCGAATGCAGCCTTCACGTATTACATTCGCTCTGGTAAGTGGAGCCAGCATGAATGCGATGGGAAAGGTCACGGTTAGGGTGCGGGACGTCTTCCGCGAGTCGGTCTACTATTCGCTGGTGATGTACGTGAGCAAGGAGCACTGTGACTCTCCTCCGCTGCTGGGTCGTGACTGGCTGGACTTTCTGTTTCCGTCTTGGAGACGGTCTTACACTCCTCGAGAGACTGTGGCCGCTACAAGGAACGAGGAAACTATGAAGCACGACTTTTCGGAAATCCTCTCGCACTTGAATTTGGATCCAAATGGCGAATATTTGGTGCGGTTCCAGCTGAAGCACAATGAAGACGCGTCCAGAGAACCCATCCCCTTTCGGCTCAACTTCGTGAAGTAAGCGCGCTGAGGTTGAGATGCGAGCCGGGGGGAGGGGGTCCCGAGGCTCTTGGTTTTTTTCGATGTTAAGGGTAGGCATTTAAGCGCCCACTTTAAATGTGATTCAACAGCTTAGCCTGCATGTGAACTAGATGTGTGAACGTAGTTAATCTCAAAGAAGTCTAATTGTACTTTTAGAATAGTAGTTGATGTATATTTACGTGTGCAACACACAAGGACACGAGTTGTGCTTTGGACTCGGGAGGAGTCGGCAGACGGGAGTGGGGAGCCCACGGCGTTGGAATAAAGGCTTTGAATGGGAAAAAACGTGTTTCATTGTTGAGCATTGAATTGAATTTCAGGCGTCCGAGGGCGGCACAGAGGACACCAGTGCTGCACCGCCTCCTGTTGGCCTAGGACTCGAGTGCTGCCCAGTCTCCAGACGGGGTTCCTTGAACGATCATCTTCCCGGGGACGGCTTGGACAGTCTATTGGTAAGTGTTCCTGGTTGCAGCCACGCATGGACGGGGTGCAGTGTGGGCAGGATTCCCGGTCGCCTTCTTGCTGTCGTCTCTAAGTGATGGTTCAAGTGACTTAATCCGCGCCGAATGGACGTGGTTTTGTTCCTTCTTGGCTAGATTCTGTTCGGCGGCCACTTCGACGGCTGGTGGACATTTCGATTTTCATTTGACACTCGTTGAAAGAGGAGATCGATTGCAATTACTCATGGACGCGGCAACACTTCCTCGACACACCGAAGCGGAGTAGGTGCTCCAGGTGGGCAGTCCGCGTGAAGCCACTTCAGTTTCTACAACTCTCTGGGGAAGGGGACGGGGACGGGGAGTCTTCCACGACAGCGGGCGCAGTGTTGAAAGACGGGGTAGTCCCGGCAAACGCTGCAAATTCACTGACATTGGTCCTCTTTCGTCGTCAGTCTGTGAAGTCTGTGAACTGAATCCATAAGAGGAGGAGTGCCAGCGCACCTGCCTTGGCTTGTGTGTCAGGCTTGTCCATGTCCTGGTACCCAAGTCAACTTTTCAGTGTCTTGTGGCAACCCGGTGTACCTCCTTAGCGGCCCAAGGACCGCTTGGCTGTCCCAGAATGCAGACATCTTGATGTTGGTGGGCCTCCGTTGCTACTGCCATGTGCAGCCTCGCTGATTGCTAACAATTCAGCTTCAAATAGCGTCGCTTCCTTGCAGAGAGGCGTGTGTAGGCCGTCCTATCACTCAAGCCCCGACGTTGTTCTCAGATTTCGACCCATCTGTGCAACATTTTCGGGCTCCATCCCTCATCCAAGTGGGTTCCATTCCTCTCGACTTGGATGACTCAGGCGACACCAGGCCACGAACTCGGGCTAGTTCCCAAATGTTGCAAGGTTTCTTGTTGAATCAGGGCCGACACTCAAGCCACGTGCTTCCCGAACCAACCGTCGCTGAATTTCCATGAAAACCCACGAAATTCCCTCGTTTTTCGGGAGGGACACCCACCGAGTGCCTGTTGAAGCCTTCCGCACACCTGTTGAGGGCCTTGACAAACAACCTCCACCCCATCCGCCACTCAACTTGCAGGCATTCACCGCCTGGCAACCACCACCTCCCCCAATTTGCAGCCATTTACTGCCAGGCAACCACCACCTCCCCCATGTCACCTGGTGACGTCATGAGAAATGAAAAACGCCCATTTCTCGAATTTCCAAGGATTCCGAACGGAATTTCCGATGGAGTCCACTTCGAATGTCCTGCCCCCACGCAGCCCCAGCCACTTGGAGCGAAATTTCAGCCGAAAATCGACTTTTGAAGAAATGGCACTTTTCACGCGAAAAAATGCAGTAAACCGGCATCGCACTTGGGGCGCATTTTTCTTGCTGAAAATAAACCAATTTTCAGCGAAGTGGATTCGGGGGCGACATGGTTTTGTGAATCGAATTTCTCGGTAATTAGGGGGAGTCTGAGGACGCGGGGTATCAGGATGGACGGGGAATTTCATGTAGAAGGGGATTGAGGCAACATTCTTGAACGGGAGTGACTTGGGTGAGTTTTGTGAGTCAAAATACGAGACAACCTCAGTTGACGCAGGGAAATTGAAGGATTGGGAGGTGCGGTGTCTTGTGAGACGATTTACTCGGGAATTAGGATGACTCCAGGAATAAGAGGTACCTCGTTGGATAGGAAATTCAATTTAGAAACATAATAAAGTGCAACACTTTCAGGGGCGTGGCTTGGTTTGGGAGTTTGAAGCAAAAACCGCGAGGTCCTCCATAACCGCCTTGAAATGGCGACATACTGCGTTGTGAGACGAATTTCTCTGCAATAACGACGAGTCCAAGGCTGAGGGCTACCTCGATAGATAGGAAATTTAATTTAAAAGCGAATTGATGTGCAACACTTGAAAGTGCGTGCCTTGGTTTCTTAGTTTGACGCAAAAAACGTGAGGTCTTCCGTTCTCCCATTGAAGTGGCGTTAGGATGTTTTCTGAAACAAATTTCTCGATAATTAGGAAGATTTCAGTGACGAGCGATGTCAGGATGAAAAGGAAATTCAATGTAGAAGCGGAATAAGGTACGCCTCTCTAACCGGAGTGTCGTGGTTCACCAGTTTGAGGCAAAGTCCTTGGCGTCCGCCTTTATGCAATTAAACTTGCGACGTTGAAGACATGACGTTTTGCGAATCGATTTTCTCGACAATTAGGACGAGCCAAGGATCAAGGGGTACCTGGATGGAGAGGAAATTGAATGTAGATGCCGAATAAGGTGCAACACTTTAAGGGACGTGCCTTAGTTCGGTAGTTTGAAGCAAAGACACTGAGGTCCTCCAAAATCCCCTTGAAATTGCGACAGAATGTCTTGTGATCTGCTTTTCTCGAGAACCAGAACGACTCCCGGATTGAGGAATACAGGCGTGGAAAGGGCATTCCTCGTAGAAGCGTAATAAAGTGCGGCGTTTCACTAAGATTGCCTCAGCTGGCCAGGATGCAGTAGAATCTCGACGTCATCCCTTCCCGCATGGCAGTCGATGAATTTGGAAAAGGTTCTCTACCGCTTCGATTGCACAATGGCTTGGAATTCTTGTTACTGAAGCTAGGCATGAGTCCACGTGGTAGGCCCAAGGGCCGGAGAAGGGGGAATGAGTCCACAAAGTAGGCCCAAGGGCCAGAGAAGGGACGGAGTCCACAAAGTAGGCCTAAAGGCCACCAGCTTCCGTTCAACTTCGGGATCCGCCATCAACTGGGATCGAAGGTAGCTGAGGTGCGTGGTGGACAGTCCTAGTGGCGGAGCATGGCTTAATTAAAATAAGTCCACCCGTGGGTGCCCTGCCACAGCCCACTGCCTGCCGCAAGACAAACAATAGCTCAACAAGTCCCCAACCACGCCATGCCTCTGAATGTGGGTGCTCCTGCGTGTGCTTCAGCAGAAAGGTGGTCTGGGTGGAAGGCAGTCGAATCGGGGAATCACCAGCAAAAGCAACAACTCATCCTCGTCCACCCCTGCATGCGGTGCGGTGGGGTGGGTGGCTGTTGAATGCCAGAAGCTGTCGGAAAAAAAATCGATAAAGCTCAGAGAAGCTTCCCACGGATGGTGGTGCGGGTGTGTGCGTGACGCAGGCACTTTCCCACGGAGGGTGGTGTGTACGTGACTGAGGCACTTTCCCGCTGGAGCAGGGGAGGCTTTAAGATTGGGCGCAATCTCAGCTGAAGGGCACGTAGTTTGTGGGGGATGGTGTACCATCCAAGCACGCCGCCCTCACACGTAAGCAAGTGCGTTTCGTCGGCAGTCTGTGGCGAAGGCGACAGGTTGTCTAATTCACATTCCGCGGGCGAGACTCCGCCGGACTTTGAAGAGTTCAATGCCACCTCAGCGCACAGCTTTGAACTTCAGTCGTCGCATGTACGCACAGCCTACGAACCTTCGTCGCGTTCTCAGCCCATTCTCGACGCATTCTGAGCCCATTCCCAGCGGTTTGCCGTCGAAAATCGATCGAGTTCGATACACATGCACTCCACGGCTCGGTTTCCTGGGAGGAAACAATGAATCACCTCGCGCTCGGTTCGCTGCGCTGTGCGTGAGTGGAAAATATCAGATTTTCGTGACTTGCAGTGCAATGTCGAACCGGTCATTAAATAAATCACAACATGCAGCGATATGCGATAAATAATTCAACATTCACCAGCAGTCGCCGCAGCAGCACACCGACCGGTCTGAAAAGGGTACAACACGGCGGCACAGAAGTAACCATTGTGTTCGCTGGCCCCCTGCCGGCGCGGCCGCCTGCAGCCGTTGTCATTCGGCTTACCCTCAATTCAGTTTAAGGCTAATGATGCCGACGTTTGAAGTGGCAACAGACGACCAGAGCGCACAATACAGCCGCGAAACCTTCCACAGCCGGGTCTTGCGGGTCTTTCACTTTTGACTAATCGCCTGATGAATGATTCATGCGGAGACGAATGGAAGAATGAAATACAGAAAAAAATATTCGCAATAAATGTATATTCAGATGCGAAGTGATTGTCAAGGCGCAGCGCATTCATCTCGTATTTCTATGCGAGCGAAGAAAGTGACCGGCGCGGTGTCCGCTTGCCGATTGTGCAATAATTCAAAAGAAGACGCGTCGCCGAGAAAGTGCGATGAATCAGTGCACAAATCGGCTGCTGTGCCTTTTCTCTCCGTCCGATGCTTTGTATTCTTGTGCAGAAGCCCCCTAGGGTCAGCGACGCTGTGCATTACCTCATCTGGATCGCAGCCATGAGCGCTCTTTTCGGCGTTCATTGTTGTTGCGGCGCGGCGCTGCGCGGAGCGGTGTTCGTTTTCGTTTTCGTTTTCGCTTTTCAGAGAACAATGAAAAAGAAACAAAAACACTGAAACGAAGTCCAGCGGAAATCCAGCGTTTTTCTGCGCCGTCAAGTCTTTCGAAACGAGATCTTCAACCTCGTTAATTAATGGCTAAGCCGACTGGATGAATCAGCGGCCACCGATGTGGAGGCCAAGCCGAGCCGCGCCAAGTCGCGCCAAGCCGAGCCGCGCCGCACCATGCGGTACCGCTCCGCGCCGCACCGCGCCAAGCCCATTAATTATACGCTGCCCTGATGGCGATGATGGCGATGCTGATGATGTATTCCTAGAAAAGGTATTACCGCCTCTTGTCATTTGCACAACGTGAATACGAAACCGAACCGCAGCAGGAATCGCCGATCATGTGATGATAATAAAGCGTCACGCTTCGGGTGGGTAGATCCCTCCCCAGCCGTCCCCCCATTGCCGCGACACCAGACCGAGGGTGTGAACTGCTGAATTAGCATTCACGAGTTGCGTAACCGCAAACCGGTCTGTGGCTAATAAAACTTTTATTTGTTGTGACATTCGGGGAAATTCCCCTTGCAGGAGTCAATGGAACTTGTGCACACATCTTGCGTGTGATAGGGTCATCCGTTCTCTGTTGGCTGTCATCGGTGCTTAGCCGCTGGCTGGGCTCCCGATTTAGTGATCAAATCGAAGACGGAGAGGCAGAGGCAGGTAACTCTCACGATTGTGGCAGAATCGTACGAAGCTTCGTCTGATTTCAAAGGCCTTCCAATTGATTCTAATCTCGCGCCAGTCAGTCCATCATTTGGGTGACGGAGATGACATCGACATCGTCGTTCGCTGTACAGGAAGCTTTCACAGGCGTTGCGAGCTGGTCTTGAGGTCAATGACGGAACGACGAAGTATATGGTGACGAGGAACAATCGTTCAGAAAGAGCTCAGGCTCAGGCTCAGGCTCAGGCTCAGGCTCAGGCTCAGGCTCAGGCTCAGGCTCAGGCTCAGGCTCAGGCTCAGGCTCAGGCTCAGGCTCAGGCTCAGGCTCAGGCTCAGGCTCAGGCTCAGGCTCAGGCTCAGGCTCAGGCTCAGGCTCAGGCTCAGGCTCAGGCTCAGGCTCAGGCTCAGGCTCAGGCTCAGGCTCAGGCTCAGGCTCAGGCTCAGGCTCAGGCTCAGGCTCAGGCTCAGGCTCAGGCTCAGGCTCAGGCTCAGGCTCAGGCTCAGGCTCAGGCTCAGGCTCAGGCTCAGGCTAGGGCTCAGGCTCAGGCTCAGGCTCCGGCTCCGGCTCCGGCTCAGGCTCAGGTTTGCACTGTAGCGTCTTTTAGGCGGTGACGGTGAATGCAGATATCGTCATTTGTTCCGTCAGCCAGGCGGCGAGACGCAGCTGCAGCGACGATTAGGAGGAGGAATCTTTCGGCGCCTTCTCTGCGATTGTAGCGCACTGGCCATCGAACAGAGCACTGAATGGCTTGCGGAACGGCGGTAAGACCACAGAACTACTCTACTCTGGGCCGCTGTCGCCTGTGCACAGTGTAGGAAATCTCCTAAGTGGCGCCCTCCTCAATCTGAGCAGACAGTCCCTTGAGCGTGTGTCGGCCAGGTAGAAGGAGAAACCTTGTGGCATCAGAGGACCATCTTGGGGACTTCACAACGACTTGAGTATGCCACAACGGTCAATGGACAGGCGAAGGTATCGTGGAATACGCTCCAAAATGACCAAAGAAGCCACGCTCTTCTACACTGAATACCCTTTACTTCGAGGTATCCCACAATCTTGAAGTCGTCCTGGTTGTCGAGAGAATAGACTCAAGACATCATGTCACGATTTCAAAGGGATTTTCGAGAACCTCACTGTTTTGCTTCAACCTGGCGAACCAAGACACGCCTCTTAAAGTGTTGCACCATATTCCGCATCTGCATTCAATTTCCTATCCACCGAGATACTCCTTTATCCTTGAATCGTCCTAATTGGAGAGAAAATCGTTTCGCAAAACGTCATGTCTTCAACGTCGCAAGATTAATTGCAGAATAAAGGACGCCACGGACTTTGCCTCAAACTCATGAGCCACGGCATTCCGGTTAGAAAGACGTACCTTAATCCGCTTCTACATAAAACTCCCTTTCCATTCTGACATCGCTATTTATCGATTTTATTCAGAAAACAGCCGGCACATCAGTGGGACAAGGGAGGACGTCACGATTCTTGCTTCTAGCTGGCGAACCAAGGCACGCACTTTCAAGTGTTGCACATCAATTCGCTTCTAAATTGAATTTCCTATCCATCGGAGTAGCCCTTCACCTTCAGCTCGTCCTTATTGCAGAGAAATTCGTCGCACAACGCAGTATGTAGCCATTTCAAGGCGGTTATGGAGGTGCTCACGGTTTTTGCTTCAAACTGGCGAACAAAGGCACGGCCATTAAAGTGTTACACATTGATATGCTTCTTAATTGAATGTCCAATCCATCATGATACACCTCGACCCTCGACTCGTCCTAATTCCCGAGTAAATCGTCTCAAAAGACACCGCACCTCCCAATCCTTCAATTTCCCTGCGTCAACTGAGGTTGTCTCGTATTTTGACTCATAAAACTCACCCAAGTCACTCCCGTTCAAGAATGTTGCCTCAATCCCCTTCTACATGAAATTCCCCGTCCATCCTGATACCCCGCGTCCTCAGACTCCCCCTAATTGCGGAGAAATTCGATTCCCAAAACCATGTCGCCCCCGAATCCACTTCCTTGAAAATTGGTTTATTTTCAGCAAGAAAATGCGCCCCAAGTGCGATGCCGGTTTACTGCATTTTTTCGCGTAAAAAGTGCCATTTCTTCAAAAGTCGATTTTCGGCTGAAATTTCGCTCCAAGTGGCTGGGGCTGCGTGGGGGCAGGACATTCGAAGTGGACTCCATCGGAAATTCCGTTCGGAATCCTTGGAAATTCGAGAAATGGGCGTTTTTCATTTCTCATGACGTCACCAGGTGACATGGGGGAGGTGGTGGTTGCCTGGCGGTGAATGCCTGCAAGTTGAGTGGCGGATGGGGTGGAGGTTGTTTGTCAAGGCCCTCAACAGGTGTGCGGAAGGCTTCAACAGGCACTCGGTGGGTGTCCCTCCCGAAAAACGAGGGAATTCCGTGGGTTTTCATGGAAATTCAGCGACGGTTGGTTCGGGAAGCACGTGGCTTGAGTGTCGGCCAGCTAGTCGGCCCTGATTCAACAAGAAACCTTGCAACATTTGGGAACTAGCCCGAGTTCGTGGCCTGGTGTCGCCTGAGTCATCCAAGTCGAGAGGAATGGAACCCACTTGGATGAGGGATGGAGCCCGAAAATGTTGCACAGATGGGTCGAAATCTGAGAACAACGTCGGGGCTTGAGTGATAGGACGGCCTACACACGCCTCTCTGCAAGGAAGCGACGCTATTTGAAGCTGAATTGTTAGCAATCAGCGAGGCTGCACATGGCAGTAGCAACGGAGGCCCACCAACATCAAGATGTCTGCATTCTGGGACAGCCAAGCGGTCCTTGGGCCGCTAAGGAAGTACACCGGGATGCCACAAGGAACTGGAAAGCTGACTTGGGTGCCAGGACATGGACAAGCCTGACACACAAGCCAAGGCAGGTGCACTGGCACTGCTCCTCTTATGGATTCAGTTCACAGACTTCACAGACTGACGACGAAAGAGGACCAATGTCAGTGAATTTGCAGCGTTTGCCTGGACTGCACCGTCTTCCAACTCTGGTGCCGCGGTCTTGGAAGACTCCCCGTCCCCGTCCCCTTCCCCAGAGAGTTGTAGAAACTGAAGTGGCTTCACGCGGACTGCCCACCTGGAGCACCTACTCCGCTTCGGTGTGTCGAGGAAGTGTTGCCGCGTCCATGAGTAATTGCAATCGATCTCCTCTTTCAACGAGTGTCAAATGAAAATCGAAATGTCCACCAGCCGTCGAAGTGGCCGCCGAACAGAATCTAGCCAAGAAGGAACAAAACCACGTCCATCCGGCGCGGATTAAGTCACTTCAACCATCACTTAGAGACGACAGCAAGAAGACGACCGGGAATCCTGCCCACACTGCACCCCGTCCATGCGTGGCTGCAACCAGGAACACTTACCAATAGACTGTCCAAGCCGTCCCCGGGAAGATGATCGTTCAAGGAACCCCGTCTGGAGACTGGGCAGCACTCGAGTCCTAGGCCAACAGGAGGCGGTGCAGCACTGGTGTCCTCTGTGCCGCCCTCGGACGCCTGAAATTCAATTCAATGCTCAACAATGAAACACGTTTTTTTCCATTCAAAGCCTTTATTCCAACGCCGTGGGCTTCCCACTCCCGTCTGCCGACTCCTCCCGAGTCCAAAGCACAACTCGTGTCCTTGTGTGTTGCACACGTAAATATACATCAACTACTATTCTAAAAGTACAATTAGACTTCTTTGAGATTAACTACGTTCACACATCTAGTTCACATGCAGGCTAAGCTGTTGAATCACATTTAAAGTGGGCGCTTAAATGCCTACCCTTAACATCGAAAATAACCAAGAGCCTCGGGACCCCCTCCCCCCGGCTCGCATCTCAACCTCAGCGCGCTTACTTCACGAAGTTGAGCCGAAAGGGGATGGGTTCTCTGGTCGCGTCTTCCTTGTGCTTCAGCTGGAACCGCACCACATATTCGCCATTTGGATCCAAATTCAAGTGCGAGAGGATTTCCGAAAAGTCGTGCTTCATAGTTTCCTCGTTCCTTGTAGCGGCCACAGTCTCTCGAGAAGTGTAAGACCGTCTCCAAGACGGAAACAGAAAGTCCAGCCAGTCACGACCCAGCAGCGGAGGAGAGTCACAGTGCTCCTTGCTCACGTACATCACCAGCGAATAGTAGACCGACTCGCGGAAGACGTCCCGCACCCTAACCGTGACCTTTCCCATCGCATTCATGCTGGCTCCACTTACCAGAGCGAATGTAATACGTGAAGGCTGCATTCGCAATTTTGGGAATTTTGCTCTGAACCTCTTAAAGCTGATCACGGTCGCGCACGCGCCCGTGTCAATTTGCGTTTCCAAGGGAACATTGTCGACCAGCAGTGTGAGGAACTCACACGGATGCGGGTCCGCTGCGGCTGCCTCTTCCGATTTTTTGCCATGCACTGCGCAGAAAAGTTGTGGGTTCCATTGGAACCGCGTCGCTTTGCGCCAGTCGAAGTTGCCTGGTTGCCGTGCAGCTGCCCCGTCCTGGGAGCGTTCCTTCTTCGATCTCCGTCTCCACGGTGAAAGGCTGCGGAATTTTGGCAGCGCTCCTTGTGGCTGGCTCTGCACGGCCTCTTGACTGCCCTCGTGAAAGCGACGTTCTTCAGCAACTGCATCCGCTTTCGGCATAAAGTAGCCCTCCATGAGCGCTATAACTGCGTCGAATTTCAGCGTTTCCGGGTCACGGGGGCTCGTTAATGTCTTCAGAATCGAGTAGGCGTCCGCACTGAGATTAGATATTAAACAACCGATTTTGTACGCGTCGTCGGAGTCTCGTCCAGCCAGTGTTTCGCAGAGTGCTTCGATAAAATGGTGGAAATTGTCGCCGGGCCTGAACGGAGCAATAAGTGGAATGTCCGACATTTGGTCACTCTCGGTGTGCGTCTCTCCAATTGGGGTTCAATATCTTGTTTCGCTTCTCGCTACCGCACGCCAGCAACTCGCTTCAGCAACTGGTTTCACTTGGGATCGGTTTATTTTTTCGTTTTACGTGCACGCGTTGTTTTTTTTTCCTTGCAGCTCGACGTCAATGCAAACGCGTTTTCAACGTACTGCCCTCATTCCAGTTTCCAGTTTGCAATTCCCGACTCTTCCCGAGTGAAAAGGTGAACGCATGTCCTTGTTGATGCGCTACACAGTGCATGTCTGTTATACGTTGCATTAAACTGTTATACTAATGGGCAGGCGAAGGCGTCGCGGATGTCGCTTCAAATTGACCACACAAAGCACGCTTCTTAGGCAATTCCACCCTCGTTCGCTTCTAAATTGAATGCCCTTTCTTTGGAGATATCCCACAATCCTGGAGTCGTCCTGGTTGTCGAGAATATAGTCTCATTAGACGTAAGGGATGTCAAAGGGATTTTCGAGAACCTCACGGTTTTGTTTCAAGCTGGCGAACCAAAGCACGCTCTTTAAAGTGTTGCACATCAATACACTTCTAAATTGAATTTCCTTTCCATCGATGCACCCCCTGATCCTTGAGTCGCCCTAATTGTGGAGAAAATCGTCTCGCAAAACGTCATGTCTTCAATGTTGCAAGTTGCATTGGAGAATGGAGGACGCTACGAACTTTGCCTCAAACTGGTGAACCACGACACTCCGGTTAGAGAGGCGTACCTTATTCCGCTTCTACATTGAATTTCCTTTTCATCCTGACATCGCTCGTCACTGGAGTCTTCCTGTTTATCGAGAAATTTGTTTCAGAATACGTCCTGCCGCTACATCAGTGGGACAAGCGAAGACCTCACGGTTTTTGCGTGAAACTAGGCAACCAAGGCACGCACCTTGTAGTCTTGCACATCAATTCGCTTTTAAATTGAATTTCCTTTCCATCGGGGTAGCCCTTCACCTTCAGCTCGTCCTTATTGCAGAGAAATTCCGCTCACAACACAGCATGTCGCGTTTTCAAGGAGGTTATGGAGAACCTCGCGGTTCTTGCTTCAAACTTCCAAACCAAGCCACGCCCCTGAAAGTGCTGCACCTTATTATGTTTCTAAATTTAATTTCCTATCCATCGAGGTACCTCTTAATCCTGGAGTCGTCCTGGTTTCCGAGCAATTCGTCTCACAAGACACCACACCTTCTAAACCTTCAATTTCCATGCATCAATCGAGGTTGTCTCGTATTTTGACTCACAAAACTCACCCAATGCACTCCCGTTCAGGAAAGTTAACTCAATCCGCTTCTACATGAAATTCCCCGTCCATCCTGCTACCTCGCGTCCTCAGATTCCCCCTTATTGCCGAGAAATTCGATTCACAAAACCATGTCGCCCCAAAATCCACATCCACGAAAATTCGCTTATTTTCAGCAAAAAAATGCGACCCAAGTGCGAGGCCGGTTTACTGCATTTTTTCGCGTAAAAAGTGCCATTTCTTCAAAAGTCGATTTGCGGACTGTTTCGGCTGAAATTCTGCATCGGCTGAGTGGGGGAAGGACATTCGAAGTGGACTCCATCGGAAATTCCATTCGGAATCCTTGGAAATTCGAGAAATGGGCGTTTTTCATTTCTCATGACGTCACCAGGTGACATGGGGGAGGTGGTGGTTGCCTGGCAGTGAATGCCTGCAAATTGAATGGCGAATGGGACGGGGGTTGTTTTTCAAGGCCCTCAACAGGTGTGCGGAAGGCTTCAACAGGCACTCGGTGGGGTTCCCTTCCGAAAAACGAGGGAATTTCGTGGTTTTTCATTTCATTCTACCCAACGTCTTGGCATGTCTTTATGTTGCAGCACATGGAGCTGGAGACAGACGTTAGAACGGAGCGTGGAGTCCCTCCAGATTCCTCAGGCAACAAGTAACTCCCTCTAAACGTGCACTCCCGTCACAAGGACAGAGCTTCAAAGGCAACCTAGTCATCCCATGGCCATGGCTGCTTGTCCACAGCAGGAGCAGGACAGTGCTCTCGTCTTGGAACAACCCACGGATCAGGAGGCATTGTAGGCCAACCGACGCTCGTCTGCTCAGCATGCCTAGGCCAAGCACACGGCTGTAGTGAGGGAGTCCGCCTTCCGTCACATGGAGGCTAGGAGCGTCCAATTTCTAGGAATGAACTCGGAGGCATCCCCGAAAAGGCCATCAGACTCCCTCCAAGAAGATTAGCTTCAGTTTACTTGCTTTAAACATCCCCCCATGCCCCAAGTGAAGTGAAGACATTGCCCAGTTCCTCACTTCCTTCCACCCACTCTCGCTGTCCGTGGTGTCCCCCCAACATCCACGCATTCCCCGGATCCTCTTCCACCGCAGTAACGCATTTCCAACCCCCTCGGCGGAGGTGGAATGCACGCCTCTTTAAAGAATCGATGCCGTTCGCGAAACATCTCGGTTTAGCGAGGACATTCACCCCAACTGACAGCGGCGAGGTTCCCCTTTAAATCATCGATTTTTCCCTGAAAACTGTTGGAAAATCGATTGAAGTGCCTGCAATCGCTGGCGGGGCACTTAAAGCGGTCGTCTGCAGGCATTTCCGCGATTTTTTGGGACATCGGACGAATGCCTGTTTTCGCCGCAAAAAAATGCACTCAATCGTGGAGCGAGGAGTGAGGCGACGTTATTCGGCGGGGATTCGAGTGGGAATCGTGTGGAATGTGGTGCGGGGAGTGGGAGTAAGGGATTTTTGTCGAAAATTTGAAGGGAATCGGTGGGGAAACGCGAAAATGAGACGATGTCGGAGGCAGGGTGGCTGGTTGCCTTGACGGCTACTTGGAGGACTTGTTGCGATTCTGACGAGGCATGCTGGGGGAGTGGTGGTGTGGCAGGAGAGGGACTGGTGGTCTGGGCTCTTGGAGCGACTCGATGCAGCCTAGGCTTGTTCCAGCGACTTTCTGGTGGTCGCTGAGGTAAGGTGTGCGAGGGCGAGACCAGACGAGCTAAACAGAGCCACGGCTCGCTTGCTGCCACCCCTGTGGAGCTGCGCTGGAAGACGAGGGAGAGCTCAGGCGGCGACGCCATGAAGGTCGGCATCGAGGCCTTTAATGTGGAAAGAGAATTCAGACAAGGCGACTTGTGACTTTTTCGACGTCATTCTTGAGAGGGTCGTGTGGTTCTCAGTCGTCAGCACCAAGAGGCAGGCTCTTCCAAGAGGCCGTGCAGTTGGTAGGACACGCGGACGACATTGACGAGGTTGATGGAAGACAGCGAGCGTCAGTCAATTAAGCGCTTGCTGCCATTGCATGGGAGGCGGTCGAAAGGGGTCTGGCGGTGAATGAGGAAACGAAAGGAAGTACATGCTGTCTTCAAGGAAGGACACACACTCCATCGGACTACTTCCACTTCGGCGTCGCAGCACACAGTGCGGATAACATCAGTACCGAGGTCAAACGCGGGGTAACTCTTGTCGACCACGGTTTTTAGGCGCTCAAGGGGCCATCAAGTGATGGAGGCGTCTTTCGAGGGACCAGGTTGGGTTTATGTGACGCACAGATCTTCGCAGTCCTGCTGTACGACGCGGAGTGCGGTGACCAATCTCAGAAGCAGACGAAGAACTCCTCGGTCTCGTCGAGAGAGAAAAGTTCTGCGTGCGATCTTGGGTCCCGGCGTCGGGAGGAGAAGACTCAACCAGGGACTGGGGCGGCGACATGGGCCTAGTCAGGCGTCTATTACATGACATGACATGAAACCAACGTCTAAGGTGTCGCTGCTCCGTCCCGAAGAGTCTTCGACTCGGAACCAGTGGGCAAAGGCAACAGAGGACGCCTGCCTGCACCTTATGCGCCCGCCCGCACCTTGTGTGGGGCACCCAATTGAAGAAGGCCCTCAACCACCTTGGAGCGCGTAAGTGGAAGCTACTAGCTGGCTGGAGAGCCTTGTTGGTTGAGGCTCAGGAGGCCCAGGCGGAAGAAGAGGATGAGCATAGGTTGCGCTAGTCTCGGTACCGTGAATGGATTAAAATAGCAGCTCCCACGATCGTTCGTGCGAATCGCCGCCATTAAAGCAAGCGATTTAGCTTGCGAGCCATTACCCGAGTTTATGGCCCTCTTTAGCCGCAGAAATTGTGTCTGCGTTTGATGGTCGCCTTCCTAGAAAAAAAATTAGTTGTGTTGTACATCTTCACGGCCATCGGCTGTGTCGTTGCCTCCCAGTTGCCTCCCAGTTGCCTTCCAGTTGCCTTCCAAGTGCAATAAGACAATTGCCTCAGCTGGCAATTATCGTGAGTCATTGCGCACTCAAATCGTTCAGTCAGTCAGTCTCGGCAGCGGCAGCGGCAGCGACACAGAGCCAGCGCCAGAGCGCAGAGACAAAGGCTAAAAGTCATTATTTCCGCTTGCACTGGTGTAGCAACAGTCGCCGACGCATAGCCAGCGCACAGAGTGCACACAGAACGGCGAGAGAACTCTGCCCAACTGGGACAGCGGGCGAGGGTTTTTGCTGAGACAATGGCGCCGACCTTCAAACGCTCCGTCCGCTGGTGACTGTGAAACCGATTGACGCTGTTTGTTGTTTTCTGATTACCTAATCGACATTTTATGGATTCAGTACAACGCTCGTTTTCAGATTCTCCTCGACTGTCTGACTGCACTGATTATTGAAATGCACCGCGAGTCCCCATCGATTGGGGCTGTGTTCTGTTTACTTGTCCCCCGCGGCCAGAGTGCTTTCACCCAGCCGTCGAGAATGGACGTGCTCTCCATTAGTCAAGCGACGGCAGTCGATTGCCAGCTCGGCACAGCTGGAACTAGTTAACCTTTTTAAACGAGTCCACCGCTTAGGCACTTATCTCGCCATTTCAGCGGCATAATCATCCTGCGTAACCTTGAAGACTGCACGGTTCAGCGGTACAAAGTCTGAAGTGAGAGATCGCCGCCGACCAGCGACCAGCGAAACTCCTTTCACTTTCACACAAGCATCAGCGATCCGTGTCACAGCAACTGGTGCTGGTGCTGGTGCTGATGCTGGTGCTAGAACACGCCAGTGAATCCCCCACCGAAGCAGAAGAACCGGAAGTGCCGACGTGATTTCCATCAGCGAACCGGTAATCGCGCCAGGAGTTCTGATCTCGGGGCTTTTCGGCCACATATGACCCACTTCTCTGCACAAGCACACAGCAGCTGTTTGATGATCTAAAGAAAGCGAGCGCCTGGTTCAGAGGTGACACACCGTGTTGCGTTAAGTAATTAGCGACTACGTTGACTTTTTGGCGACGACAACTTGGAAAAAGGCAAACCCAGCGCTAAATGAAACCACAAAACCTCTGTATCTGTATCGAATGCCGCCCGGATTGGTTGAGTCATCGTCGCATTTAAGAAACCACTTTGTGCCATATGCCAGGCAAGCTACCACACTCTGCATGGCGCTTGCGACGAAAAACCAGACCAGACAGACTACACGCACACACACACACAGCGCGTACACGCTAGAGAGTTTCTTTTGCCGTCCAGTTTGCTGGTTTTCTGTTTTGTCACGTAAAGTGGATTCTCTTCCTACCCCCAGGTGGGTTTTGCAATTCACTGGCTCAAGGTTTGTTTGAACCTTTTTCGGTTCGCTTTTTAATGGTTTTCCACAATTCCCAATCGAGATGACCGAACCCAAATGAAATGATGGTTATATCAGAGATTTTACGTAACGGCAACCACGTGTTGTTTGGTTGCACACTCGCTCATGGGTGCGTGGTCGTCGTCTCTGGTTCGGATCACCGAACTGTGGTCCCCGGAAATCAGGTCATCATCATCATCATCATCGTCGGTTGTGTTGTTGTTTGTTTTTGGGCGCATTTGTTAGATGATGATTTGACCATGATCAAGATCAGTGAGGGTCACACGCATCTGAAGATCATCGATCGTGATTCGAGATCGAGATCGAGATCGGCCCCAAAAAGGTGTGAGACGCGATTCAAGGTGATCGCTGCACGTGAGCGAAACGAAAGGGAAAGTCCCAATCTTAGTGGGATCTGATCTGATCGATGGCGATCTTCCTGGAGCTGATCTTGGTGTCAAGGCAGAGGGAATGAAAGCGATCGTTGTTGGCTTTGCGTAAGACGGGGACGTTCGGGCCGGAATCTGTGTTTGATCGGTGATCGATGAGCGATGGCATAATGGAGGCAATCGTCGCTTTCACTCATTCCGAGCGGGCGACACTAAATTGCTGCCATGTTGGAGTTGGACGAGGTCCTTCGTTTGATGTGATCGATGGAACAATGAAGGCAATCGTCGCTTTCACTCATTCCGAGCGGGCGACACTAAATTGCTGCCACGTTGGAGTTGGACGAGGTCCTTCGTTTGATGTGATCGATGAAGGCAATCGTCGCTGTCACTCATTCCGAGCGGGCGACACAAAATTGCTGCCACATTATAGTTGGACGAGGTCCTTCGTTTGATGTGATCGATGGAACAATGAAGGCAATCGTCGCTTTCACTCATTCCGAGCGGGCGACACTAAATTGCTGCCACGTTGGAGTTGGACGAGGTCCTTCGTTTGATGTGATCGATGAAGGCAATCGTCGCTGTCACTTATTCCGAGCGGGCGACACTAAATTGCTGCCACGTTGGAGTTGGACGAGGTCCTTCGTTTGATGTGATCGATGAAGGCAATCGTCGCTGTCACTCATTCCGAGCGGGCGACACTAAATTGCTGCCACATTGGAGCTGGACGAGGTCCTTCGTTTGATGTGATCGATGGAATAATGAAGGCAATCGTCGCTGTCACTGAAATTGTTCCCAACTTGGAGCTGGATGAGGACCTTTGGCAACATTTGTGTCAATCTTAGGCTTTTCTGTTATTGCTGTCGGATAGAATGGCAGATTTGACAGGAGGCTGTCAGGGCATAGCAAGAGGTTGTTGCCACGGTGGAGCCTTATCCGATTTCTAGAGCCCATGAGAGTCTTAGAAACTATTCCTGACTCAGGAAATGACTTCAATCATGGCTTCAAATTGCGTTTTAACAGCTGTCACTGTCAGACATGGAGCTGTGACTGTTAGACTGTCATTTAAACGATTGTGTTCAACTTCGCATTGTCCTCCGAACAGAGCATCGCATCTTTCTGGAAGGTTACAGGAAACATCATCGTTTGACAGTGTCACTTGTCAGATGACTGTCAAAAACTTGCTTGATTTAGCATCTTTCTGCCCTGATACCAGTTTGTTCAGTTGCTTCGTTGCTCATTTCCCTCCGCAAAGACGATCCAAATTGCGATCGAACCCCCCTTTGGCACCTGTCACTGTCAAACTTGGAGATGACTGTCAGATCTTCCTTGCCTCCATCCAGGGGACCCCATTCTCTGTTGCTCAACTGGCCATTGGCCTCCTTAAAGACGATCCAAATCGTGATTAAATCCTCCTTTGACACCTGTCACTGTCAAACTAGGAGATGACTGTCAGATCTTCCTTGCCTCCATCCAGAGGAGCCCTTTCTCTGTAGCTCAGCTGGCCATTGGCCTCCGCAAAGACAATCCAAATCGCGATCGAACCCCCCTTTGACACCTGTCACTGTCAAATTTGGAGATAACTGTCAAATTTTTCTAGCCTCCATCCAGAGGAGCCCTTTCTCTGTTGTTTAACTGGCCATTGACGGAGGTAAAGAGGGTAAAGAAATCCCTCTTTGACACCTGTCGCTACTTCCTCGCTTGACACCTGTCAGATGACAGTCTTCATTGCCCCCGTCGTCCTTAACTCAAATCCGTTCAACTTCGACTGAAACTCCTTCGCTCCAGTCCAACTGACGGCAGAGACCCCACTAAGCAGCAACACAGAGCACCCTCCCAGTCTCGTCCCATTACCTCAGAACTTTAATTGAACGCAACTTTCGCTCAATATCAACCGGATGCCACTTTGCGTTTCGCCATTAGCCATTATTTGCAGGCCTCCTCTCTCGCGTGAGAGACGAAATTAATTACCACGACGCCCCCACAAAATTGAAGGCTGTTCCTCACCCCCCCCCCCCCCCCCCTCCGCCCCAGCATTCTTTTTTTTTTTTTGTTCTCATGACACCGTGTGTCACAAAACGAACCTAATATCGCATCGAACTTTGCCGATAGTTTCACTCTATCGCACTGCATGTGCGTTGTGCACGTCATCTTGCACATGGCACACCTCGGAGGTTGCTCTACAAGACCAAAGAGCACTCTGGTGTGGTAAAATGTTAAAATGATACATATATGTATGTAGCAAAGGTATATTTTTTTTTTTTATATTTTATTTTATAGAAAAAATATATATACGCATTGGTAAATTATGTGGTTTTCTGTGAGATTGTGCGCTTGTGTTTGATGGACTCTGCGTATATGTATGATATGCAAGAAATCCACATGTGGATGACTTATTTTATTTTTATATTTTATATAGTTTATGAAAAAATATATATACATGTAGAGATTTTGTAGTTTTTCACATCATCTGTGTGTCGTTGAGAGATCTACCTACCATGTGTATGGATTGTATGAGAAATGTATATATATGCATTCATAATTGTACCGTTATCTCGCAGTCAATCCATCCCACATACAGTTTCTTCAGTTTTCTGAATGCCTTTCAATAGGAATTTTCCCTCCTTTTTAACCAACCACAATTGTAGCTATTAGTAAAGGTTGTAGTTGTTGTTGTTTGTTTTTTTTGTTTTTTTCTCTTCTATTATTTGTTCAAACAGCACGATCATCCAAGCAAACCAAAGCGCAAAGCAAAGCAACCAACCAGCCAGCTAGGCAACCAACCAACCAACCAACCAACCAGACAAGCGAACCAACTAACTACGCCAAGCAAGCAAAGCTAAAACCAAAAACAGACGAACAGACAGGCTGAGGCGGCTAAGCCAGTCCACAGCAACAACAAAACATCAACAGTCGTGTTCCCTTTCTCTGGTCCGTATAAATACCGGCGTTGCTGGTGTATCTCAATTCAATTCAGTACTCACTTTCACTAGCTACAGATATCGTCGTTCGTCGTTTCGTCGCGTCTCGTCGCATATATTGTTGGTTTTCTATTCTTTTTTTTTTTTTTTGTTTTTTTCATAAAATTGTGGTTTTTTTGAATATTTTTTTTTTTTGCTTTTCAAAAAGGAGATTTGTTTTTTTTTTCAAATTTATTTTTCCACCTGAATTCAGTTTTGTTTAATAGAAGGTTTTTTTTTTTTGCTTTTTTGCTTTTTTGCTCGCCCCAAGAAAAAAGAAAAAATCTATATCATTCAAAATTTAAAAAAAAAAAAAAAAAGTAACTAAAAAAGGACTTAAATTTGATTATCCATCCTCTGTCTCTATCTATCCTCACTCTCTCTCTCTCTCTCTCACTCTGTCTCTGTGATATCAGTAGAATTCTATTTTGTTTTTTTTGTTTCTTGTTTTTTTTTTGTGTGATAAAACCACGAAACCAGTTAAATTCAAAAAAAAAAAAAAGAAATAATCATGAAGTCATTCGTTGCTGTCGCCTGTGTTGCCGTCCTATTTGCCGCCGCGATCGTTCACTGCGCGGAAGAGAAGAAGGCCGAAGATCCCGAGATCAAAGTGTACAAGCGTCTGATTCCCGCCGACGTCTTGAGAGGTAAGTTCTGTTTTGCTTTTCAAAAATTTGCAAAACGGCTGGCATTCTGCGCAATGAAACCGGCTATAAAACCGGCTCTATTTACATCGCCCCCCCCCTCTCGATTAATTCGCATAAGATAAATCGCTCGAAGACTTCGGATCCAAGTGTCAAGTCTGGAGATAAATCAGTTGACATTTTCATAACCAAATGCAAATGTGCTCCTTGCCAAGGCGGCTGTGGATTCGAAAGAAGGCAAACATCTGACGCAACCGAAAAATTCAACGAATTAAAATGCGAATTGGAACGAATTGCGTTTTAATTGCAACTGACTGTGTATACCACACGCTCACACACACACACCGAGACCAACACACTCACACTCTGTGTCACCACATTGCTTGCCGTTGCCGATGTCGTAAGCACCAGAGCCAATGGCAGATCGGACGGATCTAGAAGGTTACGCAAAATTGATTATGCAAAGAAACAAAATCAGTTGAACGGCATCAGTTCATCGCGAAGGAAGTTGGTGCCATCATTTGAATTTGTTTTTCCTGTTTGTTTGTTTAACAATTCAAATGGCAGTGGCCTCGTCGTGTCTTCTTCTCGCCGCTAATTAGCACATCTTTTGAATAGGCGATCGTAAATCTGTGAGACACTCCCGTTTGTTTGTCTGTTTTTTTTGTTTTTTTCGGATGACATTGAGTTCTTTTTTCACAGATGGCCAACGGCATGGGAGACAGACGATACGTGCCGCTGTCAGATGAGCCAGTGTCCAACCGCCGGCGCATATTGATTGCTTTTTTATGGAAAATGTGTCGCTTCAAACTTTTGAAGTGGGAGCGACTGATTTGCATATAATGCATTCGGTATGGTGATTTGAATTGTAATCACATTTGACTGGTTTGGACTGAAAATGGGCTCGGCATTGGATCGCCGACGAATGGGCTTAGATGTGCATTGCCCGTTGGTCATCGCTTCGCATTGCACTCCGAACTCCTTTGACACATGTCACTGTCAGACTGTCATTCAAAGAGGTTCATCTTCGCATCAGAGAGGATCGCAGCGTTCCTTCCTTCCTTGCAGACATTCTGGAAGTTTTCTCATTTGGCACTTGTCAGTGTCACTTGTCAGATGGCATGTCAAAAACTTGCTTCATTTCGCTTCTGTGTGCCCTAATGGCAGTTGCTCAGTCGTTTTGTTGCTCATTTCCCTCGATAAAGACAATCCAAATCGCGATCGAGCCTCCCTTTGACACCTGTCACTGTCAAACTTGGAGCTAACTGTCAAATATTCCTTGTCTCCATCCAGAGGAGCCCTTTCCCTACTGTTTAGCTGGCCATTGGCCTCCTTAAAGATGATCCAAATCGCGATCAAGCCCCCCGTTGACACCTGTCACTGTCAAACTTTTAAATGACTGTCAAATCTGCCTTGGCTCCATCCAGAGGTCACCTTTCTCTGTTGCTGAGCTGGCCATTGGCATCCGTAAAGACGATCCAAATCTCGATCGAATCCTCCTTTGACACATGTCACTGTCAAACTTGGTAATGACTCTCAAATCTTCCTTGCCACCATCCAGTGGAACCCTTTCTCTGTGCCCAGCTGACCATAGGCCTTTTTAAAAACGATCCAAATCGCGATCAAACCCCCTTTGACATCTGTCACTGTCAAACTTGGAGCTAACTGTCAAATATTCCCTGTCTCCATCCAGAGGAGCCATTTCTCTACTGTTTAGCTGGCCATTGGCCTCCGCAAAGACGATCCAAATCGTTATGAAATCCCTCGATTGACACCTGTCACTGTCAAACTTGGAGATGACTGTCAAATCTGCCTTACCGCCATCCAAAGGAGTCCTTTCTCGTTGCCCAGCTGGCCATTGGCCTCCTTAAAAACGATCCAAATCGCGATCGAGTCCCCCTATGACACCTGTCACTGTCAAACTTGGAAATGACTGTCAGATCTTCCTTGCCTCCATTAAGAGGAGCATTTTGTCTGTTGCCCAGCTGGCCATTGGCCTCCTTAAAAACGATCCAAATCGCGATCGAGTCCCCCTTTGACACCTGTCACTGTCAAACTTGGAGATGACTGTCAGATCTTCCTTGCCTCCATTAAGAGGAGCATTTTGTCTGTTGCCCAGCTGGCCATTGGCCTCCTTAAAAACGATCCAAATCGCGATCGAGTCCCCCTTTGACACCTGTCACTGTCAAACTTGGAAATGGCTGTCAGATCTTCCTTGCCTCCATCCAGAGGAGCTTTTTGTATGTAGCTCAGCCGCTCATTCTCGAAATTCCACAGAACAGTCACCGCTTGACATTTGTTGCTGTCAGACCTCGAGATGACTGTCAAATCTTGCTGTAACGGGAGAAAAGGGTCCCTTTTCTCATGGCTTCTCTGTCTCTGTCAGAATTGCTCTCATTGTCATTCAAACGAGAAAAAAAAAAACTACAAAATGCAGAAGAAAAAAACCCGCCCCATTCACCAGCGTCGACACGTACTTGCCACAAATTAGCTCCCAGCCCTCGTAAAATTCCCCATTACCCAACAACAACAACATTTCCTCACAAAAACGATCGCAGTCGCATTACATCACCAGACTCGTCGCACCGCACACCGTCACCCGAATCCGGGGCTGCCCAGCAAATGCGGATAAACCCGGAAAATAATAAAAAAAACCGAATTTAGATCTCCACGGATCCGTGTTTATGCAATCTCTCGAGGAGCCCATAACCACCTCAACTGGAACCGTATTCGTACTTTCACCCCAGGCCAGCCAGTTTGGCCGAAATCGAAAACCTTAAACATAGAAAATCCACCGCAGAACTGGTTTAGCTTAAGTCTGCATTGTGTGCGGCGAAAGAGCCGCGCCGCTCGTGACTTAATTATGCACGCAGTTGATACTTAAATGGCCGCACCGTGGTGGCGGTTCGACTGCGAGCCAGACCAGAACCCAGATAGTCTCGCAAAACACTTTCCCAATCCAAATATGGGGTTTCTCAATTCAAGATTGCAAACTCTCTGCGCTAAGAGCGCTAAGCAAACACATCGCATCGAACTGCAGGCACGTCGACCGGTCGCGGCGAAATGAATTGCGTTTTCTAATTGCACTGGCTGGTGGCTTGCCACGGTGCACGGTGATGTGAGTGCGACCAGTGGACCATGGAATGACCTAGATTTTCCGCCGCAGCTGCTTTGATTTCGATTTGATTTGTGATCGGTGGTGGATGAGGAGGAGGAGGAGGAGTATGAGAGGCCGTCCAATTTAGCTGCAGATCAAATCAGTTGTGGCCTGTGATCGGATGCGATTAATTTTTGTTTTCTTTTTTTTCTTTTTTTTTTTTTGCAGATTTCCCCGGCATGTGCTTCGCCTCGACACGCTGCGCCACCGTTGAGCCAGGCAAGAGCTGGGATCTGACACCATTCTGCGGTCGTTCGACCTGCGTCCTCAGCGAAGAGAATCCAGCCAAGTATGTTTGCCCTTTCGTTCGTCAGACGTCCAGATCGACAATTAATGCGTTTCTTTCCCTTTAGACTCCTTGAGCTGGTTGAAGACTGCGGTCCACTGCCATTGGCCAACGACAAGTGCAAATTGGACACAGAGAAGACCAACAAGACGGCCTCCTTCCCATACTGCTGTCCCAAGTTCACATGCGAACCCGGTGTAAAATTGGAATACCCAGAGATCAAGGAGGACGCACCCAAGAAGGAATAAATCCTTCACAAGCCACCCACTCACACACCCACACTCTCTCTCTCTCTCAATCTCAGTCTCAGTCTCAGTCGTTCTTTCCCAACATCAAAAGCACGTGCATTCGAGTGACCGATGTACACGGTCTGACGTGTATTTAGTACAACAACAACTACATCAGCAACTATTAAGTGACGGTTAATCAAAAATGAATCTTCTTCCCTCTGGCTTGAGTCTCTAAATGTGTTTTTTGGTGTTCCAATCTCTTGAGTTTATCCGCACGGTTCTTGAGACCGTGTAAATCCGTCGATACTCTTATCAGCTTTTTTTTTTTTGAGAATTTTTTTTCAAAATTTTTTTTTTTTGTTTGTTTAATTTGTTTTCGATAAATAAACGATATAAATTTTATAAATACCAAATGCGGTTTGATTGGTGGAGGGGGGGAGCTCGCTTTGGAGGCGGTACTGCAGTCGAGAAGTGGATCTGGGCGGTTGGACATGGGGATCTGGTTGGTTTCGGAAGAAGCGAGGTGCCGCGGTGTCCTGTGGAAGCGGTGAGTGCCGCGCGACGCCAGGATGAGCCTCTAAGGATGGACAAGCAAAAGACAAGTGCACTACTTCGAGGGCAATCCGATGCAGTCGGCAAAGAAGGTGCCACTCGTGGCCATTCCGACGGATGATGGCGGGCATCATTGCCGAGCTCAATCTCCAAATGAGACCAAAAGGGGCTGAAATGACGCAATGAATCGATAGTCCACCGACTGAATACAGACGGATCAAGAACAGCCGAAGGAAGTGGGACAGTCTAGCTATGAGGACGCGTGTGTACAGACAGTCCTAATAGACGGCATGGACGAATAAAAAACAAGTGAATTTCGAGACGGATTTGCTAATTGCTGCTGTCTGCTGGTGGGCTCAAGCTGGCCATTGTTGCTACGTTGGAGGAGGGGCCGGAAAAGCGGTAGTCGAAGCAACATGTCATGTATTATTTAGACCTTCGGTCCTAAACTTGTAGGCAATACCACAAGCTCACCAACCGATAGATAGAGGTAGTCTTCGACTACCTCGAAGTCAGTTGTCAATCGTCTTGGTCTCCATGTCCCATCTGCACTTCCTTCCTCCTTTTTATTTAGTTTTCACCACAATTTCCATCGCATCAAGACCCCATGCATTCGACAGGCCACCAATCGTCGCTGAATTTCCATGAAAAGCCATGAAAAACCTTGTAAAACCATGAATAGCCATGAAAAACCATGAAAAGCCATGAAAAACCATGAAAAACCACGAAATTCCCTCGTTTTTCGGGAGGGACACCCACCAAATCCCTTCCGCACACCTCTTGAAGCCCTTGAAAAACATCCCCCATCCCATCCATCCCTCAATTTGCAGGCACTCACTGCCAGACAACCACCACCTCCCCATCTCACCCTCTGACGTCATGAAAAATGAAAAACGCACTTTTCTCCAATTTCCAAGGATTCCGGTGCAATTTTTTCATGGAGTCCACTTTGAATGTCCTTCCCCCACTCAGCCCCATGCACTTGGGGAGAAATTTCCGCTCAAACAATTCAAAAATCGACTTTTGAAAAAAATGACACATTTTCCACCAAAAAATGCGGTAAACCGGCATCGCACTTGGGTCGCATTTTTTTGCTGAAAATAAACCAATTTTCGGCGACGTGGATTTGGGGACGACATCCTTTTGTGAATCGAATTTCTCGGCAATTGGGGGGAATCTGAGGACGCGGGGTATCAGGATGGACGGGGAATTTCATGTAGAAGGGGATTGAGGCCACTTTCCTGATCGGAAGTGCCTTGGTTGAGTTTTGTGAAGCAAAATACGAGATAACCTCGGTTGACGCATGGAAATTAAAGGATTGGGAGGTGGGGTGTTTTGCGAAACGAATTTCTTGGAAACTAGGACGAGGCCAGGATTAAGAGGTACCTCTATGGAGAGGAAATTCAATTTAGAAGCATAATAAGGTGCGACTTTTTAGTGGGCATGCCATGGTTTTGCAGTTTGAAGCAAAAACAATGAGGTCCTCAAAAACCGCCTTGGAACTGCGACATGCTGTGTTGTGAGACGAATTTCTCTGCAATAAGGACGAAACCAAGGCTGAGGGCTACCTCTATGGAGAGGAAATTCAATTTAGAAGTGAAATGATGTGCAAGACTTCAAGGTGTGTGCCTTGGTTCGCCAGCTAGAAGCAAGAATCGTGACGTCCTCCCTTGTCCCACTGATGTGGCGACAGGATGTTTTCTGAAACAAATTTCTCGATAATTAGGAAGATTTCAGTGACGAGCGATGTCAGGATGAAAAGGAAATTCGATGTAGAAGCGGAATAAGGTACGACTTTCTAACCGGAGTGCCGTGGTTCACCAGTTTGAGACAAAGTCCGTGGCGTCCATTGTGCACTTAAACTGGCGACGTCGAAGACATGACGTTTCCGGGAACGAATTTGTCGGCAATTGGGACGAGTCAAGGATCAGGGGGTTCCTGGATGGATAGGAAATTGACTGTTGTTGCGGAATAAGGTGAAACACTTCAAGAGGCGTGTCTTTGCTTGCCAGCTTGAAGCAAAAGCCGGGAGGTCTTATAGAACCGCCTTGGAATCGCGACAGGATGCCTTCTAAGACGATATTCTCGATAACCAAGACGACTCCAGGATTAAGAGGTACCTCAACGGATAGGAAATCAAATAAAGAAGCATAATATGGTGTGACTTTTTAAGGGGCGTGCCTTGGTTCGCTAATTTGAAGCAAAAACATTGAGGTCCTTCATAACTGCCTTGGAATCGCGACAGGATGTCTTGTGGCACGAATTTCTCTGCAATAAGGACGACTCCAAGGTTGAAAGAAACATCGAGGGTTAGGAAATTCAATTTAGGAGCGTGCAAATGTACGACTTTTTAAGGCGCGTGCCTTGGTTCGGGAGTTTTAAGCAATAATCGTGAGGTCCTCCAAAACCACCTTAAAATCGAGACAGGATGTCTTGGGGGATGAATTTCGTGGCAATCAGGATGAGTCCAAGGTTGAGGGGTACAGCGATGGACAGGAAATTGAATGTAGGAGCATAATAAGGTGCGACTTTTTAAGGGGCGTGCCTTGGTTCGAGAGTTTGAAGCAAAAACTTTGAGATCCTATATGATCCCCTTGAAATGGCGACATGCTGTGTAGTGAGACGAATTTCTCGTCAATAAGGACGAGTCCAAGGTTGAGGGGTACAGCGATGGATAGGAAATTGAATGTAGGAGCATAATAATTTACGTTTTTCCAAAGGGCGTGTCTTGGTTTGGAAGTTTGAAGCAAAAAACGCGAGGTCCCCTATGATCGTCTCGGAAACGCAACGGGATGTTTTTATTTTGTCTGGACTTCCACCGTGCCCCCATTGCTTGCCCCAATCTGAGAAAGGAAAAAACAAGTACCCACATCGGATCCCCATTTCTGTCCGAACGCCAACACACTGATGAGCGATGACTGAAGCCGAACACGGTGTCCTTGAAGAAAAACAATGTTTTTTTTTTCTTATATTTTTTTTTTTATTTATGTCCTTTTTATACAAATGAATTTTGTGTTTTTGTTTTGTTTTCTTCTTCTTCTCTGTTCTCATTTAGCTGTCTGTAGTCTAGTTCAAAGATTTGCTCTTCTTTCATATTTCGTTTCGATTTTTGAAAAAAAAAAAATTAAAAAAAAATAAAAGACAGTAGTAAATGGGAAATAAAAATAAAATAAAGGAAATATTTCGAAAATCCATTTCGTGTCCAGAGGCGCGTTGGGAAAAAACAAACATTTTTTCCCCCCATCGATCAAGCGATGACGAAACTGACATTCGAAATATTTGACAGAAAATGAACTCAGTTCATTTTTTTTTTTTTTTTATTTATTTACATTCTTCTTGTGTTTACCCCCTTAATTGGTGTAGTTTTTGTTTTTGTTTTTAACTTGCAAGCAATACTGTGTAACAAAACAGCGAAGTAACATACAAAATTAACAGATTTTCTTTTTGTTCTTACAAAGTTTTTTGTTTTTTGTTTTTTTTTTTGGTTTTTCTCATCTTGTGTGTGTGTGTGTGGTTTTTTTTCTGTTTTTTTTTATATATATATAAGCAGTTTATCCGCAGTTTTGTATTGTTTTAAATTTGTTTTCATTTTTTTTCTTTATTGTTTAATTTGTAAACGTCTAAAAAACTACATGTAAACAAATTAAAGGCACACTATTATACTCTAAGAACTTGACTTTACATTTGTTACCTTGGTAAATAAATAAATATGTATGTTCAGTATATATATATATAGAATTTATTTTGTTTCCTTCGATTCTTGTGTTTTTGTATCATATTTACATATTTTCTAGTCGCATGCTTGTTGTCGTCGTCCAGAGCCTTCAGCGCTGACCGACGCAGTGTCTGACCAAGGACACGAGAGTGGCGACCGAGCAATGGCCGACGAGAAGAAGCATGCGATTGAGGAGAAAATCAACCCAATTCAAGCCATAAACTGAGTGCTTTACAACAAAAAAATGTTTCTTCTTCTAGTTGTCCTTGCAATCGAGAGCAATTTGTTTAGTTTTCGAAAAATTATATGACTTTTCTTCTTTTTTTTTTTTTTATTTATAATCTTATTAGCTATTTTACTTTTTTTTTCATCTCACAGCCAATATTTAGAGAACATAAATGTGTTTAATTTGCAAAAGGTCGACGATACTGAATTGTTGTGTTTTTTTTTTTTTTTGGTTTTTTCGCTTTATTGGTTGCCTTCGAGTGAATTGTTGTAACTAAAGCCTACCCCCTCGGGGGCCCAGTCTTCCCGCCGGAGCTTCCTCCACATGTCGTGCGTAGCAAAAAAAAAAAATAAAATCAAGGGAGCCGAAATTTCGCGAAACATAATCCATTTTCGTATCGTTCGACCTTTTTTTTTCTTTTTGATATTTAAACTCCTAAGTTTTGTCATTAAATTGATCGTTTTATTTACAAACTTATGTGATAGTCTACATCCTAGTTTAACGCTTATGCCATAGTCGTCTATTTTATAGTAACCATAAACAATGTATGGATATAATTAATTGAATTTTTTTCTTTTTTCAAAACGGGTATTCTGGTTAAATCTTTTCTCTGCTTATATTTTTTGTTTGTTTTTTTTATTCTGTAACTGTAACGTAATCCTTGTATGTTTTGGTTTTTTCTTTATAAGAATATATATATATATATATAGTGTGTATGTATATGTATATAGTTTATGTCTGTTTATAATGTTATACGTAATCAGCTTGTTCTTTAATTTCTTTCGTTAAGTGCGTTAAATTTGTTTGTCGTGTAATCTGGGGTGGGGGGGAAGGGGTTTAGTGGGGCTTCGCTGGCTGACCGATTTGACTCTTTTGTTGTCGGGGATGATTTTTACTGCGAGCGAGAGGATGTGAGCAGGGAAAAGCAAACAAAGCTAGTGTGAAACTCCACCGGGCGCCATTTGATGTTTCTGAGTTTATTTCGCTCACGGAAGGCGTTCGTGGGTCTCTAGGGCGAACGATTTGAATATGCTGAGACCGGAGATAAACTAGGCCGAGTGAGAAAGAAGGCCCGAGTGCGAAAGAACAAGGAAAACGCATGCGGAACTATATCGGGCGCCATTTTTGTAATGAACTTGAAAGAAAAACTTTGACCAGTGTTTGTTACGCTCAAAGATTGTCTTTAAGACGAAACATATGAATCTCCTGAGACCGGGGATAAACTAGTTCCAAGTGAGAAAGAAAAATGAAATCTTTTGTGGAACTCCACCGGGCGCCATTTCTTGAAGAACTTTAAAAAAAAACTTTGACCAGTGTTTGTTACGTTCACGGAAGGAGTTCGTAGGTCTCTAAGAAGAACGATATGAATCTCGTGAGCTCTGGGATGAACTAGCTCTGTCAAGCAAAATTTATGCGAAACTCCTTCGGGCGCCATTTCTTGTTTCAGACCTTATCGCGCTCACGGAAGTTGTTCGTGGGTATCTGTGAGCAAGGATTTGAAAATACTGAGCCCAGGGATAAACTAGGTCCAAGTGAGAAAGAACAATGAAAACGCATGCGGAACTATATCGGGCGCCATTTTTGTGATGAACTTGAAAACAAAACTTTGACCAGTGTTTGTTACGCTCAAGAAAGATGTTCGTGGGTGTCTAAGACGAACTCACTGAATCTCCTTAGCCCGAGGATAAACTAGGCTCGACAAGGAAAATTTATATTGAACACCATCGGGCGCCATTTTTTTTTTTGTCTTAGAGTTTATTGCGTTCAAAGAACGAATTCGTTGATCTCTAAGACGAACGATATGAATCTGCTGAGCCCGGGGATAGGCTAGCTTCGAGTGAGAAAGAACAAGGAAAATTATGGGAAACTCCATTTTTTTGTTTTAAAGATTTTTCGCGCTCAAGGATGTTGCTCGTACGCCTCTAGGACCAACTATTAGCATCTACTGAGCGCACGAATAAGCTATGCGATGTGGGAGCAAAACAAACAAAACTCGTTTGAAACTGAAATGCCAGCGGGCGCCATTTCTTAATTCGGACTCTGACGAGGTATGAGCTAAAATTTCTGTCTGAGCTTCATAGGCGGAAACAAAGAATGAAGAGCGGAGGTCACGATGTGGTGTAGTATGCAAGCAATACCACGAGTCACGTTTTGAGCCGTCCACAGGGGCAGCTTGTCCACCAAATGTTCCAAAAAAAATGTGCAACAGAAGGTCAGCGAACGTGTACAGCAGCAATGAACATGAAAGCCACATCCGGATGGGGTGTAGGTTGATGAGGTCGACGCACTGAAGCGCCTCCGCCAACAGAGTCAAGTCGTCGCGTCGAGTGATGTTCACTTCTGTCAGTGAGGTTGATCATGAAAGTTGCTTGCTTGCAAAGACAGCTCTTCAGTGGACATCGGACGACCAATCCGATGTGCCATGTGATCTCCATCTCTACCTGAAAGCAGGCTCCCCGCGAGAGTGACAAAACGGATGACCAATCCGAGGTCACACTCACTTCGAGCGGTCGTCTTCTGGCAAGAGCCCCTCAAAGTGACCAAACTCTAAGGGGACATGTACCATCAGACGACTGCCTTGCAGAGCAACTGCCAAGTGAACACAAGGGGACGGGTGGGATGGATGGGACTGCAAACGAGTATAAATAAATAAATACATAAATAAATAAATAAATAGCTACTTGTGACCAAAATGAAGAAAAACAAAAATCCATTCAACACTCTCTCACTATCCTGTAAATCCTTCCTCAACAATACTTACATCCTAAGGCACAAACTTTAGCCTATTTTTTTATTATTTTTTTTTTTTTGTTTCTCATTTAGTTTAGTTCATAACCGTCGTTTGTAGTGATCTAGTTGCGATCTAATGATCTAGTTTAATTCGTAGGATATAAATTTGTATTCATATTAATTGTGTGTATGTATTGTATGTATCAGTAGCTTAGTTTACTTATTGTTAATTATTATCCTAAGTTGCTGCTAGTTACTTTTTTTTTTTGTTATTACACGTTACAACGTACTTTAAAGAGGAAACTTATTTATTTTAAATTATTGTCCTAATTCTGGGTATGACTGTGTGTGTGTGACTGTGTATGTGTGAGTCCATGTGTTGATGGCAAAAATATTTTGCATATAAAATGAAAATAAATAAATAAGAAATAAAAAAACAAATGTCGATGTTTACTTAAACAAATTTCGTTGCATAACTTTGAGGCAAGTAGCTCCTTCCAACATCTGGCATGTGACTCCAACGGATGTTCATTCAGTTCGGCATGCCATTGCTTCGTAATGTGTATCACAAGCAAAATGAAGAAATAATGTAATTAAATCTAGGATGAGTGACGTTTTACGTAGTCATTCTGTGATGGATTGCTTGTGTATGTGTGTGTGTATGTGTGTTTTGGTTTCCATTTCGTTTTTTGTGTGTCATTTCTATACAATATGTACATGATGTATGGCTTCTATGTTTTTTCTATGTTTTTTTCTATGTTTTTCTATGTTCACCTCCTCTGCCTGCTCTGTCTCCTACGGCTATTTATGAATATATTTTCGCAAGCAAACTAACCCCATCATCGATGGCAAGTCTGTCGTGTGACCAAACACTCCAACTTGTCATCATTGAATCGGTTTTAAAAAAAAAAAAAAAACTCTTCAAACTGAACTGAAAGCATGTATAGGACCAGAGGCAATCCAAAATTTCATCTAGAAAGCTGACCAATTCTCTCGTTTTTTTTTCGTACATTTTATGCGGAGTTTTTTTTTTTTTTGTTTTTTCGATGAATTTCTATGAATTTCTATGAATTTCTATAAATTATTTTAAACTATTTTAAATAAAAATCTAACAACAATCTACATGTGTATCTGAGTGTTTTTTGCTTTTTTGGCGAGATCAGTGTCTTTTATGTCACTTCCTTCCATCTTTTCTCATTCTCCCTCATTATCGTCGAAAAAAAAATATATATAAACAAAAGACTAATGATAAACATTTTCTACTGGTTAGGTACACCTAGTCCTACGGCCCTAGTTGCTGCCTAGAATTCATATAATTTGTTTCTTGTTTTATATAAATTATTTAATTTTCTTTTTTTGTTTTTCTTTAAAAATATTGTTTTTTTTTCTCCATTTATGTGTTTTTTTTTTTTTTTTTGGTTAGTTCTTCTGGTTTCTTAGTATAATTGTTTGCTTGTGTAAAGTTCATTGTTTTCTTGTATATTATACGTTTTTTTTGTTTTTTGTATTTTCCCTTAATTAAGCCTACTATTGTCTCTTTTCTAAATTTATAGTTTTATTAATTAATTCATTCGTTATTTGTATAGTAATATTTTGGTTTTTGATTTAATTTAATGTTTTTTTTTTTTTTTTGTTTTTCTGTGTCTCGCTAAACAAATGTTTTGGTTCCGTTTTATTTTTGTTTTCAATTTTTTTTTTTTTTTTTTAATTTTTAGTCCATATTTGAATGAGATGGATCTTTGACCATGATCCGATGTGTGTTTTGTTTTGTTTTGCTTTGTTTCTTGTGTTTCTTTTCTTTCGTTTTTTTCTAATGCTCTTGTATAGTCTTGGATTGAAATTAATTTTAATAAGCGTATACCCTCTAATACATCGCCATTTGTAATCATGTCACATAGTCCCGGTTGGGGTATTCGTCATTGTAACGCGACGCTGACGCGTGCTCTGTTTTGATGAGAGAAATGAACAATTTAATGGTTGTTGTTTTTTATTTGAACTTGAATTTATATGCGGTCAACGTTCGCATTTGACTGTTGCCTAACGGTATGCGGGTCATACAATTTGTGGTTCGAATTTGATGTTAACTTTACTGCGACAGTCTGTCATTGCCTATATACTCCATTCTGCACGTTGTCACGACATTAGGGACTGACGGCGCCACCTTTTGAGAAGAACTGTCAGACTGGGACGCTTGGAGACCCCAGGAAGTGGCCAGGGGCCTGGGAAGCTGTCAGGGACCTTACGAAGTGGCCAAGGATCCTAAGAAGCAGGAGAAGAGAAACCTCAGGCAGTTGCCAGAAAGCCTAAGAAATTGCCAGGGACACTAGGAAGATGCCAAGGACCCTAAGCAGTTGCCAGGTACCCTAGGAAGTTGTCAGGGACCTTACGAAGTGGCCAAGGACCCTAGGAAGTAGAACAGAGAGACCCTAGGAAGTTGCCAGGGACTCTAAGCAGTTGCCAGGGACCCTAGGAAGTTGCCAGGGGCCCAGAAAGTAGATGAGGACAGACCGTAGGCGGTTTCCAGAGACCCTAGGAAGTTGCCAGGGACCCTAGGAAGTTGCCAGGGACCCAAGAAAGTTTTTAGGGACGCTAGGAAGTAGAACGGAGATACCACAGGAAGTTGCCAGGGACCCTAAGAAGTTGCCGGGGACCCTAGGAAGTTGCCAGGGACCCTAGGAGGTAGAACGGAGAGGCCTTAGGCAGTTGCCAGGGAACCTCGGAATCTGCCAGGGACCCTAGGAAGTTGCCAGGGACCCTTGGAGGTAGAACGGAGAGGCCTTAGGCAGTTGCCAGGGAACCTCGGAATCTGCCAGGGACCCTAGGAAGTTGCCAGGGACCCTTGGAGGTAGAACGGAGAGGCCTTAGGCAGTTGCCAGGGAACCTCGGAATCTGCCAGGGACCCTAGGAAGTTGCCAGGGACCCTTGGAGGTAGAACGGAGAGGCCTTAGGCAGTTGCCAGGGGACCTCGGAATCTGCCAAGGACCCTAGGAAGTTGCCAGGGACCCTAGGAGGTAGAACGGAGAGGCCTTAGGCAGTTGCCAGGGAACCTCGGAATCTGCCAGGGACCCTAGGAAGTTGCCAGGGACCCTTGGAGGTAGAACGGAGAGGCCTTAGGCAGTTGCCAGGGGACCTCGGAATCTGCCAAGGACCCTAGGAAGTTGCCAGGGACCCTATGAAGTTCCCAGGGACCCTTGGAGGTAGAACGGAGAGACCTTAGGCAGTTGCCAGGGACCCTAGGAAGTTGCCAGAGACCCTTGGAGGTACAACGGAGAGACCTTAGGCAGTTGCCAGGGACCCTAGGGAATTGCGAGGGACCCTAGGAAGTTGCCAGGGACCCTAAGCAGTTGCAAGGGACCCTAGGCAGTTGCTGCGGACCATAGGAAGTTGTCAGGGACCCTTGGAGGTAGAACGGAGAGACATTAGGCAGTTGCCAGGGACCCTAGGAAGTTGCCAGGGACCGTAGGCAGTTCCCAGGAACCCTAGGAAGTTCCCAGTGACCCTAGGAGGTAGAACGGAGAGGCCTTAGGCAGTTGCCAGGGAACCTCGGAATCTGCCAGGGACCCTAGGAAGTTGCCAGGGACCCTTGGAGGTAGAACGGAGAGACCGCAGGCAGTTGCCAGGGACTCTAGGAAATTGCTGCGGACCATAGGAAGTTGTCAGGGAGCCTAGGCAGTTGCCGGAGACCATAGGAAGTTGCCAGGGGCCCTAGGGAGTTGCCAGGGACCGTAGGCTGTTGCCAGGGACGCAAAAAAGTAGAACAGAGGGTCGGAATACCGCCTGCAATATCCGCAAGGCTATTCCTACGCTAAAGGCTGGCTGCAAAAACCTTGGCGATGGTGGGGAATAATGAACTAGAAGAGGTAAAGGTTCTAACGCTCTTGAAAAGCCATCGCCGTTGCTTGAAGGAAGAAGAAATCCTCCTGTCTTCCAGTCAAACCGTTCTAAGCGCACTGGCCCTCTCTCAAAGGACCAAGATATCCCTACAGACTTTGACAATCCGAACGAAGAGATGCCAGGTCGAGGCGAAAAGTCATTCGTATTGTCTTAAGTCAGGTATGTGTTGGTGGTGCCTGGAGGAGGAGACTTGGATCCAATCAAACGAGTTGCTACGTCATGGCGGAGTAAATGGACCCCAATGCTCCGACCCGGAAAGCCTTCGACTCTAGTGCCGAGGGACAACGTGGTAAAGGAAGACCACGACTTGGGTGGTGTACGCAGATGAAGAGGGACTTTAATCAGCTGAATGTGCGCAGTTGGAAGCAACTGGATGGAGAGAGGCGTGTTGGCTACGGTACAAGGTTCCACCTCGAACTGTAGCGTCAGCCAAAGAAAGAAGCAGAAGTGCTAGTTCCGCTTGAAGAACTTTTGATCGGTCCACTGGCGTACCAAGAAATCAGCAACAGCTTTAGGAACGACGATGAATGTGCTCAAATTGAGATGTTTTGCAGCGAAACTAGGGAACTTGTAGAAGGTACGCATGCGCCGAAGATGCTAGTGCCGTAGAAGGCTGCTCCGTAGAAGCATGCGCCGTAGAAGCATGCGCCGTAGAAGCATCCGCCGTAGAAGCATCCGCCGTAGAAGGCTGCTCCGTAGAAGCCTGCGCCGTAGAAGCATGCGCAGTAGAAGCATGCGCCGTAGAAGCCTGCACCGAAGACGCTTGCGTCTAAGGCCTCTCACAGAAGTGGAGAAGGAACCCAAATCAACTTCCTGTGAGCACTATGAAGCAGCTTCCTGTGGAGGCTTGTTGGTTGGTCATGGCTGTAGGCAGACTCGTTGAACTGGAGCGAATGGTTGCAGAGAATAGCTGGTTGAGGCCTAGGTCCACCTCCTGAAAAGGTATCAACAGCGATGCACACAGAGTGCAACCAGAGTAGCTCTAGAAGCGAACATTTCCACCGACAACCTGATCCGTTGGAGCACTCGGAATATCTTCAAAGCTCCTCTCGCTACCCCCGCACGCTCCCGGACTGAATCAACCCCGCCAGACAGTAATCTGACGAAGTAATGCACTTGCAACTGCCTGCGAAGAGGCAAGCTCCCTAGAGTCTCCGTTTAGCGAAGACACCCACCCTCGCCTGATGGGCGCGATTTTTGAGTGAAAACTCGTGAAAAATCAGCTAAAATTCACGAAATCACTGACGGGACACTTGAATCTTGTATCGGCAAGCATTTCCGCGTGAAAATTCGGGGTTTTTTTGGAAAATCAAAAAAATTCATGTTTTCGCCGCAAAAAATGCAGTCAATTGCGAAATGAATCGAGTCGACTTTTCGCGCTGCGAGGTGGCAAATTTTTGAAAATCGATTTTTTCGAAAATTCAACGGGGTTTTCAGTGGAAATCTGGTGGAATGGAGTGAGGGGAGGGGAATTAAGGGATTTTGAGTGAAAATTTGGAGCAAATCGGTGCGGAAATGGGAAAATGAGATGATGTCGGGGTGACGGCTGAATGAGGGATGGACGAGGTTTTTCGATGAAATCGTGTCGAAATTGGTGTTGGGGGGCTTGGTGGTGACTTCGGAGGCTTCGATAGACGTCAACTGGGGGAATTTGATCGAAAATTTGAAGGGAATCGGTGGGGAAACGCGGGAATGAGACGACGTCGGAGTCGGCGTGACGGCTAAATGAGGGATCGACGAGGTTTTTCGATGAAATCGTGTCGAAATTGGTGGTGAGGGGCTTGACAGTGACTTCGTAGTCTTCGATGGACCTCAGCTAAGGAATTTTGACCGAAAATTTGAAGGGAATCGGTGGGGAAACGCGGAAATGACACGATGTCGGAGTCGGGGTGACGGATAAATGAGGGATTGACGAGGTTTTTCGATGAAATCGTGGCAGAATTTCGCTGGGGGGTGAGTTGACTTGACTTCGTGGGCTTTGTTGGATGTGGCTGGAATAGATTATGTCACGAAACTGGCAGCGTGGGCTGTGTAACGCGATTGTGAACGTCGTACAAAGGCGACTGGGATCGATGACCGTAAAACGAGTCGAAAAGTCATCGGAAACTGCCTGGCTTGTGACCGAGTCCATGGTGGACATTTGAACTGCTACTTAAACCCCATCTCAAATGGCAACGTTCAGGCAATAGTTTCAGACACAAATGCAATCGAAACCCGCAAAGATAGCGATATCATTTCAAATTCCTTTTGCCACCACAAATTGGATGACCCTTGCTATGACAACTTACCCTCTTCCATTAAAATCACAGAACTCGTTTCGGGATTGTTACTTGAAACCGAATGCGTTATCATGTTGAAGTCCTCTTCGAGGAGGAACGTGGAATTCCATCGGGCCCGCGACGTTGTCCTTGGCGATGAGTACAAGCTGAGATTGGTCGGACTTATAACGCCCGACATCGTTGATATTGAGCTGGTGTAGCCGAGGATCTGCGAAAGAGTGTCAAATGTGAGAGCCGTCGCAGGGAAGGGGGCCCACAACTTACCGGGGTTGGCTGCGAATGAAAATTATTGAAGGGCACATACTCGCGGGCATTTGGTGGATAGGGGTTGCTCGAGATGCGCGCCAGATTCTTCCGCGTCACATCGAGATGGCTCAGCGGCGGCGACACCGATCCCATTTCAGTCGTTTGGCCAATGTTGCAGCCGTTGCTGCCGCTGTTGCCGCTTGAGTTGGTCGCTGAGCCGCTGCCCGGATTCGAGCTGCCGCCATTCGAGGTGGAGCCACTGCCGCCCGCCGAGCTGTTCCGGGGACCACCGGCACCGCCACCGGCACTGGAACCAACCCCGCTGGGGTCCTGATCCTGATGATGATGCGATGGCGATGACATGGTTGAGGCAGAGCTGGCGGGCGGTGTGATCGACGATGGCGGACTGCCGACCATCGTCAGATCACCGGTTGAGCGAATGATTGCCACCGGCCTGGCCATGGGCGGCAGTGGGGGCGGCGGCAGCATTGTGCTGTATTGTGCGTACTGAGCCTTGGGACTGCGACCGACGTGTTGCACCTGAAATTGCGTGGCGGCAGCCGCTGCCGATGCGGACGCCGCCGCCGATGCTGAGGAGCTGGAGTTGTGCGAGTTGTTGTCGGTCTCCTGGCAGGCGAACGCCACAAAGTCCGAGAGGGTGTCGTGACCGTTGCCAACCTCTGTGGAATATTTCGTCGCCACCACGTGCGGGTGCGTCGAGTGATGCGAATGGTGCGGATGATGCGAATGATGCTGATGGCTTTGGGAGGACTGCTGCTGGGCCTGCTGCTGTTGCTGCTGCTGTTGCTGTTGCTGCTGCTGTTCCTGTTGCGTTTGGCTGCCGTCACTGGACGCCTGCGAATCGGACGGTCCGGAGGGACTGCTGTGCTGGTAGTAGACCGCGCTGGGGCTGACCGCGTGCGACACCAGTCCGCTGGCGTTGTGCTGGATGAGCACTAGAAGGGCAATGGAACGCGATGAAACAGAGTGGCTTAGGGGCGCGGGCAAGACAAGTACATACCCTCGTTTGACCGCGACTGGCTCATGGTGAGCAGTCTCGATGTGGGATAGCCGGTTGGCGTGTACCTCTGCAGGGAGGCACCATCGCTGGGCGTGTTCCCTCCCAGCGACTGATCGCTGTGCCGGAGGATGACAGAGAAACTGCTACCGCTGCCGTCTGGCGGCGAGGCACATGGGTCGTTTTTACAAGATGTCTGCGCACGCAACAAGGGCGAACTGGACAAATGCATGCCGCGCGGATCGACGAAATCAACTGAAACGAAAGAGATTGTTTTCAAAAGGTGGTTGTCCATCATTACCTCTCGTCTCGGCCCTTACTGCTGTAACCACTGGCGACCACCATTGACGGTCCAATCGGTCCCCGATCCGTCACCGCTGAGACAATGCCGCCCGGCGGTCCCGACAGCGGATACGTATTGCAATCGTATATGCTGCCCGCGTTCTCCATCTTGATCGTGTTCGTGTTCGCCTGAATGAGGTCGTTTGTCTCATCCAATATGGAGGCTGCAAGGGAAGGTAAAAAATGAAGAGACATGTGTAAGGCCGACCGCCAAAAGTGGTATGCATGCATGCATAATGTGATCTAGTTAAATGTTACTACGGTTATGTTATTTGCCTAGCGATACCTTTCGAAAGCTTCCAAAGTTCCTTGGAAGAGAACACACCTGTGGCCAGAATAATATCATTGCATATGACTCCGTTGTAGGGATGGTGTGTGTAGCCTGAAACGAGACGAAGAAGAGGAAAAGAAAAAAAAGAAAACAACAAACAGCATTGGATTGTGATTAACTGACGAGAGAGAGAGAGAGAGAGAGAGAGAGAGAGAGAGAGAGGTCCCTTCCGTTGGATGGGGAATGGGAACAAAAAAAACAAAATGGACGCCAAATCCGGGAGGAAATTAACTCACCCTTCTGTTTGCGTTCATCGTCACCGTTTTTATTCTTATTATTGTTGTTGTTATTATTGTGACTATTATTGTTGTTCGTATAGATCAGTGGCGGACTCAGTGTATCGTGGGTATTGATAAAATTCGCTAAATACAAGTCCAATTCGCGCACCGAAACGTTTATATGATACGGATTGACACACAGACCCGGATGGGTGCATTCGGGATTCTTTTCTAGACGCTCGCCATCAGTACTTTCGAGCGGTATTGCCTTAAATAATATCACCATCACCAGGTCCAGACGCCATACCTTGTCGGCTTGGCGCAGACAATCGATGCGACGCATCTTGCCCTTTTGATCGGGATTCGAGAGGACGCATATCGATTGACGTTTCCCCGTGATGCTTTGTACGAAATCCTCGCGGCACTCTTGCGTAATGTCCTTGCGCAATTTGCCTAGCAGACGTGATGCCCATTTTTGTTTCACTTCCGCTTTTTCGTTCTAAACAACAAACAAACAAAAAAATTAAAAAAAAAAAAACCATTGTTTTCTTTATCAAAATTCCCGTGACTACCTGTAGTTCATCCTTGCAATGTCTCTCCTCCTCGAGTGACATGCGTTTCTCGTGCTTCTTGTAGTATTTCCTCTTTGCCGCTTGCAAATTGAACCATGAGTACGAAAAGGACTTAACAAAGGGCAGGAGGGCCTCAATGAACGGATGAAATTCATCCTGTGGCCAATTTAACGGTGTTTTTTTTTTTGATATTTGATTTTGAGACAAGCCCCAGGGGAAAAGAATGATTTAATTAGTCATTTTATTGTTCTTCATTTGTAAATATATGTTGTTTTTTTTTTTTAGTTTTTAATTAAAATTAAGGAACAAAATTTTTAAGAAAAAAGGAAAATTAAGAAAAAAACTAAATTATTTTTATGCGGGGGGAAATTTGAAAGATGCCGGGGGGGTGGGGGAATTTTAGAGGGCCTGGATTAATACAAAAGGGAACATAGAAAGCGATTAAGATGAAAAAAAAAAAAATTTAACGAAACACAACGAAAGAAACAACAAGCAAATGAACCGAAATAAGAATGATGTGGGGGTCTGGGCTGTGGGGGGTGGTTGAAAGAAAACAGTTAATTGTTAATTACCACTACGAATGAAACTCACAAGAATAACACGAAACAATACACAGTTAAATTTTGACAGACAAACAAAATTGGTTTTGAAAATTTTGAAAGTACAAGAAAAAAAAAAAAATCACAGACATTTAATGTAAGACAAATCAAATACACCGAAACTATTATGAATGCAACTCAAATGACTGCTGTGCACCGCGGGAAAAGGTGTAACACACGGACGTTTGTACCATCTTACATCACGATAAAAAAACGCATACAATCTGTGACAGCAGAGTTCACGCGGCGATCAAGCAGTCCACGCACGTCCGTACATCATTTCGAATTCCGTACGCATTTTGGATTTGGCGCTGGCACTATGACTGGCACAAGAGCGGAGCGAAAGAAACGAATCCAAGGCCGCGCGACTGTGCTGCCCATAAATGCATTTGGGTGAATAGCAACACGATCACGTAGGCTTGGTCACACGTCACGTTCCTGTTTGTGCTGTTATGTGGGACGCACGTTACTCGGAATTCGAATTTAACCAGATTACCACGACGCCACATCAAGTGTGTGACACCTTTTCGAGTGCAGCAGTCAAGTAAACAGAAGAAAGAAAACCAACCACTGCTAGATAAACCGAAAGAAAGTGACACTTTTAAGCAACGAAACGTTTAAAGGGAAAACAAACAATCAGAAAAACACAAAAAAAAAACCGAAAAAAAACCGAAAAAAACCGAAAAAAAACACAAAAAAACGATGACCACTAAGAGAAGACGGAAAAGAAAAAATGCACTGATGTGACTGGCTGTCTGATCAGCTGTCAAGGCAATCCCTTGTCAAACAACAGTACATTCTTGCAATTCGTTTTCCTTATGAGATAAGTATAGTTTTAAAAAATAAAAAAATTAATAAATATGTGAAATATAGCAAAAATATGCTCCAAACACCGAAATTTGCACATTTAACAGATATTATTGGTATATGTTAACATACACACATAGAAAATATAGATACATATATATATATACGAATACAGAAGTATATTTGTTTTTTTTTTTCTTTTTTTTTTTTCAACCAATTGCATTTTTAATGAATTTTATTTCTTTTTTTTTCATTTGTGTATCATCTAATTTGCATTGCTTCAATTGTCAAAAAACAGACACAGATATAAATATATTGATCTAAACATACACAGAGACAGAGAGGAGAAAAAAAAAACACACACATCAAAAAAAAAAAAAAAAAATGTTTACAATACATACATAAATATGTGTATATGTTGTTCGGATTAAAAAAACAATAGGAAACAACAAAAATGAGATGTTCTCTTAATTTTGAGCATTAGTCGCGCGGCGTTCTAGTTTTTTTTTTTTAATATTTTTTTTTTTATTTTTTATTTTCTTATTTAAATTTGTATTTTGTATTTACAAAAGAAACAAAACGAAGATCAGTTGTTTGCAAGAGAGTGTTAAGATAAGTGTGTTAACGCCCCAATATTAAGTTGTTTTTTTTTTTGGTACTCAACGGATTCCTTTGGATATTGTTTTTTTTAAGAAAAAAAAAGAAACAAAAAATGTAACAAAAATATAAACAAATGCTTTCCACTCTGAACAGAGTTGATGCTTGTTAAGCTAGAGCGGAGGATGATGTCTTCGCGAACAATTTGGGTCAGTTCAGGGACCCAGTCAGATCATAAGATTGACTAACGTTGAGTGGAATGACCACGAAATCGCTTCTGGACGCTAAGTCAATAGCCCAACATCATGCACTGTTACTTTCGAACGTAGAGAATAATCGATTTCACATTCCCACGGAATTAATCAAAACTGAACGAAACTTAACGAAACTTAGTTAAGTTGTTTTTCTGTGCATTCGCTCAATGACTTAAGTCATTTGACACTTATTATGGTCTGGCCTTACATAAGTCGTAGTTAACGAAACTCGATAACTTAATTCGCCATAGGTTAACTATGGTTTGTCCTGACAAAAGTCAGAGCGAACGAAGCTTAACAAAACTCGCTAACTTTGGTTGACTTAGGTATCCTTGCGCTTATTAAAGCGGGGCCTTAAAATGCACAGTGAACGTAACTTAACGAAACTCGATAAATTCAGTTATGCTTTCGTTCATTATGTCGGGGCTTAAAATGCATTGTGAACGAAACACGCTAACCTGGAGGTTGACTTAAGTCTCCCTTGTGTTTACTATGGCGGGGCCTTAAAATTCATAGTGAACGTAACTTAACGATACTCCATAACTTGGGGTTGACTTAAGTCTCCCTTGTGTTTACTATGGCTGGCCTTACAAATTCCCTCATTATGGTTCGGGCTTACAAATGTCATAGTGAACGAAACTGAGTGAAATCGGCCAGAGTGCATCTCTTCCGTTCCACTGCTTCGGTTGACATTGCATTTGTCATTGCTTTGGGTCTTAAGGCAGCCCTAGTTGGACCACACACCCAAGCCTTGCTCATCCTTCGTCAGAAAAAAACAATAAGAAAGCAACAGAAAAGCAATACAAAAAACCGAAACAAAATAAAACGCTTTTTCAAAATGAATCCTTTTCCTGTTTTCTTTGAATCGTTGTTCCGCCTCACGTACACGAGTATAAATCAAGAGTGACAATCAATGTTTGTGTGATGGAGAATGCATTCGTTATTACTTTTATGCCGTTTCTATTCAGATATGTATTTGATTGTTTGTTGCGGGCATAGATACAGAGTAAATGAAAAAATTGAAAAAAAAAAAAAAAACAAAAATCAAAAGTTCAAGTCTAGATGTCTAAGTAAGTTGCAAATATGTGAGACAACAGATTGCGTGGATTGGAGTTGGAGTTGCTTTGAGGCTGGGCCATTTGCTGATGCTCTTCGCTTGTAGCTTAGCCTGGGCAGTGCTGCCACACGGAGATGATGACAGTGTGTGTGGGAAATGAGAGATTTGTAGCCGTTATCAGTTAGCGTGCAGCTTCCAACTTCTGCCTGAAAGACGCGCAGAGATCTACAGATCTTTCCGCGTAGGTAAGCAAAATTGAACGAAACTTAACGAAACCGAGTTAAGTTGTTTTTCTGTGTATTCGCTCGATAACTTAAGTCTTTTGACACTTATTTTGGGCTGGCCTTACATGAGTCGTAGTTAACGAAACTCGATAAGTTAATTCGTCAGCTGTCCAGTCATCTGGCCATCTGGAATAGAGACGCTAAAGTCCATTCCGAAGTCCTCCTCTGCTGCGAATGTGACTACGATGATGCAGATGGCCTAGCAGAAGCGACGAAGTTCTTCGTCAAAACTACTGCCGATCTTCGTGAAGATGCACGATCGTTTGAAAAGCTGCAGATGCCGTCATCATCCTTCGTTCCATCCTCCCAATCCCCCGACAATCTGCTGTTCCTTCATTACAGTAGTAAACATATCGTTATTTTTGGAATAAAAAAATAATAAAAAACAAAAATACTGGCGATAGTAAACTATGTACACTATTGACGCTTGCAATGCATTTCCTCATGTCTTTAGCTCCGTTCGATTTCCTCCAAAAAAAATTTTGTTTGTATTTTTATTTATTTATTTTAGTTGTTTTTTTTTTCTATTTTTTTTTTTTTTTTTATCGAATTTTAAATGTTGCTCTACTGTTTATGTTTATGGTCGAAAGTCAACGCTTTAAAGCGCACGTTCTTAATGCTTTTTCTTTTTTCTTACGTAACACAAAATGTAAATAAACGGAAAATGAAATAAGCTCAAGCTACATTCGCATGCAGTTCATGCAACACATGTGTAATCTGTGACGTGGTGTATTGTGTGGACTTTTGTTTGTTTTGACGACGGACCAATCGTGGGTGTGCGTGTGTGATGAATGCTGAGGAATTATTAAATGACGAGTGCGTTGGTGTCCTTTGGCGGTGTGGCAATTGGCGTTGACAGCGTCGGGAGAAGGAGATTTGAACGTGAAACTGACGGTTTTCGCATCAAACTTGCGAACCGAGGCACGCCCCTTAAAAAGTCATACCTTATAACGCAATCTTGAAGTCGTCCTGGTTGCCGAGAAATTCGTCCCACAAGACATCCTGTCCCGATTTCAAGGGCGTTCTGGAGTACCTCACTGCTTTTGCTTCACACTGGAGAACCAAAGCACGCCCGTAAAGTGTTGCATCTTATTCCACTTGAATTCCCTAGCCATCGAGGCACCCCTTGATCCTTGACTCGTCCTAATTGTCGAGAAAATCGTTTCGCAAAACGTCATGTCTTCAACGTCGCAAGATTCAATGCAGAATGGAGTACCCCACGGACTTTGTCTCAAACTGGTGAACCACGGCACTCCGGTTAGAAAGTCGTACCTTATTCCACTTTTACATTCAATTTCCTTTCCATCCTGATATCGCTCGTCACTGGAATCTTCTCAATTATCGAGCAATTTTTTTCAGAAAACATAGTGGCGCCACTTCAATGGGACAAGAGAGGACCTCATGGTTTTTACTTCAAACTAGGCAACCAAGGCACGCACCTTCAATTATTGCACATCAATTCGCTTCTAAATTGAATTTCCTATCCATCGAGGTAGCGATCAACCTTGGACTCGTCCTTATTGCCGAGAAATTCGTCTCACAACACAGCATGTCGCGATTTTAAGGCGGTTTTGGAGGACCTCATTGTTTTTGCTTCAAACTCCCGAACCAAGGCACGCCCCCTAAAAAGTCGCACCTTATTATGCTTCTGAATTGAATGTCCTATCCATCGAGGTGCCTCTTAATCCTGGAGTCGTCCTAGTTTCCGAGCAATTCGTCTCACAACACACCCCATCGCCCAATCCATCAATTTCCATGCGTCAACCGAGGTTATCCCGTATTTTGACTCACAAACGCCACCCAATGCACTCCCGTTCCAGAATTTTGCCTCATTCCCCTTCTACATGAAATTCCCCGTCCATCCTGATACCCCGCGTCCTCAGATTCGTCCTAATTCCAGAGAAATTCGATTCACAAGAGGATGTCGCCCCCAAAACCACGCCGAAAATTGGCTTATTTTCAGCAAAAAACTGCGACCCAAGTGCGATGCCGGTTTACCGCATTTTTTGGTGGAAAATGTGTCATTTTTTTCAAAATTCGATTTTTGGAATGTTTGCGGGCAAATTTCGCCCCAAGGGCATGGGGGGAGGACATTCAAAGTGGACTCCATCGAAAATTTCAGCCGGGGTCCTTGGAAATTCGAGAAAAGTGCGTTTTTCATTTTTCATGACGTCACCGGGGTGAAATGGGGAAGTGGTGGTTGTCTGGCAATGCGTTTGCCTGCGAAGTGAGTGGTATATGGGATGGGGATGTTTTACATGTCCTTCAAGAGGTGTGAGGAAGGCTTCAACAGGCACTCGGTGGGTGTCCCTTCCGAAAAACGAAGGAATTTCGTGGTTTTTCATGGTTTTTCATGGTTTTTCATGGAAATTCAACGACGGTTGCTGAGCTGGCTTAACTGTGATGTGTTGGAGGACATAAGACTGCTCGATCTGCTTGGTCTTCGACTCCGACAAGGTCACCTGCGTGTAAGGTGTCGCACACAAGCGAAGAAGGACCTCAACCAACTTGGCGTGCGAGGCATTGGAGGCAACTGGCTAAATATCGTGCCAGCGCTGGAGAGGCTTGTTGGCTGAGGCACACGTCCTGTAGCGCCATTATAAGAAGAAAAAGAAGAAGAAGAAGAGGAAGAAGAAGAAGAAGAAGAAGAAGAAGAAGAATGAGAAGAAGAAGAAGAAGAAGAAGAAGAAGAAGAAGAAGGTGCGGGTTGGACATCGTTGAATGAAAAGTAACAACGACTAGGGATCGTAGCGCAGCCTGACGATATCACGACGTTCTTGAGCCAAAATGGAGATCCTTGTAGCAGACGCCTGCCTTCGATGGTTGTCTGGAAGTACGCAGCGTCTGATGGCCAGACTTCCCGATATGAGAGGTTGAGCATATATGAGAGCGCACGCGATTGAGGGTCCGAGTAAAGGGATCGAAGTTAATCGAAGTGCGAGTAGAATTCAGTTCACTTCTGACGCGTGTGTTCAAGTCCAAGCGCTGTCCAGACTGTCGGCGTCTTTCCGAAGACATTTGGCCGAGAGTTGAGATTGAGAAGGAGTTCTTCGTAATCCCGGGTCTCGGGCCACCACGGGATGACAGTGAACTTGGTAGACAAGGATCAGAGGAGTCACTCTTTGGAGCCGAACCTGGGTGGCGACTTCCTGCGTCCTTGCTTAGGGCTTCCATCGATGGTCTACTAAGGCCTCTCGAGAGCACCAATCAGGAGGTGGCATGACCAAGTGCATGCTCCCTCATCTCTTGACAGAAAAGACTACCAACGCCAAAAAACAAAAACCCCAAAATGTGCTTGGTTTTGACGATGAAACCCTCAGCGACGCGCCTGTGACGACGACAACCTCCTTCCCGCCTTTCGGCTCGGGTCAGCTGGCAGCTTTTCGATGCTGATGAGGTGAGAGCTGATGATGGAGGCTACTCATCACAGAAGCGCCTGCTCGTCGTCCTCCGGAGGACCATGAAAAGTCAGCAAAATGTAGGAATGGACCAGTTTTTGAGTCTGAGTGCTCCGGAGTGGCGTTAAAAACCTCCGCAAATCGCTGCCGTGAGGCGTACGCTGTTGTCCAGAACGCCCTGCTAGTGCACATGCAACCGTTGCATCCGATGGAGCCGCCGAGAGGGTCGTAGATGACAGCTTCATCGAGCGTTGTTTTCTATTCTTTTCATGCGTCGAAGCCTGACTATTTGCATATTCCTCCGCCTCTACGGTCTCGCATCAAGGTCGCGCAGTGTCTCCTCCTCCTGCTCACGTTCTCCACTCGCGGTGAGTTACAAGTTACAGCCCCGTCCCGTCAACATTCACAGTCCTTCGTGTGATAATGTGATTCATACGTAAAAATGCGCTCATGCAATCAAAAACAATCTCGCTGTGCAACTCTAAGAAGCGGAACTCATTAGGAACCAAGCAAAACAAAAATACACACACACACGCACACACAGAGAGAACACAATACAAAAAAAATTAGGGGAGGGGGGTATACGCAAACAAGATAAACGCACGAGTCGGAAATGAAAAGAAACCAAAAAAAAAGGAAAAAAACAACTTCACATCGAAACATCGATTGGCATCGAGATTTAATAGCTTGTATCTTTCTTTTAGTAGAGGGCGTGCAATCACAGATGCAATTAGATTTTTTTTTTTTAGAACACAGATAGTTAGTTATATGTACACATGGGGAAAAGAAAACGAAAGAAATCAATGCGAGAGAAGAAACGTCAATTAGATTCTTATTCGGGGTGGAAGAGCGGGTGTGTGTGGGAAGGAGGGAGGGATGGGAAGACGGACTGAGAAACAGAGAGGCGGGCGATGCCCGCCCGTGACGAGATCCTTGTCTTGTTCGAGAGAAAAACTTGCCGGCTTTTGGGGGTTCTTGGGGACGTTCTTTCGTGAAATCAGCCATATCTCGAGAACGATGAGTCTGCCGGCAAAACCTGCCTTCGAACATCGCTAGAGGATCCAACGACGGTGAGCACGCCAAGACTATTCCGCTACGCCCACTAGGAGCTGTGGAAAATTGCCCAGAAGGCACTTCGAAATGAAAAATCGCGAATATCTCGAAAAACGGCGATTTTACTTCTTCACTCAAGGTTTCTTATCGCTTATGCGCAGGATGAAAATACGCTTCTTTAGAGCCATCAACCATGTCGCTACGACCAGCAGAAAGTAGGGAAAATAGTCGGAGAAGTGACCGGATATGGTTGCCCGGAAGTAGTTTCTTTTAGTAAATCGACTATATCTGGGATACGGTTAGCTCGATTCGAATGGTCAGCATGGAAAGACGCTTCTTTAGAGCCATCAACCATGTTGCTGCGGCCAGTAGAAAGTAGGGGAAAATGTTGCAGAAAGTGACCGGAAATGCTGAATTTTACAAAATGGGCCGTATCTCGAAAACTATGCGTTTTTCGGGGTTGCAAATGATCACTTACGCCATCTAACGGATATAACCGCGTTGCAAAGACGCTTCTTTTGAGCCATCAACCATGCCGCTACGACCAATAGGTCAGAAGTTAGTAAAAAATAGTGTCGAAAAATCGTCCGAAGAAGTGACCCGAAGTGGTTGTAAGTGGTAAATTGGCCATATCTCGGAAACGGCTTGATTGTTTTAGATGCGGTTGGTTGCTTTGGATTCGGCACACAAAGACGCTTCTTCTGTGCCCCAAATCATGCCGATGCGGCCAGCAGAAAGTAGGGAAAAATGACTGAGAAGGTGACCTGAAGTGGTTGACCGGATGCAGTTTATTTTGCAAGATCGGTCATATCTCGGTAACGACGCGGTTGGCCGCGTTGGACTCAGCATGGAAAGACGCTTCTTGAGAGCCATCAACCACGCCGCCACGACCAGTAGAAAGTAGGGAAAAATGTTGGAGAAAGTGACCGGATATGGTTGACCGGAAGTAGTTTCTTTTGGTAAATCGACCATATCTCGGTGACGGTTCGGATGCGGATTGTTGCGCTGGATTCAGCATAGACAGATTCCTATCCACCGTGATACCCCTCAATCTTGGTTGCCGAGAAATTCTTCTGACAAGACATCTTGTCGCGAATTATAGGGACTCATGGAGGACCTCACGGGTTTTGCTTTAAACTGCCGAATCAATGCATGCTTCTTAAAGTGTTGCACATCAATACGCTTCTAAATTGAATTCCCTATCCATCGATGTACCCTTCGATTCTCGACTCGTCCTAATTATCGAGGAAGTCGCTTAACAAAACGTCATGTTTTCAACGTCGCAAGTTTAATTTGCAGAATGGAGAACGCCACGGACTTTGTCTCAAACTGGTGAACCACGGCACTCGGGTTAGAAAGTCGTACCTTATTCCGCTTCTACATCGAATTTCCTTTCCATCGTGACATCGCTGGTCACTGGAATCTTCCTAATTATCGAGAAATTTGCTTCAGAAAACATCCTGGCGCCACATCAATGGGACAAGGGAGGACCTCAGGGTTCTTGCTTCTAGCTGGCGAACAAAGGTACGCTTCTTAAAGTATTGCACATCAATACGTTTCTAAATTGAATTTCCTGTCCTATTCCATAGCTTTCAACTTTAGGCTCGTCCTTATTGCAGAGAAATTCTGCTCAGAAGACATCTTGTCGCGATTTCATGGTGGTTTTGGTGGACCTTACGGCTTTTGGTTCAAACTCCCGAACCAAGGCACGCCCCCTAAAAAGTCGCACCTTATTATGCTTCTGAATTGAATGTCCTATCCATCGAGGTGCCTCTTAATCCTGGAGTCGTCCTAGTTTCCGAGCAATTCGTCTCACAACACACCCCACCTCGCCCAATCCATCAATTTCCATGCGTCAACTGAGGTTATCCCGTATTTTGCCTCACAAACGTCACCCAATTCACTTCCCTTCAGGAAAATTGCCTCAATCCCCTTCTACATGAAATTCCTCGTCCATCCTGATACCCCGTGTTCTCAGATTCGTCCTAATTCCCGAGAAATTCGATCCACAAAACCATGTTGCTCCCAAATCCACGTTTTTTTGGGTTTTTTTCAGCAAAAAAATGCGACCCAAGTGCGATGCCGGTTTACTACATTTTTTGGTGGAAAATGTGTCATTTTTTTCAAAATTCGATTTTTGGAATGTTTGCGGGCAAATTTCGCCCTAAGGGCATGGGGGGAGGACATTCGAAGTGGACTCCATCGAAAATTTCAGCCGGGGTCCTTGGAAATTCGAGAAAAGTGCGTTTTTTCATTTTTCATGACGTCACCGCGTGAAATGGGGAAGTGGTGGTTGTCTGGCAATGCGTTTGCCTGCGGTATGAGTGGCGGATGGAGATGGGGGATGTTTTACATGTCCTTCAAGGGAATGGGGGAAGGCTTCAACAGACACTCGGTGGGTGTCCCTTTCGAAAAACGAGAGAATTTCGTGGTTTTTCATGGTTTCTTCTTGGTTTTTCATGGGTTTTCATGGTTTTTCATGGCTTTTTATGGTTTTTCATGGGTTTTCATGGTTTTTCATGGTTTTTCATGGTTTTTCATGGTTTTTCATGGGTTTTCATGGGTTTTCATGGTTTTTCATGGTTTTTTATGGTTTTTCATGGGTTTTCATGGGTTTTCGTGGGTTTTCATGGAAATTCAACGACGAATTGTCCAATTCGTGGGACTTTGATGCGACGGAATTTGTGTTGACAAGTGAATTTTGAGGAAATTTGAGATGGCAGTGAAGAATGAACCTCTCCTGAATGAATGAATCCTCCCACCAGTCACCAGTGTGCGAGCATTGAACCCATTCCCAGCGATGGGCTAGGCTCCTGACGAGCATTAGCTTATGCAATTGCAATGAAACAACGACAACCCGAACCAAACCTATCTAAGCAGAAATGAGTGAAATTCCACAATCTACGCCTCCCCTTGGAAGCCGCACAAGTAATGGTGGTGAACTGCAAGGACTGTCTCTCTGTATCTCGCTCGGGCAGACACACTCGCTGCCGGGTGCACTTTAATTAAGAGCGCTGCTCCAACACAACTCAGATGCAAGTTCATCGATGTGGTAAAAAAATCAATAACATCCTTCTTCCGCATGTTAGCCGCCGATGGATGCTGTATAGTTGGGGGGGTGGGAGTGGGGTGGATTGTGGGGTGTTGGTTGTGTGGGCTGTACTGCGTTTTTTTTTTTTCAAATTAACAAGAGTGTATGGCGAAATTGCAGCCCCTTGAGTGTGGATAAACGGGGGATGATCAGGAGGAGGAGGAGGAGGAGGAGGAGGAGAAGAAGAAAATTCATGACAAAATGGCAGACAAAAAAAATATGGAAAAAAAAACGTTCAATTAATTTGTTAGAAAACCAAAAGAAAAACCAACACAAAAACAGAGAAACGGGAAAAAAAGAACTATTTTTTTGTTTTTTTGGTTTTTGGGACGTACACACACAAAATGTTTATACAACGCATTCTCGCTCGAGAGAGGTTTTGTTTGAGGTTTTTTTTTGTTTAGTCTTTCGTTGGGTTAGGTCGCAAAAAAATTCGTTTTCTTTCGGTTTTGGATTTTTGGCTTCGTTTTTTTTTTTTTTTTTTACTCTGACACGCGCTTTGGAAAAAACACAATTTTAAGGTTAAACAAAAAGTTTGCTTTTTTTTTTTTTTGGATTTTTTTTTGTGAATGTTTTTGATCGCTCTTTTGTTTTTTTTTTTTTTTTTTTTTTTGATTATGTTAATGACATATGTTAATTACATATGATATGGATTTCGGCTGGTTGGTAGCAGTAGAGTAGCACAAGCACCTGTCCTGAGGATGATGTCTGTAGATACGATGATACGTCCGTCTCGATCATACAGCTTCTCAGTGTGTCAGGTATGAACATGCCTTTTTGCACAACCACTCTGTGCAAGGTTTTGTGTTCTCTTAGTGTTCTTGTTCTTGTGTCCTCTTGTGTGTGTTCTTTTTTGAGTTTCAGTTCCTTTTCAGCTTCGTGCGATTTGTTTCGTTTTGTCTACGTTGATGCGATGTCGTTTTAGTACTTGAATTTGCTGTGATCTTCTTCTCCCGTTTTGTGCGATGTTTGTTTTTTTTTTTTGTAGAAAATTTTGGTATCAGAGAGAGAGAGAGAGAGAGAGAGAGAGAGAGTAAAACTACGAGCTTGACAGTGACTGACTGATTGGCTGAGACTTCGAAATCCTATTTGAGAGATGTCAAAAACAGAAAGATGATCACATTCGAATCGTTTGTCCGCACGTTTGTCATTCGACTGAAGGCTTACCTGGATTCTGATGCTTTTGGATGAATACTGGTGTTTTGTGTCGCGTCAATATAGCCGGAACTCAATCGTTGAACTGAGGCTCTACTGATCGCGATTTGTTTGAATTGAAATTGAAAATGAATTTCCATAGTTTTTGAATGACTGTCGTTTTTTTTTTTTTGTCTTTTCTGTTTTTTTTTTTTTTTTTCTCTATTTTGACGACTATTTGATTGAGTTCAGTTCACTGTCGGATAGGAAGTTGTTGAACCTAGAATTGAAACGTTTTCGAAAATCATTCACAAACTTGCCTTTGAGGGGCACCCCTTGAATTTCACAAAAAAAAAAAACCACACAAAACAGCGTACAATTAATGAAAAATAAAAACAAAAAAACTTACCGTGCTTCCATCTGTATGAAGTGACAGCAAATGACATCGATGCGGCGAGAAACATTTTCACAACAAGTTGTATCCAGTCCTTGGGGTAGGGAGGGGGGGGGTGGTGGCGGGGGCTGGTGTTGATGTTGATGGTCGGGAAAAAAATAACAACAACAAACAAAAAAAAAAAAACAAAACAAAAACAAACCGCACAGCACTGCACTGCACTATTTTTCTTTTAATTTGTCCACCACATCACTGTGAACCGAAGAATTCTGATGGGCTGGCGATAGTTAGATGCGAAGTCAAACAAATTCTGAAAACGAAAGATGTTAAACTAAATCACTCTTGTTTTGGTGTTTTTTTTTTTTTTTGCCTTCTTGCAGATGGAGAGAAAGAAAGAGGCGAGACTTTTGAAAATAACAATACACACGTTCGAGCACTTTGCGATATCGTGAACAAGAAACAAAAACAAAAAAAAAACGCCGACTGTTTCTATATTCCGCCGAGGCTATAAATAAACACCGCGAGCCGACGAGGCGTCCATGACAAATATTGAGATTTTCTGTGTACTTTGGGAGAAAAAAAATGAATCCATCTCTGAGAGGAACTGAGAAGAATTCCGCATTAATTGAGTGTCTGGTGATGGTTGTGGTTTTGTGAGCAGTTCAATCGGCGATGCTCTCGAGGTTCCTCAATTGAGTTCGAAGAATGGGATAGGACATGAGTTTGGGATATGTTCGCTTTAAGGAGGAGGAGCAAATTCCGAGTAACAGATGGTTTTTATGGAGATGTCTGACTTTTAGTACTACCATATTGTTTGGTACTAAAAAGAAGCTAGGAGCTAGAAGGATATTCTAGATTAGATTTTTTAGATTGAATTGTATTGCAAATGTGTCCGAAGTTTTTTTTAGTACTACAGTCGCCTCCATCCAAGTCGCATTCCCACGCGATGACAAAATTAGTTGAAGTTCGAGAGGGAGTCCGACTAAGCTTTTTGTATCTAAAATTGAGGGGAATGCCAAAATATGGCGAACCTAAAATGGCGACATTCGACTTAAGAAGAGTTCGACTTTGCAGAGAAGTCCACTGTATAAAGTTATTTTGTACTAAAACATTGACGGAGGAGAGAAATTGCTTCGAAAACTAGGCATATCACATTATAACAATATATTTTCAGACTGATGACATTTGTGGGATTGACGTTTTTTAGTACCATTTAGCTGTTCTGTACTAAAAAAATCAAAAGAAGGAGAAATTGCTTCTAAATTGAAGCATATCACGGGATAATTGTATATTCTCAGCGAGATGGTATTTATGTGACTGTCGTTTTTTAGTACTCTTAAGCCGTTTTGTACGAAAACGTCAAAAGAGAGAGAAATTGCAGGATGATTGTATATCTTCAGTAGGTATTGGACAGGTATTTATGGGACTGTCGATTTTTTTTTTGTAAAACTTAGCTGTTTTGTACTAAACCATCAGCAGAGGGAGAAATTGCTTCGAAAATAAGGCATATCACAGGATGATTGTATATTTTCGGCGAGATTGTATCTATGGGACTGTCGTTTTTTAGTACCACATATTTAGCTACTTTGTTCTAAAACATTGCTACTAGAAGGTTATATTTGGAGGACGTAAAGGAAACTGTGACTGTTTTTTTTTTAGTACCATTTTGTTGTTTTGTTCTAAAACTTTGCTAGTCCAAGGTTGTTTCTAGAGGACGTGAAGGAAAACACGAGAAATTGTAAATGTGACTGTTGTGTTTTTAGTACAATACCATTTAGCTGTTTCGTTCTAAAACATTGCTATTAGACGGTTATTTCTGGAGGACATGAAGGAAAACCCGAAAGATGGTCAAATGCGACTGTTTGTTTTTTTAGTACCATTTAGTTGTTTTGTACTAAACCAGTGGTCCTAGATGGTCATTTCTGGAGCAAGTGCAGGAAAACATTCAACAAATCGCTGGTAGGCAATGTATTTTGTTCGTTATGTAGTTTAGTACTATTGAGTGACGGGACTCATGATTGAAGAATTTCAACAAGTCCCTTCGCCTGCCTCTAAATCAAGCTCGTGCGCCCGAAATTCTTGAAATCAACAAATAACCGCGGGATGTCAGCAAGATTCCCCACCCCAGGCGGCAGCAGTTCCCATTTCTCTGTTTCTCTGTACTAAAAATTAAGCACCGTCTGCACGTGATTCGGAAGTGGTCTACGAGCTATTAAAAATTCAGCTTGCCACCTGAACAGAAAAACTGGGGACAGAGACAGCGACAGATTCGAATGGCAAACATGTAAATTCAAATGTTCAAATCGAAACATGGAAGCACTTGGGAGTAGATCTAGACTAAAAGGGACGTGTCATGTGTGGAGGATGTGCAGAGAGGCACAGACAGACAAAAGGGACAGAGAGACAGGGCGACTGACAGGCAGAGGGACAGAGAGACAGACAGACAGACAGACAGACAGACAGACAGACAGACATACAGACAGACAGACAGGCAGAGAGACAAACAGACAGAGAGACTGACAGACAGAGGGACCATCAGACAGGCAGACAGACAGACGGGCACACGAGCTTGAATTCCACAGGACAGCCAGGAGGGCCTTAAGCACAAGGTTTGTTGCATACAACGACAGACAGGCGTAAGGGCTTGTCTAAATTGAAAAAAACGACAGACAGTCGAAGAGGCGGTCGAACTTGCCGAAATGATGAAGCTTTGTTGCATAGGATGACAGGCAGACGGAATGACGTCGAAATCATGAAGTTGTGTGTGGCAGAGCATAACAAGCAGACAGACGGACTTGTCGAAGGACTTGAAAGAGGTGCCTACGACCGCACATACCGTCGAAGTGATGACGGTTTATTGTGCCAGACAGACTGACGCACAAAGAGGGGGGAATGCACTAGGACGCACCAGAATGACGGTCAATTGAAAAGCCCAACTCTGACAGCATTGAACATTGATTTTCATGATAACCTAACATTTGCGCCCTTCACCGACAACGCTGTAATCGACAGATCCATCACGTAACACGGCAAAAAAAAAATCAAAAAAAAAAAAGAAATCATTCGTTTTTTTCCGTCGTCGTCGATTTTCAAAAATAAACTCGACTCGAAAACGCACATTTTCTTCCGTTTTTCCACTTTCTTTCTCCACCACCATTTTGTTTATTTATATAATTATCGAATCGCGAGACATTTTCAACCGAAAAAAAAAAAAAAATGTTGAAAAAAAATCAAAAAAAAAACACAGACACACGCTCCACAGATCCATTTTTACAATCGTGAGTAATTTATTTATTCCACCAGAGAGATGCACATGCACGAAAGGATACAAAAAGGAGCACAGATCCGAAGCACAAGACCGTTTTGACAATTCTTCTCAGGGAGACACCGAAAAAACGAATGGAATGTGTTTTCAAAAAAAAAAAAAGCAGAAAAAAAAACACTTAGACACACCGGAGACGTCATATCTCATTTACAGGACACACCACATACCAGCACAGACGGCAGGCCGTCACACGAACTTTCACTTCATCGCTGGGATGCGACTTTGAGTAAAAAAAAATAATAATAATGCTTTTTTTTTTTTTTTTTTGAAATTTTGCAAATTACTGCGAAAAGGGGGGGTTTTCTTTCGCCTTTTCACAAAAGCACAACACAGACACACGACTAGACTGGCATGATAAGTCAGGCAAGATACTGAAATGGAGTATTTTTTTTGCTCGTATTTCTGAGATTTTCGTTTTTTTTTTTTCGTTTTTGGTCCTCTTGGGGTTTTTTTTTTTTCTCTTCTGTGCTGCCCCCGTCGATCCGAATGTCACATTTCCTCACCCCACCGCGCACCGCTTACGTTTTGTGGATAAGTGTATAAATATACATTCACAAGCTTTAGTGTTGTAAGATATTTTTTTTTGTATTTTTTGTTTTTTTTTCAAAATTTTTTATTTTATTGAAAAAAAAATGGAAAAAAATGGGGAAAAAAAATTGAAAAAAATTGGTTAAATATACTTTTGAACAATTAAAGGTGAGAAGAACACAGTTGTGTAGTGGCGAAGTGTAAGTGTAGAACGGTAGAGGGAAAACAAGGACCGTAATGAAAAACAATAGTCAAGAAACTAAAATTCGGTGTGTGGATATTTTCGAGAGACTGCCAGTTCGTTGCTGCTCTGCTGACACTGCTCTCACTCTGCTGAAGGAGTGGTGTTGTCATTGAACAACAAAAAAAAGCAAAAAAAAAACAAAGAAAAAAAACTACCAACGATGGTGAGATGAAAATGAAGAAAATTGCTATTTGCTATTGTTGTAGCTTATGAATGCCCATGCTTTGCGCATTTTTGAAATAGAAAGAGCGCGTCTCACGAAAGGGAATAAAACGAAGACAGACGAAGAAGTAAAAAGGAAACGAATTCGATGGATATGACGATGGGACAGTCAGTGAGAGCGAGAGCGCAAGAGAGAGAAAATGCACAGCCAAGGCACGCATGTATAAAATTAGAATTCAGTGAAACAGAAAAAAACTGAAAAAAAAAAAAGGAACATAGACAGACGGGGCACACGTAGAGCCATCGGGGTGCGAGCGGGACAGTGTGGCGCGAGAGAGATGCGCTATGTGGGTTGACGAAAGTGGGTGGGTGTACAAATTGCAACACAGTAGAGGGCAGCAATGTGTAGGGAGGCAAACAGCAGGAGAGACTGAATGAAAAATAGCGCATTATGCAATGGGAATGGGAAATGGAATTATGTGTAGTTTTTCTTTTGTTTTTTTGGAATGTTTAGCGTGCTTCGGAAATAGCCCTAGAAGGGACGCAGAGTCGAGTTCATTTTACTGTGTCGACTGCGGGGCGGATCGTCGAGTAGTCTTATTCCAATCTTATTCCATCCAAAATGGGCACATTTTTAAGCGTGAGATCGACTTCATGCCCGAATCAAGAAACCTCATTCGGCGGACCATCTCTCGCCCATCGTGAGAGTACAGTGACACCTCGTACTGGGGACAGGTCCCAAAAATGGGCAAATTTTTGAGCGTGCACACGTTTCAGAGGTCGACTTCATTCGCGAATCAAGAAGACGTCAAGAAAACTCATTCTGCGGACCATCTCCCGTTTACCGTGAGAGTACAGTGATACCTCCTCCTGAGGACAGGTCCCCAAAATGGGCACATTTTTAAGCGTGCACACGTTCCGGAGATCGACTTCATTCGCGAATCAAGAAGACGTCAAGAAACCTCATTCTGTGGACCACCCCCGCCCATCGCGAGAGTACAGTGATACCTCGTCCTGGGGACAGGTCCCCAAAATGGGCACATTTTTAAGCGTGCACACGGTCCGGAGATCGACTTCATTCGCGAATCAAGAAGACGTCAAGAAACCTCATTCTGTGGACCACCCCCGCCCATCGCGAGAGTACAGTGATACCTCCTCCTGAGGACAATCCCCAAAATGGGCACATTTTTAAGCGTGCACACGTTCCAGAGACCGACTTCATCACAGAATCAAGAAGACGCCAAGCAATCTCATTTTGTGGACCATCCCCCGCCCATCGTGCGAGTACAGTGACACCTCCTCCTGAGGACAGGTCCCCAAAATGGGCACATTTTTAAGCGTGCACACGTTCCGGAGATCGACTTCATTCGCGAATCAAGAAGACGTCAAGAAACCTCATTCTGTGGACCACCCCCACCCATCGCGAGAGTACAGTGATACCTCCTCCTGAGGACAGGTCCCCAAAATGGGCACATTTTTAAGCGTGCATACGTTTCAGAGATCGACTTCGTTCCCGAATCAAGAAGGCGTCGAGAAACCTCATTCTGTGGACCACCCCCGCCCATCGCGAGAGTACAGTGATACCTCGTCCTGGGGACAGGTCCCCAAAATGGGCACATTTTTAAGCGTGCACACGTTTCAGAGATCGTCTTCATTCGTGAATCAAGAAGACGTCAAGAAACCTCATTCTGCGGACCACCCCGCCCATCGTGCGGGTACAGTGACACCCCGTCCTGGCGACAGGTCCCCAAAATGGGCACATTTTTCAGCGTGCACACGTTCCGGAGATCGACTTCATGCCCGAATCAAGAAACCTCATTCGGCGGACCATCTCTCGCCTATCGTGAGAGTACAGTGACACCTCGTCCTGGGGACAGGTCCCCAAAATGGGCACATTTTTAAGCGTGAACACGTTCCGGAGATCGTCTTCATTCGTGAATCAAGAAGACGTCAAGAAACCTCATTCTGTGGACCACCCCCGCCCATCGCGAGAGTACAGTGATACCTCGTCCTGGGGAAAGGTCCCCAAAATGGGCACATTTTTAAGCGTGCACACGTTCCGGAGATCGTCTTCATTCGTGAATCAAGAAGACGTCAAGAAACCTCATTCTGTGGACCACCCCCGCCCATCGCGAGAGTACAGTGATACCTCGTCCTGGGGAAAGGTCCCCAAAATGGGCACATTTTTAAGCGTGCACACGTTCCGGAGATCGTCTTCATTCGTGAATCAAGAAGACGTCAAGAAACCTCATTCTGTGGACCACCCCCGCCCATCGCGAGAGTACAGTGATACCTCGTCCTGGGGAAAGGTCCCCAAAATGGGCACATTTTTAAGCGTGAACACGTCCCGGAGATCGACTTCATTCGTGAATCAAGAAGACGTCAAGAAACCTCATTCTGTGGACCACCCCACCCATCGCGAGAGTACAGTGATACCTCCTCCTGAGGACAGGTCTCCAAAATGGGCACATTTTTAAGCGTGCACACGTTCCGGAGATCGACTTCATTCGCGAATCAAGAAGACGTCAAGAAACCTCATTCTGTGGACCACCCCCGCCCATCGCGAGAGTACAGTGATACCTCGTCCTGGGGGCAGGTCCCCAAAATGGGCACATTTTTAAGCGTGCACACGTTCTAGAGATCGACTTCATTCGCGAATCAAGAAGACGTCAAGAAACCTAATTCTGTGGACCACCCCCGCCCATCGTGAGAGTACAGTGATACCTCGTCCTCTGGATAGGTCCCCAAAATGGGCACATTTTTAAGCGTGCACACGTTTCAGAGATCGACTTCATTCGCGAATCAAGAAACCTCATTCGGCGGACCATCTCTCGCCCATCGTGAGAGTACAGTGACACCTCGTCCTGGGGACAGGTCCCCAAAATGGGCACATTTTTCAGCGTGCACACGTTTCAGAGATCGACTTCGTTCCCGAATCAAGAAGGCGTCGAGAAACCTCATTCGGCGGACCATCTCTCGCCTATCGTGCGAGTACAGTGACACCTCGCACATTTCAGACTCATCCGTAGGACAACAGATCCCAGAAAACGGACTAATCTTAGTGAAAATTCCCCCGACAACCGCACTCTTGTGGTGTCCATCGATGTCGCCACCTCTCATGAGACTAGCCTGCAGCTCCCCCCCCCCCCCCCCCCCCCCCGCTGCGACCCCCTCGCTCCAATCCGCAAACCCATTTGTTCACCTGATGAAAGCCTCCACTGTCTTGGCAAAAAAACGACACTCTCACCGCGCGCCAGAGTTTTCCCTCAAACCAGGGACGGGCTGGCGAAAGCAGGCATTGCCGCCGCTGTGCATACTTATTTGGGAAATTCACCGCAAAATGCACGCGAAGCCAGCAAGACCGAAGCCACCGACTGAACGTGCATATAAACGAAACCTAACCCAGATGGAAATTCCATTCCTTTTTTCTATTTTCTCCTTCCACCGTGTGCTGGGGGGGGGTTTTTCTTTTATTTCGCGACTTGCCTTGAATTCAAAATGAATCTCTTCTTGCGTTATATGGCCAATTATGTAGCTCATGACCAGACGCTAGGAATTCAGAGCTGATGGCTGCACTAGCTGCAAATGCAATGCACTTTGGCGGACAGGTGAAAGCCGATTTGCCACGATTTGATGGAACGAACGCGAGGCCGCTTAAATGGAAAGCCGCCCCCAATTGGGTGACAGATCACCAGTCAAGGCTGACAGAGTGCTCTCTGCGTCTCTGGAATGCACCTTAAGCACCCCTTGGTCGTGGTGACACACAGAAAGACCGACCTTCGATGCACACGTGATGCACAGAAACGCACACACACACACACACACAGGCAAAGACGGCAGCAGCGCTTAAGTCGTCCTGGTACATCCTTAAGATGCTGTTCCATTGTTTATTTTCGTGCTCAGCGTGAAGACCTTGTTTGACACCAAATCCACACTCATCCCCTCTTTGTCATCTCGAGTGTCACCACTCGACGTAGTGCTCGAGAGCAAGAAGAACTCTTCCCAGTTAGTGTCATGCTCCTCGGGCTCCAGTAACTGGGGGTGCTTGTGCGATATGCGCACAATCTCGAAACCACTTCACACCCATACAGGCGCAGTCTGGACGGGCCCGTACACATGCACAGGCGGGAAATGTGAACTAAATGGCAATTTGTTGCTACACAATGCTTTTGCGACGGGCGGTGGGTGGTTGGGTGGTTGGATGGTTGGGTGGTTGGGTGGTTGGATGGTTTCGCAGTCATCCCCCAATCGCGGTGTGCCTCTGTATGCGAGCGACACAGGTCGTTGTTGCCGATGCCGCCCGATGTACACCCAACCCCTCCCCATCCCCCCCTCGGCGCCACAATCATCAACTGACTGCCGCGCCGTTTTCCAACTGATTGTCGAAACGCTGTCGCTGGGGGTTCGTTCGAGGTTCGTTCGAGGCTCGGCCGCACTACACTAGTGGTAGGCACACTTCTGATACTGAGTGGCTTCTCCGATAGGTGTTTTCTGTGTATCCCGCCTCCCCCCCCCCCCCCCCACACCTCCACCCACCCGCCAACATTGTTCCAGTTAAGCTGAGTGAATTTTTCAAGAAAAAACAAAAATAAAAAAATAAATAAAAATTTCTTCCTTTCCACTTTTTGATTCCTCGGTTGTTGTTGTTGTTTTCTGTTCGGTGTTCGGTGTTCGGTGCGCTGTACTGTTGTATTCCTCGTCCAGTTGTGCGTTGGTGTTGGCAGGCAGCCCCCTACAGTGGTGGTGGCCAGTGGCAGTGCCAACTTTGGTGCCAGTGCCTACAATCGCTCGGTGGTGAGTGTAACCAAGCCAAAAAAAATATAGTTGACCAAATTGCAATTTCCGTCTGTGCGGATGTATCTCGCAGTCGGTTAGTTAATTCATCGCATTCTTGACTTCATATATATATTTTTTCCTTTGTTGTTCTTGTTGTCAGGAAGCGGTAGCAATTCTCGTGGATAACCGGGGTCTTAATCAAATTAGTGTTCTGTGCTTTGTCTCTGTGCTCTCCCTCTCGCCCTGTCCCTCCATCTCCCCTTTGTCTGGATGTAACAAAAAGTTACGAAATTACTTGTGAGTGATTGCCCCGCGAAGGTCGACAAATCAAATAAATGCAAATGACAAGCCTCTCAAATCGACCAGCCTCGCCAGTGGGTGGGTCGCCGGACATGGGCCGCTTTTTATTTGTCTTGTGAATCAACACGATTGAGGGGTGCTGCGTGAAGTGATGGTTTGCCCGCAAGTCAAACACGAACCCGGACAACCCTTCCGATTGTGTATGTGTGTTTTGTGGCTCGGGGGTGGAAGTGTTTCATTAGACTGGCGCGAATTTCACTCATGTGAACAGCTCGCTTTCCCCAGCCACAATGCCAACGACAGACATCCGACACGCTCCGGGGAACGGTCGTAGGCTAATGCGAGTAGAGTAAGTGGTTAATGCAAAAGGTATGTGCGTTCATGTGTGCCACTTCCATTAGGCAGTCGCCTAGCGTCGCCTAGCGAGCTGGTGGTTCGGGCTCCATTAGGGATGACCCAAATTCTGATTGAATTTGCGGGGACTTGTTGAGGGCGCCCCCGAAAAGACTAGGCAGTCGGCAGTCTAATTGGATGCGTCAGTTGGGCTCCTCAATTATCCTTGATTGGATTGGAAGGGCGTTACTGGGCGGGGGGGGGGGGAGGGGGATTCTAATGAGTCTCCTTGTCACACTCTTGTTGTTTGTGTTTCCGTGCGGATAACAGGCAGTGCTCCCACGGGTTTGAAGTGCTTTTCGGCAGTACATCTGAAGGAGATTAGGAATGTATCCGCATTCGTCGTAAGATATCGGGAAACGGGAGCATTTCCAAGGCAACTTGGCAGCACTGATGTGATTTTAGATCAAAACTCGCCATGTTCGCTACAGAATCCATGTGAGCTCGGGAAAAAAAGTGCATTTGCAAGGACATCTCGTCAAAATATAGAAAGGGACTTCAATTTTGATTAACTTTTGGCAGCACTGATGTCATTTCAGTCCCAAACTTGCCACTTTCGCTGTCGAATCCCTGTGAACTCTGAAAATTGAAGCATTTCCAAGCACATATCGTAAACAATTTAGAAAGGTACTTCAATTTTGATCACATTTTGGCAGCACTGATGTGATTTCTGCCCAAAACTTCCCACTTTTGCAGAAGAATCCTTGTGAGCTCTCGAAATTGAAGCATTTCCAAGCACATCTCCTCAATTTTGATTACCTTTTGGCAGCACTGATGTGATTTCAATCCAAAACTGGCCATTTTCGCTATAAAATCCCTGTGAGCTCTGGAAATAGACTCATTTGCAAGAACATCTCGTCTAAATATAGAAAAGGACTTCAATTTTGATCACTTTTTGGCAGCCCTGATGTGATTTCTGCCCAAAACTTGCCACTTTCGCAGAAGAATCCCTGAAAATTGAACCATTACGAAGGACATATCGTCAAAATATAGAAAGATACTTCAATTTTGTTCAAGTGTTGGCAGCACTGATGTGATTTCTGCCCAAAACTTCCGAAATTTGCTAAATAATACTTATGAGCTCTGGTAATTGAAACATTTCCAGGGCTATCTCGTCAGAATATACCACCCGACTTCAATTGTGTTCAAGTGTTGGCAGCACTGAAGTGATTTCAGCCCAAGACTTGCAACTTTTGCAGAAGAATCCCTGTGAACACATGAAGTTGCAGCGTTTTCAAGTATATCTCGTCCGATTAAGGAAAGCAACCTCAAATGCACCACTTTCTGGCAGCACTGTAGATGTGATCCAAGACAAAAACTTTCTACTTTCGCTAAGTAAGCCTTGTGATCATAGGAAATTGATGCCACCTTGTCAGATCATAGAAAGCGACTTCATTTTTAACCCCGCGTTGGCATCACTGGTGTGATCTCAACCCAAAACTTCCCACTTTCACTGTATAAACCTTGGACTCTCGGGAAATGTAAGCCTTTGCAACGCCATCTTGTCAAATTCAATTAATGGAACTCAAATTCACTACGACCTGGCACCACTGTCGATGTGATCTCAGCCAAAAACTTTCCACTTCCGCTTAGTAAACCTTGTGATCATAGAAAATTGATGACACCTTGTAAAATCATCAAAGCGACTTAATTTTGTACCCTCTTTTGGCAGCACTGATGTGATATAGACCCAAAACGTTCCACTTTCACTGAAAAGCATTGGGCTCTCGGAAAATTTAAGCATTTCCATGCCCATCTTGTCAAATCAAAGAAATGGAACTGAAATTCACCACGATCTGGCATCACTGTCGATGTGATTTCAACCAAAAACTTGCTACTTTCGCTTAAGAATCCCTGTAAACTCAATAATATGCTGCATTTCCAAGGCAATCAATTTCAAGACATCAATTTCACCACGATCTGGCATCACTGTCGACGCGATTTCATCCAAAAACTTCCCACTTTCATCACTGGTATGATCTCAGCCGAAAACTAGCCACGATCGCTTAAGAATCCCCGTGATCATAGGAAATTGAATCATTTCCAAGCCACCTTGCCAGATCATAGAAAGCGACTTCATTTTTACCCCGCGCTGGCATCACTGGTGTGACGTAAACCCAAAACTTCCCAGTTTCACTGAATAATCCTTGGACTCTCGGGAAATGTCAATCAAACCAATGTCAAATCAACGCCATCTCGTCCAATCACAGCAAAGGACATCAACTTCACCACGATCTGGCATCACTGTAGATTCCCACGTTCCCTCCTCCACGACCTTTTGTTGCGCAAAACCACATAAAATTCATCTCAACGCCTCTCACTTAATGTCTCCCCAGATGATCGCATCTCAGTGTCATAAGCCAATGATGCGCATCGCGTTATAATACGAATCCAAGACTGCACACGCACCCACACAGAAGCCAGACAGAGTACGTACTTTACTCGACAGATACGGATACACGCCTCTAGAGGGCACCAAATCCAGCGCAATGCACCTGCCCCAGGCATTCAAGAGAAATGAAGAGAAGGGCGACGCGCACGATAGCCACCAGAATTCACTGTCGACATGTGAAACCAGAGTGGACGTCTGCCGCTGCTGCCGACGACAACAACCGAAAGCTCCATCTCCTGCCACCGTTACCGACAACGATACCAGTACGTTTGACTGCCTCTTATCGTTCGGTCACTGTTCGTCTGCGTCCGTCAATGATGCGCGACAACAGCAGCATCCACACCAGCACTGCTGCCGAAGCGTCAATCAAATGCAGAAGATGCTGGTGTCGCTGGTGTTCGCCACGCTCATTCTGGGCGTCACCTCGTTGCCGCCAGTCATACGGATCGGTGAGTAGCACCCCCTGCGGGTGAGACTTCCCTCTTGATCAAGTTTGCCTCCGATGCAGGTGCGATCTTCACCGAGGATCAAAAGGACAGCAGTACTGAATTAGCATTTAAATATGCCGTCTATAGGATAAATAAGGATAAGACAATTCTACCGAACACACAATTAGTTTACGATATAGAATATGTTCCTCGCGATGATTCGTTTCGAACGTCGAAGAAAGGTACGTAGTCGTCCTGTCCTGTCCTGTCCTGTCCTTTGATTTCACCTCACTTCCGTTTCGTTCAGTGTGTCGTCAATTAGAGACCGGGGTTCAGGCGATATTTGGACCATCCGATCCGCTGCTGGGCGGTCACATTCAATCGATATGCGAAGCGCTCGACATACCGCACGTTGAGGCACGCATCGATCTGGATCAGAGCGTCAAGGAGTTCTCCATCAATCTGTATCCATCGCAGACCCACATGAACATTGCGTACAGGGACTTGATGGCGTACCTGAACTGGACAAAGGTTGCCATCATCTACGAGGAGGATTATGGTGAGTTGATCTTGCAGCCGCTGAGTGGAGTCCATGGGGTAAAGATTGTATTTCTTGCGCGCTCAAGGACTGTTCAAGCAGCAAGAGCTGATGCGAACTACGGCAACGTCGCGGGCTGAGATGTACATACGGCAGGCAACGCCGGAGACGTACCGCCAGGTCCTGAAGGAGATTCGCCAGAAGGAGATCTACAAGCTGATTGTGGACACAAATCCGACTCACATCAACGCCTTCTTCCGCGGGGTAAGCGCCGATCGATGATCGTGTCCGCGCGCAGAGGCTGTAGCTAGCTCCTTTCGTTTCAGATCTTGCAGCTGCAGATGAACGACTACAGATACCACTATATGTTCACGACGTTTGTAAGTTTTTGTCTTGTTGTGACACTTGTGACAATTGTGACAGTTGTGACAGTTGTGGCAGTTGTGACAGTTGTGACAGTTGTGACTGTTGTGACAGTGGTGACAGTTGTGACAGTTGTGACACTTGTGACTGTTGTGACAGTTGTGACAGTGGTGACAGTTGTGACAGTTGTGACAGTTGTGACAGTTGTGACAGTTGTTACATTTATGACAGATGTGACAGATGTGACAGATGTGACAGTTGTGACAGTTGTGACACTTCCGACTGTTGTGACAGTTGTCACAGTTGTGGCAGTTGCGACACTTGTGACAGTTGTGACAGTTGTGACAGTTGTGACAGTTGTGACAGTGGTGACAGTTGTGACAGTGGTGACAGTTGTGACAGTGGTGACAGTTGTAACAGTTGACACACTTGTGAGACTGGTGGCACTGGTGACAGTTGTCGAAGTTGTGACAGGTGTGACAGATGTGACAGTTTTGACAGTTGTGACAGTTGTGACAGTTGTGACTGATGTGACAGTTGTGGCAGTTGCGACAGTTGTGACAGTTGTGACTGTTGTGACAGTGGTGACAGTTGTGACAGTTGTGACACTTGTGACTGTTGTGACAGTTGTGACAGTTGTGACAGTTGTGACAGTTGTGACAGTTGTTACATTTATGACAGATGTGACAGATGTGACAGATGTGACAGTTGTGACAGTTGTGACACTTCCGACTGTTGTGACAGTTGTCACAGTTGTGGCAGTTGTGACAGTTGTGACAGTTGTGACTGTTGTGACAGTGGTGACAGTTGTGACAGTTGTGACACTTGTGACTGTTGTGACAGTTGTGACAGTTGTGACAGTTGTGACAGTTGTGACAGTTGTGACAGTTGTGACACTTCTGACTGTTGTGACAGTTGTTACATTTATGACAGATGTGACAGATGTGACAGATGTGACAGTTGTGACTGTTCTGACAGTTGTGACAGTTGTCACACTTGTGAGACTGGTGGCACTGGTGACAGTTGACGAAGTTGTGACAGGTGTGACAGATGTGACAGTTGTGACACTTGTGACTGTTGTGACAGTTGTGACAGTGGTGACAGTTGTGACAGTTGTGACAGTTGTGACACTTCTGACACTCGTAACACTTCCAGGACATCGAGACGTTCGATCTGGAGGACTTCAAGTACAACAGCGTCAACATCACGGCCTTCCGCCTCGTCGATGTCGAGAGCAAGCGCTACATCAAGATCATGGAGCAAATGAGGAAGTTCCAGCACAGCGGCCGCAACATATTCGACGGCAGTCCATCCATCCAAGTAAGCTCCGTCGCCCCACTCTGTTCCACTTCCATCGGCAGTCATTCTCTTTCAGACCCAGCCCGCGCTCATGTTCGACTCGGTGTACGCGTTCGCAGCGGGCCTCATGGAACTGGACCGAAGTCACACGCTCACCCTGACCAATCTGTCGTGCGACTCCGAGCAGCCCTGGAGTGACGGTCTCTCGCTCTACAACTACATCAATTCGGTAAGTGAACCTCGCGCTGTTCATCAGCGCCGCCCCCACTGAACGCCTCAATTCGCACAGGCCAGCATCAGCGGCCTGACGGGTAACGTTGAATTCAGCGAGGGTCGCCGCAACAACTTCAAGATCGATTTGCTGAAACTGAAAGCGGAACGCATCCAAAAGGTGGGCTTCTGGAATCCGCAGGAGGGCGTCAACGTCACCGATCCGTCGGCGTTCTACGACATCAATTCGACCAACATCACGCTGGTGGTGATGACGCGAAAGGTGAGTACGGCGAGCAAAGAAAGGACGTGCCTCATCGATGCGTGTGTTCCCCACTGACAGGAGAAGCCGTACGTGATGGTGAAGGAGGACGCCAATTTGACGGGCAACGCCCGCTACGAGGGCTTCTGCATTGACCTGCTCAAGGCCATCGCCGCCCAGGTTGGCTTTCACTACAAAATCGAACTGGTACCGGACTCCATGTACGGCGTCTTCAATCCGGAGACGAACTCCTGGAACGGCATCGTCCGCGAATTGATGGAACGGGTGAGTGGATCGATGGGGGGGGGGGGGGGGTTGTGATGCTCTAGACTTTCCCGCTTTTGTTTCCACAGCGAGCCGACTTGGCGGTGGCCTCGATGACAATCAACTACGCCCGCGAGAGTGTGATCGACTTCACGAAACCGTTCATGAACCTCGGCATTGGCATTCTGTTCAAGGTAAGTGGGCGGGCCGATACCCGGCGCGTGGTAGGTGCGCTTGAGTCCTCCCCCAAAAGTGAGGCAGTTTCAGCTTGCATTTCAGTGTGTATCAGTGGTTCAATGGCTTCTCCACCCCGTAGGTACCGACCAGTCAGCCAACACGACTGTTCTCGTTTATGAATCCGCTGGCTGTGGAAATTTGGTTGTATGTGCTAGCGGCTTATCTCTTAGTATCATTCACGCTGTTTGTGATGGCACGCTTTTCTCCGTACGAATGGAATAATCCGCATCCATGCTTGAAGGAATCCGATATCGTTGAGAATCAGTTTTCGGTGTCGAACAGTTTTTGGTTCATAACCGGTACATTCCTCCGGCAGGGATCTGGACTTAATCCAAAGGTAATGTAAGGCTTGCCTTGTCTCCCACTCTCAGGCAGTCAATGCTGCCAGGTTTGCGGCCAGTGCGAGGCGAATGATGGGTCACCCCACACCCCACCCACCCATGCACTGGCGGCAACTGGCGGTTACGATTTTGTGTGTGTTTTGATTTAGATTCCCGTGCTGTTAGTCCAAAGCTTCCAGACCCGTCCATCCTGTCACGCATTCATATTCAAGATATTCTCCTCCTCGCCCGAACAGAAATCGGAACGCGTCCAGAATCAGTTCTTCTCGTTCATGAATCCGCTCGCCGTTGAGATCTGGTGCTACATAGCCATTGGCTATGTGCTCGTCTCGATCACGATCTGGATCGTGGCGCGTTTCTCGCCGTTCGAGTGGCAGCCATCGAAGCCGCCGTGCTCGATGGCGTGCGAGCACATGCTCAGTCGAATCCGGCAGGCGGCCAGGGAGCGCGAGAAGCAACAGCAACAGCAGCAGCAGCAGCAGACGTTCAGTGCGCTGCAGAAGTCGATGATCCCGTTGGTGCGATCGTCGCAAGATGGCGGCACCGCCACGCAGAGGCGTTCACTGCCATCAGCCGGCGAAGACTGTGCACTGGCCGGCGAGTGCAGCGACACCGAGAGCAAGACGGTATTCGTCGAGAATGTGGAGGAGATTGTCGAGGATCGGCGGCACGATGACGCCGATGATCCAGATCACATGCATGAGCACTATCACGACGACGACGACGACGACAACGACGACGCGGACGAGGTGATCTACGAGAACGAGGAACCGAACGACGAGCACAACCAAGTCTGGGGGCTGTGCGATCACGAGCACACGGACGAAATGGAACTCGTGAGCATTCGGAATGAGTTCACGCTTAAGAACAGCTTCTGGTTCGCCATAGGCACACTCATGCAGCAGGGATCCGACTTGTATCCACGGGTACGGCACGGCGAGGTGTTCCCTTGAATTCCACCAATCAATTGCACATGCCCCAGCCGAGGCGTCTAGAATACGCGTTTTAACACTTTTCTTTGGATCCCTTTGCAGGCAACGTCGACGCGGATCGTCGGTGGCATCTGGTGGTTCTTCACGCTGATCATCATCTCATCGTACACAGCGAACCTGGCCGCGTTCCTGACCGTCGAGCGGATGATCACGCCGATCGAGAGCGCTGCCGATCTGGCCGAGCAAACGGACATATCCTACGGAACGCTGGAGGGCGGATCAACGATGACGTTTTTCAGGGTAAGTCTGCCTCATCCCTCGTGTGATCACTGTTCACTGTGAGCTTTCCGCAGGACTCCAAGATCGGGATATATCAGAAGATGTGGCGCTACATGGAGAACCGCAAGCCGTCCGTGTTCGTGAAGACCTACGAGGAGGGGATCAAACGTGTCCTCGACGGGAACTACGCCTTCCTGATGGAGTCGACGATGCTGGACTACGCCGTGCAGAGGGACTGCAATCTGACGCAGATCGGTGGACTGCTCGACTCGAAGGGCTACGGCATTGCGACGCCGAAGGGCTCCCAATGGCGGGACATCATCTCGCTGGCGATCCTCGAGCTCCAGGAGAAGGGCATCATTCAGATTCTGTACGACAAGTGGTGGAAGAACACCGGCGACGTGTGCAACCGGGACGACAAGAGCAAGGAGTCGAAGGCGAACGCCTTGGGCGTGGAGAACATCGGTAAGTGATCCGCATCCAATCTTCCCCAGGCCACTCACCCACTCTCTCTCTCTTTCTCTTTCTCTTTCTCTCCCACCTCTACGCACAGGTGGCGTTTTTGTCGTTCTACTGTGCGGCCTGGCACTGGCCGTGGTCGTGGCAATCTTGGAATTCTGCTGGAACTCGAAAAAGAACGCGCAAACCGAACGCCAGTCGCTGTGCTCCGAAATGGCAGAGGAGCTGCGCTTCGCAATGCATTGCCACGCGTCCAAGCAGCGGCCGGCCGTGAAGCGAAACTGCACGAAGTGCACCCCCGGCACCACGTACGTCCCGGGCAGCATTGGTATGTCTCACATCAATGGGGTGCACTACAATTTTTTTAACTGAACCGCCACAGGATCGCCGACCTCGAAAGTGCGGACGAGTTGGTAGACGCTGCGGGCGGGAGGAGGCGCTGTAGGCGCGTGTAGAATGAATTGCGAAGGACGCTGAGCAAATAAACTTAAATGAGAAAAGAACAATTATGTGTGTGTGTTTTCTTGTGTCCCCAGCCATGCCCCAATGACGGAGAAGGTGACCGGAAGTGGTCGACCGGATGCAGTTTATTTTGCAAAATCGCTCCCTTGTTGTTGGTTGCGTTCGATTCGGCACGCAAAGACGCTTCTTCTGTGCCCCAAATCATGCCGATGCGGCCAGCAGAAAGTAGGGAAAAATGTCAGAGAAGGTCACCTGAAACGGTTGACCTGAAGTGGTTTATGCTTCGTGTCCAAAATCATGCCAAAATCATTGGCTCGATTTGAATGCTTCGGGTCTCGTTGGATTCAGCATGAAAACACGCTTCTTTAGAGCCATAAACCAAGCCGGTACGACCAGTAGAAAGAAGGGGAAAATGTTGGCGAAAGTGACCACAAAATGCTGAATTATACAAAATGGGCCGTATCTCGAAAACTAAGCGTTTTTCGGGGTTGCAAATGATCACTTACGCCATTTTACGGATATGACCGCGTTGCAAAGACGCTTCTTTTGAGCCATAAACCGTGTCGCTACGACCAATAGATCAAAAGTTAGTAAAAAGTAGTGTCGAAAAACCGTCGGAGAAGCGACCCGAAATGGTTTTGATTGGTAAATCGGCCATATCTCGGAGACGGCTCGCTTGTTTGAGATGCGGTTTGTTGCGTTGGATTCAGCACGCAAAGGCGCTTCTTTCATGTCCAAAATCATGCCTGTACGGCAAGTAGAAAGTAGAGAAAAATGTCGGAGAAGGTACCCTGAAAGGGTAGAAGTGAAATAGTTTATTTTACAAAATCGGCCATATCTCCGAGACGGTTGGCTCGATTTGAATGCTTTGGGTCTCGTTGGATTCAGCATGAAAACACGCTTCTTTAGAGCCATAAACCAAGCCGGTACGACCAGTAGAAAGAAGGGGAAAATGTTGGCGAAAGTGACCACAAAATGCTGAATTATACAAAATGGGCCGTATCTCGAAAACTAAGCGTTTTTCGGGGTTGCAAATGATCACTTACGCCATTTTACGGATATGACCGCGTTGCAAAGACGCTTCTTTTGAGCCATAAACCGTGTCGCTACGACCAATAGATCAAAAGTTAGTAAAAAGTAGTGTCGAAAAACCGTCGGAGAAGCGACCCGAAATGGTTTTGATTGGTAAATCGGCCATATCTCGGAGACGGCTCGCTTGTTTGAGATGCGGTTTGTTGCGTTGGATTCAGCACGCAAAGGCGCTTCTTTCGTGTCCAAAATCATGCCTGTACGGCAAGTAGAAAGTAGAGAAAAATGTCGGAGAAGGTACCATGAAAGGGTAGAAGTAAAATGGTTTATTTTACAAAATCGGCCATATCTCCGAGACGGTTGGCTCGATTTGAATGCTTTGGGTCTCGTTGGATTCAGCATGAAAACACGCTTCTTTCGAGCCATAAACCAAGCCGGTACGACCAGTAGAAAGAAGGGAAAAATGTTGGCGAAAGTGACCACAAAATGCTGAATTATACAAAATGGGCCGTATCTCGAAAACTAAGCGTTTTTCGGGGTTGCAAATGATCACTTACGCCATTTTACGGATATGACCGCGTTGCAAAGACGCTTCTTTTGAGCCATAAACCGTGTCGCTACGACCAATATATCAAAAGTTAGTAAAAAGTAGTGTCGAAAAACCGTCGGAGAAGCGACCCGAAATGGTTTTGATTGGTAAATCGGCCATATCTCGGAGACGGCTAGCTTGTTTGAGATGCGGTTTGTTGCGTTGGATTCAGCACGCAAAGGCGCTTCTTTCGTGTTCAAAATCATGCCTGTACGGCAAGTAGAAAGTAGAGAAAAATGTCGGAGAAGGTACCCTGAAAGGGTAGAAGTGAAATAGTTTATTTTACAAAATCGGCCATATCTCCGAGACGGTTGGCTCGATTTGAATGCTTCGGGTCTCGTTGGATTCAGCATGAAAACACGCTTCTTTAGAGCCATAAACCAAGCCGGTACGACCAGTAGAAAGAAGGGGAAAATGTTGGCGAAAGTGACCACAAAATGCTGAATTATACAAAATGGGCCGTATCTCGAAAACTAAGCGTTTTTCGGGGTTGCAAATGATCACTTATGCCATTTTACGGATATGACCGCGTTGCAAAGACGCTTCTTTTGAGCCATAAACCGTGTCGCTACGACCAATAGATCAAAAGTTAGTAAAAAGTAGTGTCGAAAAACCGTCGGAGAAGCGACCCGAAATGGTTTTGATTGGTAAATCGGCCATATCTCGGAGACGGCTCGCTTGTTTGAGATGCGGTTTGTTGCGTTGGATTCAGCACGCAAAGGCGCTTCTTTCGTGTCCAAAATCATGCCTGTACGGCAAGTAGAAAGTAGAGAAAAATGTCGGAGAAGGTACCCTGAAAGGGTAGAAGTAAAATGGTTTATTTTACAAAATCGGCCATATCTCCGAGACGGTTGGCTCGATTTGAATGCTTTGGGTCTCGTTGGATTCAGCATGAAAACACGCTTCTTTAGAGCCATAAACCAAGCCGGTACGACCAGTAGAAAGAAGGGAAAAATGTTGGCGAAAGTGACCACAAAATGCTGAATTATACAAAATGGGCCGTATCTCGAAAACTAAGCGTTTTTCGGGGTTGCAAATGATCACTTACGCCATTTTACGGATATGACCGCGTTGCAAAGACGCTTCTTTTGAGCCATAAACCGTGTCGCTACGACCAATATATCAAAAGTTAGTAAAAAGTAGTGTCGAAAAACCGTCGGAGAAGCGACCCGAAATGGTTTTGATTGGTAAATCGGCCATATCTCGGAGACGGCTAGCTTGTTTGAGATGCGGTTTGTTGCGTTGGATTCAGCACGCAAAGGCGCTTCTTTCGTGTTCAAAATCATGCCTGTACGGCAAGTAGAAAGTAGAGAAAAATGTCGGAGAAGGTACCCTGAAAGGGTAGAAGTGAAATAGTTTATTTTACAAAATCGGCCATATCTCCGAGACGGTTGGCTCGATTTGAATGCTTCGGGTCTCGTTGGATTCAGCATGAAAACACGCTTCTTTAGAGCCATAAACCAAGCCGGTACGACCAGTAGAAAGAAGGGGAAAATGTTGGCGAAAGTGACCACAAAATGCTGAATTATACAAAATGGGCCGTATCTCGAAAACTAAGCGTTTTTCGGGGTTGCAAATGATCACTTACGCCATTTTACGGATATGACCGCGTTGCAAAGACGCTTCTTTTGAGCCATAAACCGTGTCGCTACGACCAATAGATCAAAAGTTAGTAAAAAGTAGTGTCGAAAAACCGTCGGAGAAGCGACCCGAAATGGTTTTGATTGGTAAATCGGCCATATCTCGGAGACGGCTCGCTTGTTTGAGATGCGGTTTGTTGCGTTGGATTCAGCACGCAAAGGCGCTTCTTTCGTGTCCAAAATCATGCCTGTACGGCAAGTAGAAAGTAGAGAAAAATGTCGGAGAAGGTACCCTGAAAGGGTAGAAGTGAAATAGTTTATTTTACAAAATCGGCCATATCTCCGAGACGGTTGGCTCGATTTGAATGCTTTGGGTCTCGTTGGATTCAGCATGAAAACACGCTTCTTTAGAGCCATAAACCAAGCCGGTACGACCAGTAGAAAGAAGGGGAAAATGTTGGCGAAAGTGACCACAAAATGCTGAATTATACAAAATGGGCCGTATCTCGAAAACTAAGCGTTTTTCGGGGTTGCAAATGATCACTTACGCCATTTTACGGATATGACCGCGTTGCAAAGACGCTTCTTTTGAGCCATAAACCGTGTCGCTACGACCAATAGATCAAAAGTTAGTAAAAAGTAGTGTCGAAAAACCGTCGGAGAAGCGACCCGAAATGGTTTTGATTGGTAAATCGGCCATATCTCGGAGACGGCTCGCTTGTTTGAGATGCGGTTTGTTGCGTTGGATTCAGCACGCAAAGGCGCTTCTTTCGTGTCCAAAATCATGCCTGTACGGCAAGTAGAAAGTAGAGAAAAATGTCGGAGAAGGTACCCTGAAAGGGTAGAAGTGAAATAGTTTATTTTACAAAATCGGCCATATCTCCGAGACGGTTGGCTCGATTTGAATGCTTCGGGTCTCGTTGGATTCAGCATGAAAACACGCTTCTTTAGAGCCATAAACCAAGCCGGTACGACCAGTAGAAAGAAGGGGAAAATGTTGGCGAAAGTGACCACAAAATGCTGAATTATACAAAATGGGCCGTATCTCGAAAACTAAGCGTTTTTCGGGGTTGCAAATGATCACTTACGCCATTTTACGGATATGACCGCGTTGCAAAGACGCTTCTTTTGAGCCATAAACCGTGTCGCTACGACCAATAGATCAAAAGTTAGTAAAAAGTAGTGTCGAAAAACCGTCGGAGAAGCGACCCGAAATGGTTTTGATTGGTAAATCGGCCATATCTCGGAGACGGCTCGCTTGTTTGAGATGCGGTTTGTTGCGTTGGATTCAGCACGCAAAGGCGCTTCTTTCGTGTCCAAAATCATGCCTGTACGGCAAGTAGAAAGTAGAGAAAAATGTCGGAGAAGGTACCCTGAAAGGGTAGAAGTGAAATAGTTTATTTTACAAAATCGGCCATATCTCCGAGACGGTTGGCTCGATTTGAATGCTTTGGGTCTCGTTGGATTCAGCATGAAAACACGCTTCTTTAGAGCCATAAACCAAGCCGGTACGACCAGTAGAAAGAAGGGAAAAATGTTGGCGAAAGTGACCACAAAATGCTGAATTATACAAAATGGGCCGTATCTCGAAAACTAAGCGTTTTTCGGGGTTGCAAATGATCACTTACGCCATTTTACGGATATGACCGCGTTGCAAAGACGCTTCTTTTGAGCCATAAACCGTGTCGCTACGACCAATAGATCAAAAGTTAGTAAAAAGTAGTGTCGAAAAACCGTCGGAGAAGCGACCCGAAATGGTTTTGATTGGTAAATCGGCCATATCTCGGAGACGGCTCGCTTGTTTGAGATGCGGTTTGTTGCGTTGGATTCAGCACGCAAAGGCGCTTCTTTCGTGTCCAAAATCATGCCTGTACGGCAAGTAGAAAGTAGAGAAAAATGTCGGAGAAGGTACCCTGAAAGGGTAGAAGTGAAATAGTTTATTTTACAAAATCGGCCATATCTCCGAGACGGTTGGCTCGATTTGAATGCTTTGGGTCTCGTTGGATTCAGCATGAAAACACGCTTCTTTAGAGCCATAAACCAAGCCGGTACGACCAGTAGAAAGAAGGGGAAAATGTTGGCGAAAGTGACCACAAAATGCTGAATTATACAAAATGGGCCGTATCTCGAAAACTAAGCGTTTTTCGGGGTTGCAAATGATCACTTACGCCATTTTACGGATATGACCGCGTTGCAAAGACGCTTCTTTTGAGCCATAAACCGTGTCGCTACGACCAATAGATCAAAAGTTAGTAAAAAGTAGTGTCGAAAAACCGTCGGAGAAGCGACCCGAAATGGTTTTGATTGGTAAATCGGCCATATCTCGGAGACGGCTCGCTTGTTTGAGATGCGGTTTGTTGCGTTGGATTCAGCACGCAAAGGCGCTTCTTTCGTGTCCAAAATCATGCCTGTACGGCAAGTAGAAAGTAGAGAAAAATGTCGGAGAAGGTACCCTGAAAGGGTAGAAGTGAAATAGTTTATTTTACAAAATCGGCCATATCTCCGAGACGGTTGGCTCGATTTGAATGCTTCGGGTCTCGTTGGATTCAGCATGAAAACACGCTTCTTTAGAGCCATAAACCAAGCCGGTACGACCAGTAGAAAGAAGGGGAAAATGTTGGCGAAAGTGACCACAAAATGCTGAATTATACAAAATGGGCCGTATCTCGAAAACTAAGCGTTTTTCGGGGTTGCAAATGATCACTTACGCCATTTTACGGATATGACCGCGTTGCAAAGACGCTTCTTTTGAGCCATAAACCGTGTCGCTACGACCAATAGATCAAAAGTTAGTAAAAAGTAGTGTCGAAAAACCGTCGGAGAAGCGACCCGAAATGGTTTTGATTGGTAAATCGGCCATATCTCGGAGACGGCTCGCTTGTTTGAGATGCGGTTTGTTGCGTTGGATTCAGCACGCAAAGGCGCTTCTTTCGTGTCCAAAATCATGCCTGTACGGCAAGTAGAAAGTAGAGAAAAATGTCGGAGAAGGTACCCTGAAAGGGTAGAAGTGAAATAGTTTATTTTACAAAATCGGCCATATCTCCGAGACGGTTGGCTCGATTTGAATGCTTTGGGTCTCGTTGGATTCAGCATGAAAACACGCTTCTTTAGAGCCATAAACCAAGCCGGTACGACCAGTAGAAAGAAGGGGAAAATGTTGGCGAAAGTGACCACAAAATGCTGAATTATACAAAATGGGCCGTATCTCGAAAACTAAGCGTTTTTCGGGGTTGCAAATGATCACTTACGCCATTTTACGGATATGACCGCGTTGCAAAGACGCTTCTTTTGAGCCATAAACCGTGTCGCTACGACCAATAGATCAAAAGTTAGTAAAAAGTAGTGTCGAAAAACCGTCGGAGAAGCGACCCGAAATGGTTTTGATTGGTAAATCGGCCATATCTCGGAGACGGCTCGCTTGTTTGAGATGCGGTTTGTTGCGTTGGATTCAGCACGCAAAGGCGCTTCTTTCGTGTCCAAAATCATGCCTGTACGGCAAGTAGAAAGTAGAGAAAAATGTCGGAGAAGGTACCCTGAAAGGGTAGAAGTGAAATAGTTTATTTTACAAAATCGGCCATATCTCCGAGACGGTTGGCTCGATTTGAATGCTTTGGGTCTCGTTGGATTCAGCATGAAAACACGCTTCTTTAGAGCCATAAACCAAGCCGGTACGACCAGTAGAAAGAAGGGGAAAATGTTGGCGAAAGTGACCACAAAATGCTGAATTATACAAAATGGGCCGTATCTCGAAAACTAAGCGTTTTTCGGGGTTGCAAATGATCACTTACGCCATTTTACGGATATGACCGCGTTGCAAAGACGCTTCTTTTGAGCCATAAACCGTGTCGCTACGACCAATAGATCAAAAGTTAGTAAAAAGTAGTGTCGAAAAACCGTCGGAGAAGCGACCCGAAATGGTTTTGATTGGTAAATCGGCCATATCTCGGAGACGGCTCGCTTGTTTGAGATGCGGTTTGTTGCGTTGGATTCAGCACGCAAAGGCGCTTCTTTCGTGTCCAAAATCATGCCTGTACGGCAAGTAGAAAGTAGAGAAAAATGTCGGAGAAGGTACCCTGAAAGGGTAGAAGTGAAATAGTTTATTTTACAAAATCGGCCATATCTCCGAGACGGTTGGCTCGATTTGAATGCTTCGGGTCTCGTTGGATTCAGCATGAAAACACGCTTCTTTAGAGCCATAAACCAAGCCGGTACGACCAGTAGAAAGAAGGGGAAAATGTTGGCGAAAGTGACCACAAAATGCTGAATTATACAAAATGGGCCGTATCTCGAAAACTAAGCGTTTTTCGGGGTTGCAAATGATCACTTACGCCATTTTACGGATATGACCGCGTTGCAAAGACGCTTCTTTTGAGCCATAAACCGTGTCGCTACGACCAATAGATCAAAAGTTAGTAAAAAGTAGTGTCGAAAAACCGTCGGAGAAGCGACCCGAAATGGTTTTGATTGGTAAATCGGCCATATCTCCGAGACGGCTCGCTTGTTTGAGATGCGGTTTGATGCGTTGGATTCAGCACGCAAAGGCGCTTCTTTCGTGTCCAAAATCATGCCTGTACGGCAAGTAGAAAGTAGAGAAAAATGTCGGAGAAAGTACCCTGAAAGGGTAGAAGTGAAATAGTTTATTTTACAAAATCGGCCATATCTCCGAGACGGTTGGCTCGATTTGAATGCTTCGGGTCTCGTTGGATTCAGCATGAAAACACGCTTCTTTAGAGCCATAAACCAAGCCGGTACGACCAGTAGAAAGAAGGGGAAAATGTTGGCGAAAGTGACCACAAAATGCTGAATTATACAAAATGGGCCGTATCTCGAAAACTAAGCGTTTTTCGGGGTTGCAAATGATCACTTACGCCATTTTACGGATATGACCGCGTTGCAAAGACGCTTCTTTTGAGCCATAAACCGTGTCGCTACGACCAATAGATCAAAAGTTAGTAAAAAGTAGTGTCGAAAAACCGTCGGAGAAGCGACCCGAAATGGTTTTGATTGGTAAATCGGCCATATCTCGGAGACGGCTCGCTTGTTTGAGATGCGGTTTGTTGCGTTGGATTCAGCACGCAAAGGCGCTTCTTTCGTGTCCAAAATCATGCCTGTACGGCAAGTAGAAAGTAGAGAAAAATGTCGGAGAAGGTACCCTGAAAGGGTAGAAGTGAAATAGTTTATTTTACAAAATCGGCCATATCTCCGAGACGGTTGGCTCGATTTGAATGCTTTGGGTCTCGTTGGATTCAGCATGAAAACACGCTTCTTTAGAGCCATAAACCAAGCCGGTACGACCAGTAGAAAGAAGGGGAAAATGTTGGCGAAAGTGACCACAAAATGCTGAATTATACAAAATGGGCCGTATCTCGAAAACTAAGCGTTTTTCGGGGTTGCAAATGATCACTTACGCCATTTTACGGATATGACCGCGTTGCAAAGACGCTTCTTTTGAGCCATAAACCGTGTCGCTACGACCAATAGATCAAAAGTTAGTAAAAAGTAGTGTCGAAAAACCGTCGGAGAAGCGACCCGAAATGGTTTTGATTGGTAAATCGGCCATATCTCGGAGACGGCTCGCTTGTTTGAGATGCGGTTTGATGCGTTGGATTCAGCACGCAAAGGCGCTTCTTTCGTGTCCAAAATCATGCCTGTACGGCAAGTAGAAAGTAGAGAAAAATGTCGGAGAAAGTACCCTGAAAGGGTAGAAGTGAAATAGTTTATTTTACAAAATCGGCCATATCTCCGAGACGGTTGGCTCGATTTGAATGCTTCGGGTCTCGTTGGATTCAGCATGAAAACACGCTTCTTTAGAGCCATAAACCAAGCCGGTACGACCAGTAGAAAGAAGGGAAAAATGTTGGCGAAAGTGACCACAAAATGCTGAATTATACAAAATGGGCCGTATCTCGAAAACTAAGCGTTTTTCGGGGTTGCAAATGATCACTTACGCCATTTTACGGATATGACCGCGTTGCAAAGACGCTTCTTTTGAGCCATAAACCGTGTCGCTACGACCAATAGATCAAAAGTTAGTAAAAAGTAGTGTCGAAAAACCGTCGGAGAAGCGACCCGAAATGGTTTTGATTGGTAAATCGGCCATATCTCGGAGACGGCTCGCTTGTTTGAGATGCGGTTTGATGCGTTGGATTCAGCACGCAAAGGCGCTTCTTTCGTGTCCAAAATCATGCCTGTACGGCAAGTAGAAAGTAGAGAAAAATGTCGGAGAAGGTACCCTGAAAGGGTAGAAGTGAAATAGTTTATTTTACAAAATCGGCCATATCTCCGAGACGGTTGGCTCGATTTGAATGCTTTGGGTCTCGTTGGATTCAGCATGAAAACACGCTTCTTTAGAGCCATAAACCAAGCCGGTACGACCAGTAGAAAGAAGGGGAAAATGTTGGCGAAAGTGACCACAAAATGCTGAATTATACAAAATGGGCCGTATCTCGAAAACTAAGCGTTTTTCGGGGTTGCAAATGATCACTTACGCCATTTTACGGATATGACCGCGTTGCAAAGACGCTTCTTTTGAGCCATAAACCGTGTCGCTACGACCAATAGATCAAAAGTTAGTAAAAAGTAGTGTCGAAAAACCGTCGGAGAAGCGACCCGAAATGGTTTTGATTGGTAAATCGGCCATATCTCGGAGACGGCTCGCTTGTTTGAGATGCGGTTTGATGCGTTGGATTCAGCACGCAAAGGCGCTTCTTTCGTGTCCAAAATCATGCCTGTACGGCAAGTAGAAAGTAGAGAAAAATGTCGGACAAAGTACCCTGAAAGGGTAGAAGTGAAATAGTTTATTTTACAAAATCGGCCATATCTCCGAGACGGTTGGCTCGATTTGAATGCTTCGGGTCTCGTTGGATTCAGCATGAAAACACGCTTCTTTAGAGCCATAAACCAAGCCGGTACGACCAGTAGAAAGAAGGGAAAAATGTTGGCGAAAGTGACCACAAAATGCTGAATTATACAAAATGGGCCGTATCTCGAAAACTAAGCGTTTTTCGGGGTTGCAAATGATCACTTACGCCATTTTACGGATATGACCGCGTTGCAAAGACGCTTCTTTTGAGCCATAAACCGTGTCGCTACGACCAATAGATCAAAAGTTAGTAAAAAGTAGTGTCGAAAAACCGTCGGAGAAGCGACCCGAAATGGTTTTGATTGGTAAATCGGCCATATCTCGGAGACGGCTCGCTTGTTTGAGATGCGGTTTGTTGCGTTGGATTCAGCACGCAGAGGCGCTTCTTTCGTGTCCAAAATCATGCCTGTACGGCAAGTAGAAAGTAGAGAAAAATGTCGGAGAAGGTACCCTGAAAGGGTAGAAGTGAAATAGTTTATTTTACAAAATCGGCCATATCTCCGAGACGGTTGGCTCGATTTGAATGCTTTGGGTCTCGTTGGATTCAGCATGAAAACACGCTTCTTTAGAGCCATAAACCAAGCCGGTACGACCAGTAGAAAGAAGGGGAAAATGTTGGCGAAAGTGACCACAAAATGCTGAATTATACAAAATGGGCCGTATCTCGAAAACTAAGCGTTTTTCGGGGTTGCAAATGATCACTTACGCCATTTTACGGATATGACCGCGTTGCAAAGACGCTTCTTTTGAGCCATAAACCGTGTCGCTACGACCAATAGATCAAAAGTTAGTAAAAAGTAGTGTCGAAAAACCGTCGGAGAAGCGACCCGAAATGGTTTTGATTGGTAAATCGGCCATATCTCGGAGACGGCTCGCTTGTTTGAGATGCGGTTTGTTGCGTTGGATTCAGCACGCAAAGGCGCTTCTTTCGTGTCCAAAATCATGCCTGTACGGCAAGTAGAAAGTAGAGAAAAATGTCGGAGAAGGTACCCTGAAAGGGTAGAAGTGAAATAGTTTATTTTACAAAATCGGCCATATCTCCGAGACAGTTGGCTCGATTTGAATGCTTCGGGTCTCGTTGGATTCAGCATGAAAACACGCTTCTTTAGAGCCATAAACCAAGCCGGTACGACCAGTAGAAAGAAGGGGAAAATGTTGGCGAAAGTGACCACAAAATGCTGAATTATACAAAATGGGCCGTATCTCGAAAACTAAGCGTTTTTCGGGGTTGCAAATGATCACTTACGCCATTTTACGGATATGACCGCGTTGCAAAGACGCTTCTTTTGAGCCATAAACCGTGTCGCTACGACCAATAGATCAAAAGTTAGTAAAAAGTAGTGTCGAAAAACCGTCGGAGAAGCGACCCGAAATGGTTTTGATTGGTAAATCGGCCATATCTCGGAGACGGCTCGCTTGTTTGAGATGCGGTTTGTTGCGTTGGATTCAGCACGCAAAGGCGCTTCTTTCGTGTCCAAAATCATGCCTGTACGGCAAGTAGAAAGTAGAGAAAAATGTCGGAGAAGGTACCGTGAAAGGGTAGAAGTGAAATAGTTTATTTTACAAAATCGGCCATATCTCCGAGACGGTTGGCTCGATTTGAATGCTTCGGGTCTCGTTGGATTCAGCATGAAAACACGCTTCTTTGGAGCCATAAACCAAGCCGGTACGACCAGTAGAAAGAAGGGAAAAATGTTGGCGAAAGTGACCACAAAATGCTGAATTATACAAAATGGGCCGTATCTCGAAAACTAAGCGTTTTTCGGGGTTGCAAATGATCACTTACGCCATTTTACGGATATGACCGCGTTGCAAAGACGCTTCTTTTGAGCCATAAACCGTGTCGCTACGACCAATAGATCAAAAGTTAGTAAAAAGTAGTGTCGAAAAACCGTCGGAGAAGCGACCCGAAATGGTTTTGATTGGTAAATCGGCCATATCTCGGAGACGGCTCGCTTGTTTGAGATGCGGTTTGTTGCGTTGGATTCAGCACGCAAAGGCGCTTCTTTCGTGTCCAAAATCATGCCTGTACGGCAAGTAGAAAGTAGAGAAAAATGTCGGAGAAGGTACCCTGAAAGGGTAGAAGTGAAATAGTTTATTTTACAAAATCGGCCATATCTCCGAGACGGTTGGCTCGATTTGAATGCTTTGGGTCTCGTTGGATTCAGCATGAAAACACGCTTCTTTAGAGCCATAAACCAAGCCGGTACGACCAGTAGAAAGAAGGGGAAAATGTTGGCGAAAGTGACCACAAAATGCTGAATTATACAAAATGGGCCGTATCTCGAAAACTAAGCGTTTTTCGGGGTTGCAAATGATCACTTACGCCATTTTACGGATATGACCGCGTTGCAAAGACGCTTCTTTTGAGCCATAAACCGTGTCGCTACGACCAATAGATCAAAAGTTAGTAAAAAGTAGTGTCGAAAAACCGTCGGAGAAGCGACCCGAAATGGTTTTGATTGGTAAATCGGCCATATCTCGGAGACGGCTCGCTTGTTTGAGATGCGGTTTGTTGCGTTGGATTCAGCACGCAAAGGCGCTTCTTTCGTGTCCAAAATCATGCCTGTACGGCAAGTAGAAAGTAGAGAAAAATGTCGGAGAAGGTACCCTGAAAGGGTAGAAGTGAAATAGTTTATTTTACAAAATCGGCCATATCTCCGAGACGGTTGGCTCGATTTGAATGCTTCGGGTCTCGTTGGATTCAGCATGAAAACACGCTTCTTTAGAGCCATAAACCAAGCCGGTACGACCAGTAGAAAGAAGGGGAAAATGTTGGCGAAAGTGACCACAAAATGCTGAATTATACAAAATGGGCCGTATCTCGAAAACTAAGCGTTTTTCGGGGTTGCAAATGATCACTTACGCCATTTTACGGATATGACCGCGTTGCAAAGACGCTTCTTTTGAGCCATAAACCGTGTCGCTACGACCAATAGATCAAAAGTTAGTAAAAAGTAGTGTCGAAAAACCGTCGGAGAAGCGACCCGAAATGGTTTTGATTGGTAAATCGGCCATATCTCGGAGACGGCTCGCTTGTTTGAGATGCGGTTTGTTGCGTTGGATTCAGCACGCAAAGGCGCTTCTTTCGTGTCCAAAATCATGCCTGTACGGCAAGTAGAAAGTAGAGAAAAATGTCGGAGAAGGTACCCTGAAAGGGTAGAAGTGAAATAGTTTATTTTACAAAATCGGCCATATCTCCGAGACGGTTGGCTCGATTTGAATGCTTCGGGTCTCGTTGGATTCAGCATGAAAACACGCTTCTTTAGAGCCATAAACCAAGCCGGTACGACCAGTAGAAAGAAGGGGAAAATGTTGGCGAAAGTGACCACAAAATGCTGAATTATACAAAATGGGCCGTATCTCGAAAACTAAGCGTTTTTCGGGGTTGCAAATGATCACTTACGCCATTTTACGGATATGACCGCGTTGCAAAGACGCTTCTTTTGAGCCATAAACCGTGTCGCTACGACCAATAGATCAAAAGTTAGTAAAAAGTAGTGTCGAAAAGCCGTCGGAGAAGCGACCCGAAATGGTTTTGATTGGTAAATCGGCCATATCTCGGAGACGGCTCGCTTGTTTGAGATGCGGTTTGTTGCGTTGGATTCAGCACGCAAAGGCGCTTCTTTCGTGTCCAAAATCATGCCTGTACGGCAAGTAGAAAGTAGAGAAAAATGTCGGAGAAGGTACCCTGAAAGGGTAGAAGTGAAATAGTTTATTTTACAAAATCGGCCATATCTCCGAGACGGTTGGCTCGATTTGAATGCTTTGGGTCTCGTTGGATTCAGCATGAAAACACGCTTCTTTAGAGCCATAAACCAAGCCGGTACGACCAGTAGAAAGAAGGGGAAAATGTTGGCGAAAGTGACCACAAAATGCTGAATTATACAAAATGGGCCGTATCTCGAAAACTAAGCGTTTTTCGGGGTTGCAAATGATCACTTACGCCATTTTACGGATATGACCGCGTTGCAAAGACGCTTCTTTTGAGCCATAAACCGTGTCGCTACGACCAATAGATCAAAAGTTAGTAAAAAGTAGTGTCGAAAAACCGTCGGAGAAGCGACCCGAAATGGTTTTGATTGGTAAATCGGCCATATCTCGGAGACGGCTCGCTTGTTTGAGATGCGGTTTGTTGCGTTGGATTCAGCACGCAAAGGCGCTTCTTTCGTGTCCAAAATCATGCCTGTACGGCAAGTAGAAAGTAGAGAAAAATGTCGGAGAAGGTACCCTGAAAGGGTAGAAGTGAAATAGTTTATTTTACAAAATCGGCCATATCTCCGAGACAGTTGGCTCGATTTGAATGCTTCGGGTCTCGTTGGATTCAGCATGAAAACACGCTTCTTTAGAGCCATAAACCAAGCCGGTACGACCAGTAGAAAGAAGGGGAAAATGTTGGCGAAAGTGACCACAAAATGCTGAATTATACAAAATGGGCCGTATCTCGAAAACTAAGCGTTTTTCGGGGTTGCAAATGATCACTTATGCCATTTTACGGATATGACCGCGTTGCAAAGACGCTTCTTTTGAGCCATAAACCGTGTCGCTACGACCAATAGATCAAAAGTTAGTAAAAAGTAGTGTCGAAAAACCGTCGGAGAAGCGACCCGAAATGGTTTTGATTGGTAAATCGGCCATATCTCGGAGACGGCTCGCTTGTTTGAGATGCGGTTTGTTGCGTTGGATTCAGCACGCAAAGGCGCTTCTTTCGTGTCCAAAATCATGCCTGTACGGCAAGTAGAAAGTAGAGAAAAATGTCGGAGAAGGTACCCTGAAAGGGTAGAAGTGAAATAGTTTATTTTACAAAATCGGCCATATCTCCGAGACAGTTGGCTCGATTTGAATGCTTTGGGTCTCGTTGGATTCAGCATGAAAACACGCTTCTTTAGAGCCATAAACCAAGCCGGTACGACCAGTAGAAAGAAGGGGAAAATGTTGGCGAAAGTGACCACAAAATGCTGAATTATACAAAATGGGCCGTATCTCGAAAACTAAGCGTTTTTCGGGGTTGCAAATGATCACTTACGCCATTTTACGGATATGACCGCGTTGCAAAGACGCTTCTTTTGAGCCATAAACCGTGTCGCTACGACCAATAGATCAAAAGTTAGTAAAAAGTAGTGTCGAAAAACCGTCGGAGAAGCGACCCGAAATGGTTTTGATTGGTAAATCGGCCATATCTCGGAGACGGCTCGCTTGTTTGAGATGCGGTTTGTTGCGTTGGATTCAGCACGCAAAGGCGCTTCTTTCGTGTCCAAAATCATGCCTGTACGGCAGGTAGAAAGTAGAGAAAAATGTCGGAGAAGGTACCGTGAAAGGGTAGAAGTGAAATAGTTTATTTTACAAAATCGGCCATATCTCCGAGACGGTTGGCTCGATTTGAATGCTTCGGGTCTCGTTGGATTCAGCATGAAAACACGCTTCTTTGGAGCCATAAACCAAGCCGGTACGACCAGTAGAAAGAAGGGAAAAATGTTGGCGAAAGTGACCACAAAATGCTGAATTATACAAAATGGGCCGTATCTCGAAAACTAAGCGTTTTTCGGGGTTGCAAATGATCACTTACGCCATTTTACGGATATGACCGCGTTGCAAAGACGCTTCTTTTGAGCCATAAACCGTGTCGCTACGACCAATAGATCAAAAGTTAGTAAAAAGTAGTGTCGAAAAACCGTCGGAGAAGCGACCCGAAATGGTTTTGATTGGTAAATCGGCCATATCTCGGAGACGGCTAGCTTGTTTGAGATGCGGTTTGTTGCGTTGGATTCAGCACGCAAAGGCGCTTCTTTCGTGTCCAAAATCATGCCTGTACGGCAAGTAGAAAGTAGAGAAAAATGTCGGAGAAGGTACCCTGAAAGGGTAGAAGTGAAATAGTTTATTTTACAAAATCGGCCATATCTCCGAGACGGTTGGCTCGATTTGAATGCTTTGGGTCTCGTTGGATTCAGCATGAAAACACGCTTCTTTAGAGCCATAAACCAAGCCGGTACGACCAGTAGAAAGAAGGGAAAAATGTTGGCGAAAGTGACCACAAAATGCTGAATTATACAAAATGGGCCGTATCTCGAAAACTAAGCGTTTTTCGGGGTTGCAAATGATCACTTGCGCCATTTTACGGATATGACCGCGTTGCAAAGACGCTTCTTTTGAGCCATAAACCGTGTCGCTACGACCAATAGATCAAAAGTTAGTAAAAAGTAGTGTCGAAAAACCGTCGGAGAAGCGACCCGAAATGGTTTTGATTGGTAAATCGGCCATATCTCGGAGACGGCTAGCTTGTTTGAGATGCGGTTTGTTGCGTTGGATTCAGCACGCAAAGGCGCTTCTTTCGTGTCCAAAATCATGCCTGTACGGCAAGTAGAAAGTAGAGAAAAATGTCGGAGAAGGTACCCTGAAAGGGTAGAAGTGAAATAGTTTATTTTACAAAATCGGCCATATCTCCGAGACGGTTGGCTCGATTTGAATGCTTTGGGTCTCGTTGGATTCAGCATGAAAACACGCTTCTTTAGAGCCATAAACCAAGCCGGTACGACCAGTAGAAAGAAGGGAAAAATGTTGGCGAAAGTGACCACAAAATGCTGAATTATACAAAATGGGCCGTATCTCGAAAACTAAGCGTTTTTCGGGGTTGCAAATGATCACTTACGCCATTTTACGGATATGACCGCGTTGCAAAGACGCTTCTTTTGAGCCATAAACCGTGTCGCTACGACCAATAGATCAAAAGTTAGTAAAAAGTAGTGTCGAAAAACCGTCGGAGAAGCGACCCGAAATGGTTTTGATTGGTAAATCGGCCATATCTCGGAGACGGCTAGCTTGTTTGAGATGCGGTTTGTTGCGTTGGATTCAGCACGCAAAGGCGCTTCTTTCGTGTCCAAAATCATGCCTGTACGGCAAGTAGAAAGTAGAGAAAAATGTCGGAGAAGGTACCCTGAAAGGGTAGAAGTGAAATAGTTTATTTTACAAAATCGGCCATATCTCCGAGACGGTTGGCTCGATTTGAATGCTTTGGGTCTCGTTGGATTCAGCATGAAAACACGCTTCTTTAGAGCCATAAACCAAGCCGGTACGACCAGTAGAAAGAAGGGAAAAATGTTGGCGAAAGTGACCACAAAATGCTGAATTATACAAAATGGGCCGTATCTCGAAAACTAAGCGTTTTTCGGGGTTGCAAATGATCACTTACGCCATTTTACGGATATGACCGCGTTGCAAAGACGCTTCTTTTGAGCCATAAACCGTGTCGCTACGACCAATAGATCAAAAGTTAGTAAAAAGTAGTGTCGAAAAACCGTCGGAGAAGCGACCCGAAATGGTTTTGATTGGTAAATCGGCCATATCTCGGAGACGGCTAGCTTGTTTGAGATGCGGTTTGTTGCGTTGGATTCAGCACGCAAAGGCGCTTCTTTCGTGTCCGAAATCATGCCTGTACGGCAAGTAGAAAGTAGAGAAAAATGTCGGAGAAAGTACCCTGAAAGGGTAGAAGTGAAATAGTTTATTTTACAAAATCGGCCATATCTCCGAGACAGTTGGCTCGATTTGAATGCTTCGGGTCTCGTTGGATTCAGCATGAAAACACGCTTCTTTGGAGCCATAAACCAAGCCGGTACGACCAGTAGAAAGAAGGGAAAAATGTTGGCGAAAGTGACCACAAAATGCTGAATTATACAAAATGGGCCGTATCTCGAAAACTAAGCGTTTTTCGGGGTTGCAAATGATCACTAACGCCATTTTACGGATATGACCGCGTTGCAAAGACGCTTCTTTTGAGCCATAAACCGTGCCGCTACGACCAATAGATCAAAAGTTAGTAAAAAGTAGTGTCGAAAAACCGTCGGAGAAGCGACCCGAAATGGTTTTGATTGGTAAATCGGCCATATCTCGGAGACGGCTAGCTTGTTTGAGATGCGGTTTGTTGCGTTGGATTCAGCACGCAAAGGCGCTTCTTTCGTGTTCAAAATCATGCCGGTACGACCAGTAGAAAGAAGGGAAAAATGTTGGCGAAAGTGACCACAAAATGCTGAATTATACAAAATGGGCCGTATCTCGAAAACTAAGCGTTTTTCGGGGTTGCAAATGATCACTTACGCCATTTTAGGATATGACCGCGTTGCAAAGACGCTTCTTTTGAGCCATAAACCGTGTCGCTACGACCAATAGATCAAAAGTTAGTAAAAAGTAGTGTCGAAAAACCGTCGGAGAAGCGACCCGAAATGGTTTTGATTGGTAAATCGGCCATATCTCGGAGACGGCTCGCTTGTTTGAGATGCGGTTTGTTGCGTTGGATTCAGCACGCAAAGGCGCTTCTTTCGTGTCCAAAATCATGCCTGTACGGCAAGTAGAAAGTAGAGAAAAATGTCGGAGAAGGTACCCTGAAAGGGTAGAAGTGAAATAGTTTATTTTACAAAATCGGCCATATCTCCGAGACAGTTGGCTCGATTTGAATGCTTCGGGTCTCGTTGGATTCAGCATGAAAACACGCTTCTTTAGAGCCGTAAACCAAGCCGGTACGACCAGTAGAAAGAAGGGAAAAATGTTGGCGAAAGTGACCACAAAATGCTGAATTATACAAAATGGGCCGTATCTCGAAAACTAAGCGTTTTTCGGGGTTGCAAATGATCACTTACGCCATTTTACGGATATGACCGCGTTGCAAAGACGCTTCTTTTGAGCCATAAACCGTGTCGCTACGACCAATAGATCAAAAGTTAGTAAAAAGTAGTGTCGAAAAACCGTCGGAGAAGCGACCCGAAATGGTTTTGATTGGTAAATCGGCCATATCTCGGAGACGGCTAGCTTGTTTGAGATGCGGTTTGTTGCGTTGGATTCAGCACGCAAAGGCGCTTCTTTCGTGTTCAAAATCATGCCTGTACGGCAAGTAGAAAGTAGAGAAAAATGTCGGAGAAGGTACCCTGAAAGGGTAGAAGTGAAATAGTTTATTTTACAAAATCGGCCATATCTCCGAGACGGTTGGCTCGATTTGAATGCTTTGGGTCTCGTTGGATTCAGCATGAAAACACGCTTCTTTAGAGCCATAAACCAAGCCGGTACGACCAGTAGAAAGAAGGGAAAAATGTTGGCGAAAGTGACCACAAAATGCTGAATTATACAAAATGGGCCGTATCTCGAAAACTAAGCGTTTTTCGGGGTTGCAAATGATCACTTACGCCATTTTACGGATATGACCGCGTTGCAAAGACGCTTCTTTTGAGCCATAAACCGTGTCGCTACGACCAATAGATCAAAAGTTAGTAAAAAGTAGTGTCGAAAAACCGTCGGAGAAGCGACCCGAAATGGTTTTGATTGGTAAATCGGCCATATCTCGGAGACGGCTAGCTTGTTTGAGATGCGGTTTGTTGCGTTGGATTCAGCACGCAAAGGCGCTTCTTTCGTGTTCAAAAAGAAAGTAGAGAAAAATGTCGGAGAAGGTACCCTGAAAGGGTAGAAGTGAAATAGTTTATTTTACAAAATCGGCCATATCTCCGAGACGGTTGGCTCGATTTGAATGCTTTGGGTCTCGTTGGATTCAGCATGAAAACACGCTTCTTTAGAGCCATAAACCAAGCCGGTACGACCAGTAGAAAGAAGGGAAAAATGTTGGCGAAAGTGACCACAAAATGCTGAATTATACAAAATGGGCCGTATCTCGAAAACTAAGCGTTTTTCGGGGTTGCAAATGATCACTTACGCCATTTTAGGGATATGACCGCGTTGCAAAGACGCTTCTTTTGAGCCATAAACCGTGTCGCTACGACCAATATATCAAAAGTTAGTAAAAAGTAGTGTCGAAAAACCGTCGGAGAAGCGACCCGAAATGGTTTTGATTAGTAAATCGGCCATATCTCGGAGACGGCTCGCGTGTTTGAGATGCGGTTTGTTGCGTTGGATTCAGCACGCAAAGGCGCTTCTTTCGTGTCAAAAATCATGCCTTTACGGCAATTAGAAAGTAGAGAAAAATGTCGGAGAAGGTACCCTGAAAGGGTAGAAGTGAAATAGTTTATTTTACAAAATCGGCCATATCTCCGAGACGGTTTCTCTCGATTTGAATGCTTCGGGTCTCGTTGGATTCAGCATGAAAACACGCTTCTTTAGAGCCATAAACCAAGCCGGTACGACCAGTAGAAAGAAGGGGAAAATGTTGGCGAAAGTGACCACAAAATGCTGAATTATACAAAATGGGCCGTATCTCGAAAACTAAGCGTTTTTCGGGGTTGCAAATGATCACTAACGCCATTTTACGGATATGACCGCGTTGCAAAGACGCTTCTTTTGAGCCATAAACCGTGTCGCTACGACCAATAGATCAAAAGTTAGTAAAAAGTAGTGTCGAAAAACCGTCGGAGAAGCGACCCGAAATGGTTTTGATTGGTAAATCGGCCATATCTCGGAGACGGCTCGCTTGTTTGAGATGCGGTTTGTTGCGTTGGATTCAGCACGCAAAGGCGCTTCTTTCGTGTTCAAAATCATGCCTGTACGGCAAGTAGAAAGTAGAGAAAAATGTCGGAGAAGGTACCCTGAAAGGGTAGAAGTGAAATAGTTTATTTTACAAAATCGGCCATATCTCCGAGACGGTTGGCTCGATTTGAATGCTTTGGGTCTCGTTGGATTCAGCATGAAAACACGCTTCTTTAGAGCCATAAACCAAGCCGGTACGACCAGTAGAAAGAAGGGAAAAATGTTGGCGAAAGTGACCACAAAATGCTGAATTATACAAAATGGGCCGTATCTCGAAAACTAAGCGTTTTTCGGGGTTGCAAATGATCACTTACGCCATTTTAGGGATATGACCGCGTTGCAAAGACGCTTCTTTTGAGCCATAAACCGTGTCGCTACGACCAATATATCAAAAGTTAGTAAAAAGTAGTGTCGAAAAACCGTCGGAGAAGCGACCCGAAATGGTTTTGATTGGTAAATCGGCCATATCTCGGAGACGGCTCGCGTGTTTGAGATGCGGTTTGTTGCGTTGGATTCAGCACGCAAAGGCGCTTCTTTCGTGTCAAAAATCATGCCTTTACGGCAATTAGAAAGTAGAGAAAAATGTCGGAGAAGGTACCCTGAAAGGGTAGAAGTGAAATAGTTTATTTTACAAAATCGGCCATATCTCCGAGACGGTTTCTCTCGATTTGAATGCTTCGGGTCTCGTTGGATTCAGCATGAAAACACGCTTCTTTAGAGCCATAAACCAAGCCGGTACGACCAGTAGAAAGAAGGGAAAAATGTTGGCGAAAGTGACCACAAAATGCTGAATTATACAAAATGGGCCGTATCTCGAAAACTAAGCGTTTTTCGGGGTTGCAAATGATCACTTACGCCATTTTACGGATATGACCGCGTTGCAAAGACGCTTCTTTTGAGCCATAAACCGTGCCGCTACGACCAATAGATCAAAAGTTAGTAAAAAGTAGTGTCGAAAAACCGTCGGAGAAGCGACCCGAAATGGTTTTGATTGGTAAATCGGCCATATCTCGGAGACGGCTAGCTTGTTTGAGATGCGGTTTGTTGCGTTGGATTCAGCACGCAAAGGCGCTTCTTTCGTGTCCAAAATCATGCCTGTACGGCAAGTAGAAAGTAGAGAAAAATGTCGGAGAAGGTACCGTGAAAGGGTAGAAGTGAAATAGTTTATTTTACAAAATCGGCCATATCTCCGAGACAGTTGGCTCGATTTGAATGCTTCGGGTCTCGTTGGATTCAGCATGAAAACACGCTTCTTTAGAGCCGTAAACCAAGCCGGTACGACCAGTAGAAAGAAGGGAAAAATGTTGGCGAAAGTGACCACAAAATGCTGAATTATACAAAATGGGCCGTATCTCGAAAACTAAGCGTTTTTCGGGGTTGCAAATGATCACTTACGCCATTTTACGGATATGACCGCGTTGCAAAGACGCTTCTTTTGAGCCATAAACCGTGTCGCTACGACCAATAGATCAAAAGTTAGTAAAAAGTAGTGTCGAAAAACCGTCGGAGAAGCGACCCGAAATGGTTTTGATTGGTAAATCGGCCATATCTCGGAGACGGCTCGCTTGTTTGAGATGCGGTTTGATGCGTTGGATTCAGCACGCAAAGGCGCTTCTTTCGTGTCCAAAATCATGCCTGTACGGCAAGTAGAAAGTAGAGAAAAATGTCGGAGAAGGTACCCTGAAAGGGTAGAAGTGAAATAGTTTATTTTACAAAATCGGCCATATCTCCGAGACGGTTGGCTCGATTTGAATGCTTTGGGTCTCGTTGGATTCAGCATGAAAACACGCTTCTTTAGAGCCATAAACCAAGCCGGTACGACCAGTAGAAAGAAGGGAAAAATGTTGGCGAAAGTGACCACAAAATGCTGAATTATACAAAATGGGCCGTATCTCGAAAACTAAGCGTTTTTCGGGGTTGCAAATGATCACATACGCCATTTTACGGATATGACCGCGTTGCAAAGACGCTTCTTTTGAGCCATAAACCGTGCCGCTACGACCAATAGATCAAAAGTTAGTAAAAAGTAGTGTCGAAAAACCGTCGGAGAAGCGACCCGAAATGGTTTTGATTGGTAAATCGGCCATATCTCGGAGACGGCTAGCTTGTTTGAGATGCGGTTTGTTGCGTTGGATTCAGCACGCAAAGGCGCTTCTTTCGTGTCAAAAATCATGCCTTTACGGCAATTAGAAAGTAGAGAAAAATGTCGGAGAAGGTACCCTGAAAGGGTAGAAGTGAAATAGTTTATTTTACAAAATCGGCCATATCTCCGAGACGGTTTCTCTCGATTTGAATGCTTCGGGTCTCGTTGGATTCAGCATGAAAACACGCTTCTTTAGAGCCATAAACCAAGCCGGTACGACCAGTAGAAAGAAGGGGAAAATGTTGGCGAAAGTGACCACAAAATGCTGAATTATACAAAATGGGCCGTATCTCGAAAACTAAGCGTTTTTCGGGGTTGCAAATGATCACTAACGCCATTTTACGGATATGACCGCGTTGCAAAGACGCTTCTTTTGAGCCATAAACCGTGTCGCTACGACCAATAGATCAAAAGTTAGTAAAAAGTAGTGTCGAAAAACCGTCGGAGAAGCGACCCGAAATGGTTTTGATTGGTAAATCGGCCATATCTCGGAGACGGCTCGCTTGTTTGAGATGCGGTTTGTTGCGTTGGATTCAGCACGCAAAGGCGCTTCTTTCGTGTTCAAAATCATGCCTGTACGGCAAGTAGAAAGTAGAGAAAAATGTCGGAGAAGGTACCCTGAAAGGGTAGAAGTGAAATAGTTTATTTTACAAAATCGGCCATATCTCCGAGACGGTTGGCTCGATTTGAATGCTTTGGGTCTCGTTGGATTCAGCATGAAAACACGCTTCTTTAGAGCCATAAACCAAGCCGGTACGACCAGTAGAAAGAAGGGAAAAATGTTGGCGAAAGTGACCACAAAATGCTGAATTATACAAAATGGGCCGTATCTCGAAAACTAAGCGTTTTTCGGGGTTGCAAATGATCACTTACGCCATTTTAGGGATATGACCGCGTTGCAAAGACGCTTCTTTTGAGCCATAAACCGTGTCGCTACGACCAATATATCAAAAGTTAGTAAAAAGTAGTGTCGAAAAACCGTCGGAGAAGCGACCCGAAATGGTTTTGATTGGTAAATCGGCCATATCTCGGAGACGGCTCGCGTGTTTGAGATGCGGTTTGTTGCGTTGGATTCAGCACGCAAAGGCGCTTCTTTCGTGTCAAAAATCATGCCTTTACGGCAATTAGAAAGTAGAGAAAAATGTCGGAGAAGGTACCCTGAAAGGGTAGAAGTGAAATAGTTTATTTTACAAAATCGGCCATATCTCCGAGACGGTTTCTCTCGATTTGAATGCTTCGGGTCTCGTTGGATTCAGCATGAAAACACGCTTCTTTAGAGCCATAAACCAAGCCGGTACGACCAGTAGAAAGAAGGGAAAAATGTTGGCGAAAGTGACCACAAAATGCTGAATTATACAAAATGGGCCGTATCTCGAAAACTAAGCGTTTTTCGGGGTTGCAAATGATCACTTACGCCATTTTACGGATATGACCGCGTTGCAAAGACGCTTCTTTTGAGCCATAAACCGTGCCGCTACGACCAATAGATCAAAAGTTAGTAAAAAGTAGTGTCGAAAAACCGTCGGAGAAGCGACCCGAAATGGTTTTGATTGGTAAATCGGCCATATCTCGGAGACGGCTAGCTTGTTTGAGATGCGGTTTGTTGCGTTGGATTCAGCACGCAAAGGCGCTTCTTTCGTGTCCAAAATCATGCCTGTACGGCAAGTAGAAAGTAGAGAAAAATGTCGGAGAAGGTACCGTGAAAGGGTAGAAGTGAAATAGTTTATTTTACAAAATCGGCCATATCTCCGAGACAGTTGGCTCGATTTGAATGCTTCGGGTCTCGTTGGATTCAGCATGAAAACACGCTTCTTTAGAGCCGTAAACCAAGCCGGTACGACCAGTAGAAAGAAGGGAAAAATGTTGGCGAAAGTGACCACAAAATGCTGAATTATACAAAATGGGCCGTATCTCGAAAACTAAGCGTTTTTCGGGGTTGCAAATGATCACTTACGCCATTTTACGGATATGACCGCGTTGCAAAGACGCTTCTTTTGAGCCATAAACCGTGTCGCTACGACCAATAGATCAAAAGTTAGTAAAAAGTAGTGTCGAAAAACCGTCGGAGAAGCGACCCGAAATGGTTTTGATTGGTAAATCGGCCATATCTCGGAGACGGCTCGCTTGTTTGAGATGCGGTTTGATGCGTTGGATTCAGCACGCAAAGGCGCTTCTTTCGTGTCCAAAATCATGCCTGTACGGCAAGTAGAAAGTAGAGAAAAATGTCGGAGAAGGTACCCTGAAAGGGTAGAAGTGAAATAGTTTATTTTACAAAATCGGCCATATCTCCGAGACGGTTGGCTCGATTTGAATGCTTTGGGTCTCGTTGGATTCAGCATGAAAACACGCTTCTTTAGAGCCATAAACCAAGCCGGTACGACCAGTAGAAAGAAGGGAAAAATGTTGGCGAAAGTGACCACAAAATGCTGAATTATACAAAATGGGCCGTATCTCGAAAACTAAGCGTTTTTCGGGGTTGCAAATGATCACATACGCCATTTTACGGATATGACCGCGTTGCAAAGACGCTTCTTTTGAGCCATAAACCGTGCCGCTACGACCAATAGATCAAAAGTTAGTAAAAAGTAGTGTCGAAAAACCGTCGGAGAAGCGACCCGAAATGGTTTTGATTGGTAAATCGGCCATATCTCGGAGACGGCTAGCTTGTTTGAGATGCGGTTTGTTGCGTTGGATTCAGCACGCAAAGGCGCTTCTTTCGTGTCAAAAATCATGCCTTTACGGCAATTAGAAAGTAGAGAAAAATGTCGGAGAAGGTACCCTGAAAGGGTAGAAGTGAAATAGTTTATTTTACAAAATCGGCCATATCTCCGAGACGGTTGGCTCGATTTGAATGCTTCGGGTCTCGTTGGATTCAGCATGAAAACACGCTTCTTTAGAGCCATAAACCAAGCCGGTACGACCAGTAGAAAGAAGGGAAAAATGTTGGCGAAAGTGACCACAAAATGCTGAATTATACAAAATGGGCCGTATCTCGAAAACTAAGCGTTTTTCGGGGTTGCAAATGATCACTTAAGCCATTTTAGGGATATGACCGCGTTGCAAAGACGCTTCTTTTGAGCCATAAACCGTGTCGCTACGACCAATATATCAAAAGTTAGTAAAAAGTAGTGTCGAAAAACCGTCGGAGAAGCGACCCGAAATGGTTTTGATTGGTAAATCGGCCATATCTCGGAGACGGCTCGCTTGTTTGAGATGCGGTTTGTTGCGTTGGATTCAGCACGCAAAGGCGCTTCTTTCGTGTCCAAAATCATGCCTGTACGGCAAGTAGAAAGTAGAGAAAAATGTCGGAGAAGGTAGCCTGAAAGGGTAGAAGTGAAATAGTTTATTTTACAAAATCGGCCATATCTCCGAGACGGTTGGCTCGATTTGAATGCTTCGGGTCTCGTTGGATTCAGCATGAAAACACGCTTCTTTAGAGCCATAAACCAACCCGGTACGACCAGTAGAAAGAAGGGAAAAATGTTGGCGAAAGTGACCACAAAATGCTGAATTATACAAAATGGGCCGTATCTCGAAAACTAAGCGTTTTTCGGGGTTGCAAATGATCACTAAAGCCATTTTACGGATATGACCGCGTTGCAAAGACGCTTCTTTTGAGCCATAAACCGTGTCGCTACGACCAATAGATCAAAAGTTAGTAAAAAGTAGTGTCGAAAAACCGTCGGAGAAGCGACCCGAAATGGTTTTGATTGGTAAATCGGCCATATCTCGGAGACGGCTCGCTTGTTTGAGATGCGGTTTGTTGCGTTGGATTCAGCACGCAAAGGCGCTTCTTTCGTGTCCAAAATCATGCCTGTACGGCAGGTAGAAAGTAGAGAAAAATGTCGGAGAAGGTACCGTGAAAGGGTAGAAGTGAAATAGTTTATTTTACAAAATCGGCCATATCTCCGAGACGGTTGGCTCGATTTGAATGCTTCGGGTCTCGTTGGATTCAGCATGAAAACACGCTTCTTTGGAGCCATAAACCAAGCCGGTACGACCAGTAGAAAGAAGGGAAAAATGTTGGCGAAAGTGACCACAAAATGCTGAATTATACAAAATGGGCCGTATCTCGAAAACTAAGCGTTTTTCGGGGTTGCAAATGATCACTTACGCCATTTTACGGATATGACCGCGTTGCAAAGACGCTTCTTTTGAGCCATAAACCGTGTCGCTACGACCAATAGATCAAAAGTTAGTAAAAAGTAGTGTCGAAAAACCGTCGGAGAAGCGACCCGAAATGGTTTTGATTGGTAAATCGGCCATATCTCGGAGACGGCTAGCTTGTTTGAGATGCGGTTTGTTGCGTTGGATTCAGCACGCAAAGGCGCTTCTTTCGTGTCCGAAATCATGCCTGTACGGCAAGTAGAAAGTAGAGAAAAATGTCGGAGAAGGTACCCTGAAAGGGTAGAAGTGAAATAGTTTATTTTACAAAATCGGCCATATCTCCGAGACGGTTGGCTCGATTTGAATGCTTTGGGTCTCGTTGGATTCAGCATGAAAACACGCTTCTTTAGAGCCATAAACCAAGCCGGTACGACCAGTAGAAAGAAGGGGAAAATGTTGGCGAAAGTGACCACAAAATGCTGAATTATACAAAATGGGCCGTATCTCGAAAACTAAGCGTTTTTCGGGGTTGCAAATGATCACTTACGCCATTTTACGGATATGACCGCGTTGCAAAGACGCTTCTTTTGAGCCATAAACCGTGCCGCTACGACCAATAGATCAAAAGTTAGTAAAAAGTAGTGTCGAAAAACCGTCGGAGAAGCGACCCGAAATGGTTTTGATTGGTAAATCGGCCATATCTCGGAGACGGCTAGCTTGTTTGAGATGCGGTTTGTTGCGTTGGATTCAGCACGCAAAGGCGCTTCTTTCGTGTTCAAAATCATGCCTGTACGGCAAGTAGAAAGTAGAGAAAAATGTCGGAGAAGGTACCCTGAAAGGGTAGAAGTGAAATAGTTTATTTTACAAAATCGGCCATATCTCCGAGACGGTTGGCTCGATTTGAATGCTTTGGGTCTCGTTGGATTCAGCATGAAAACACGCTTCTTTAGAGCCATAAACCAAGCCGGTACGACCAGTAGAAAGAAGGGAAAAATGTTGGCGAAAGTGACCACAAAATGCTGAATTATACAAAATGGGCCGTATCTCGAAAACTAAGCGTTTTTCGGGGTTGCAAATGATCACTTACGCCATTTTAGGGATATGACCGCGTTGCAAAGACGCTTCTTTTGAGCCATAAACCGTGTCGCTACGACCAATATATCAAAAGTTAGTAAAAAGTAGTGTCGAAAAACCGTCGGAGAAGCGACCCGAAATGGTTTTGATTGGTAAATCGGCCATATCTCGGAGACGGCTCGCGTGTTTGAGATGCGGTTTGTTGCGTTGGATTCAGCACGCAAAGGCGCTTCTTTCGTGTCAAAAATCATGCCTTTACGGCAATTAGAAAGTAGAGAAAAATGTCGGAGAAGGTACCCTGAAAGGGTAGAAGTGAAATAGTTTATTTTACAAAATCGGCCATATCTCCGAGACGGTTGGCTCGATTTGAATGCTTCGGGTCTCGTTGGATTCAGCATGAAAACACGCTTCTTTAGAGCCATAAACCAAGCCGGTACGACCAGTAGAAAGAAGGGGAAAATGTTGGCGAAAGTGACCACAAAATGCTGAATTATACAAAATGGGCCGTATCTCGAAAACTAAGCGTTTTTCGGGGTTGCAAATGATCACTTGCGCCATTTTACGGATATGACCGCGTTGCAAAGACGCTTCTTTTGAGCCATAAACCGTGTCGCTACGACCAATAGATCAAAAGTTAGTAAAAAGTAGTGTCGAAAAACCGTCGGAGAAGCGACCCGAAATGGTTTTGATTGGTAAATCGGCCATATCTCGGAGACGGCTAGCTTGTTTGAGATGCGGTTTGTTGCGTTGGATTCAGCACGCAAAGGCGCTTCTTTCGTGTTCAAAATCATGCCTGTACGGCAAGTAGAAAGTAGAGAAAAATGTCGGAGAAGGTACCCTGAAAGGGTAGAAGTGAAATAGTTTATTTTACAAAATCGGCCATATCTCCGAGACGGTTGGCTCGATTTGAATGCTTTGGGTCTCGTTGGATTCAGCATGAAAACACGCTTCTTTAGAGCCATAAACCAAGCCGGTACGACCAGTAGAAAGAAGGGAAAAATGTTGGCGAAAGTGACCACAAAATGCTGAATTATACAAAATGGGCCGTATCTCGAAAACTAAGCGTTTTTCGGGGTTGCAAATGATCACTTACGCCATTTTAGGGATATGACCGCGTTGCAAAGACGCTTCTTTTGAGCCATAAACCGTGTCGCTACGACCAATATATCAAAAGTTAGTAAAAAGTAGTGTCGAAAAACCGTCGGAGAAGCGACCCGAAATGGTTTTGATTGGTAAATCGGCCATATCTCGGAGACGGCTCGCGTGTTTGAGATGCGGTTTGTTGCGTTGGATTCAACACGCAAAGGCGCTTCTTTCGTGTCCAAAATCATGCCTGTACGGCAGGTAGAAAGTAGAGAAAAATGTCGGAGAAGGTACCCTGAAAGGGTAGAAGTGAAATAGTTTATTTTACAAAATCGGCCATATCTCCGAGACGGTTGGCTCGATTTGAATGCTTCGGGTCTCGTTGGATTCAGCATGAAAACACGCTTCTTTAGAGCCATAAACCAAGCCGGTACGACCAGTAGAAAGAAGGGGAAAATGTTGGCGAAAGTGACCACAAAATGCTGAATTATACAAAATGGGCCGTATCTCGAAAACTAAGCGTTTTTCGGGGTTGCAAATGATCACTTAAGCCATTTTACGGATATGACCGCGTTGCAAAGACGCTTCTTTTGAGCCATAAACCGTGTCGCTACGACCAATATATCAAAAGTTAGTAAAAAGTAGTGTCGAAAAACCGTCGGAGAAGCGACCCGAAATGGTTTTGATTGGTAAATCGGCCATATCTCGGAGACGGCTCGCGTGTTTGAGATGCGGTTTGTTGCGTTGGATTCAACACGCAAAGGCGCTTCTTTCGTGTCCAAAATCATGCCTGTACGGCAGGTAGAAAGTAGAGAAAAATGTCGGAGAAGGTACCCTGAAAGGGTAGAAGTGAAATAGTTTATTTTACAAAATCGGCCATATCTCCGAGACGGTTGGCTCGATTTGAATGCTTCGGGTCTCGTTGGATTCAGCATGAAAACACGCTTCTTTAGAGCCATAAACCAAGCCGGTACGACCAGTAGAAAGAAGGGAAAAATGTTGGCGAAAGTGACCACAAAATGCTGAATTATACAAAATGGGCCGTATCTCGAAAACTAAGCGTTTTTCGGGGTTGCAAATGATCACTTAAGCCATTTTAGGGATATGACCGCGTTGCAAAGACGCTTCTTTTGAGCCATAAACCGTGTCGCTACGACCAATATATCAAAAGTTAGTAAAAAGTAGTGTCGAAAAACCGTCGGAGAAGCGACCCGAAATGGTTTTGATTGGTAAATCGGCCATATCTCGGAGACGGCTCGCTTGTTTGAGATGCGGTTTGTTGCGTTGGATTCAGCACGCAAAGGCGCTTCTTTCGTGTCCAAAATCATGCCTGTACGGCAAGTAGAAAGTAGAGAAAAATGTCGGAGAAGGTAGCCTGAAAGGGTAGAAGTGAAATAGTTTATTTTACAAAATCGGCCATATCTCCGAGACGGTTGGCTCGATTTGAATGCTTCGGGTCTCGTTGGATTCAGCATGAAAACACGCTTCTTTAGAGCCATAAACCAACCCGGTACGACCAGTAGAAAGAAGGGAAAAATGTTGGCGAAAGTGACCACAAAATGCTGAATTATACAAAATGGGCCGTATCTCGAAAACTAAGCGTTTTTCGGGGTTGCAAATGATCACTAAAGCCATTTTACGGATATGACCGCGTTGCAAAGACGCTTCTTTTGAGCCATAAACCGTGTCGCTACGACCAATAGATCAAAAGTTAGTAAAAAGTAGTGTCGAAAAACCGTCGGAGAAGCGACCCGAAATGGTTTTGATTGGTAAATCGGCCATATCTCGGAGACGGCTCGCTTGTTTGAGATGCGGTTTGTTGCGTTGGATTCAGCACGCAAAGGCGCTTCTTTCGTGTCCAAAATCATGCCTGTACGGCAGGTAGAAAGTAGAGAAAAATGTCGGAGAAGGTACCGTGAAAGGGTAGAAGTGAAATAGTTTATTTTACAAAATCGGCCATATCTCCGAGACGGTTGGCTCGATTTGAATGCTTCGGGTCTCGTTGGATTCAGCATGAAAACACGCTTCTTTGGAGCCATAAACCAAGCCGGTACGACCAGTAGAAAGACGGGAAAAATGTTGGCGAAAGTGACCACAAAATGCTGAATTATACAAAATGGGCCGTATCTCGAAAACTAAGCGTTTTTCGGGGTTGCAAATGATCACTTACGCCATTTTACGGATATGACCGCGTTGCAAAGACGCTTCTTTTGAGCCATAAACCGTGTCGCTACGACCAATAGATCAAAAGTTAGTAAAAAGTAGTGTCGAAAAACCGTCGGAGAAGCGACCCGAAATGGTTTTGATTGGTAAATCGGCCATATCTCGGAGACGGCTAGCTTGTTTGAGATGCGGTTTGTTGCGTTGGATTCAGCACGCAAAGGCGCTTCTTTCGTGTCCGAAATCATGCCTGTACGGCAAGTAGAAAGTAGAGAAAAATGTCGGAGAAGGTACCCTGAAAGGGTAGAAGTGAAATAGTTTATTTTACAAAATCGGCCATATCTCCGAGACGGTTGGCTCGATTTGAATGCTTTGGGTCTCGTTGGATTCAGCATGAAAACACGCTTCTTTAGAGCCATAAACCAAGCCGGTACGACCAGTAGAAAGAAGGGAAAAATGTTGGCGAAAGTGACCACAAAATGCTGAATTATACAAAATGGGCCGTATCTCGAAAACTAAGCGTTTTTCGGGGTTGCAAATGATCACTAAAGCCATTTTACGGATATGACCGCGTTGCAAAGACGCTTCTTTTGAGCCATAAACCGTGTCGCTACGACCAATAGATCAAAAGTTAGTAAAAAGTAGTGTCGAAAAACCGTCGGAGAAGCGACCCGAAATGGTTTTGATTGGTAAATCGGCCATATCTCGGAGACGGCTCGCTTGTTTGAGATGCGGTTTGTTGCGTTGGATTCAGCACGCAAAGGCGCTTCTTTCGTGTCCAAAATCATGCCTGTACGGCAGGTAGAAAGTAGAGAAAAATGTCGGAGAAGGTACCGTGAAAGGGTAGAAGTGAAATAGTTTATTTTACAAAATCGGCCATATCTCCGAGACGGTTGGCTCGATTTGAATGCTTCGGGTCTCGTTGGATTCAGCATGAAAACACGCTTCTTTGGAGCCATAAACCAAGCCGGTACGACCAGTAGAAAGAAGGGAAAAATGTTGGCGAAAGTGACCACAAAATGCTGAATTATACAAAATGGGCCGTATCTCGAAAACTAAGCGTTTTTCGGGGTTGCAAATGATCACTTACGCCATTTTACGGATATGACCGCGTTGCAAAGACGCTTCTTTTGAGCCATAAACCGTGTCGCTACGACCAATAGATCAAAAGTTAGTAAAAAGTAGTGTCGAAAAACCGTCGGAGAAGCGACCCGAAATGGTTTTGATTGGTAAATCGGCCATATCTCGGAGACGGCTAGCTTGTTTGAGATGCGGTTTGTTGCGTTGGATTCAGCACGCAAAGGCGCTTCTTTCGTGTCCGAAATCATGCCTGTACGGCAAGTAGAAAGTAGAGAAAAATGTCGGAGAAGGTACCCTGAAAGGGTAGAAGTGAAATAGTTTATTTTACAAAATCGGCCATATCTCCGAGACGGTTGGCTCGATTTGAATGCTTTGGGTCTCGTTGGATTCAGCATGAAAACACGCTTCTTTAGAGCCATAAACCAAGCCGGTACGACCAGTAGAAAGAAGGGGAAAATGTTGGCGAAAGTGACCACAAAATGCTGAATTATACAAAATGGGCCGTATCTCGAAAACTAAGCGTTTTTCGGGGTTGCAAATGATCACTTACGCCATTTTACGGATATGACCGCGTTGCAAAGACGCTTCTTTTGAGCCATAAACCGTGCCGCTACGACCAATAGATCAAAAGTTAGTAAAAAGTAGTGTCGAAAAACCGTCGGAGAAGCGACCCGAAATGGTTTTGATTGGTAAATCGGCCATATCTCGGAGACGGCTAGCTTGTTTGAGATGCGGTTTGTTGCGTTGGATTCAGCACGCAAAGGCGCTTCTTTCGTGTTCAAAATCATGCCTGTACGGCAAGTAGAAAGTAGAGAAAAATGTCGGAGAAGGTACCCTGAAAGGGTAGAAGTGAAATAGTTTATTTTACAAAATCGGCCATATCTCCGAGACGGTTGGCTCGATTTGAATGCTTTGGGTCTCGTTGGATTCAGCATGAAAACACGCTTCTTTAGAGCCATAAACCAAGCCGGTACGACCAGTAGAAAGAAGGGAAAAATGTTGGCGAAAGTGACCACAAAATGCTGAATTATACAAAATGGGCCGTATCTCGAAAACTAAGCGTTTTTCGGGGTTGCAAATGATCACTTACGCCATTTTAGGGATATGACCGCGTTGCAAAGACGCTTCTTTTGAGCCATAAACCGTGTCGCTACGACCAATATATCAAAAGTTAGTAAAAAGTAGTGTCGAAAAACCGTCGGAGAAGCGACCCGAAATGGTTTTGATTGGTAAATCGGCCATATCTCGGAGACGGCTAGCTTGTTTGAGATGCGGTTTGTTGCGTTGGATTCAGCACGCAAAGGCGCTACTTTCGTGTTCAAAATCATGCCTGTACGGCAAGTAGAAAGTAGAGAAAAATGTCGGAGAAGGTACCCTGAAAGGGTAGAAGTGAAATAGTTTATTTTACAAAATCGGCCATATCTCCGAGACGGTTGGCTCGATTTGAATGCTTTGGGTCTCGTTGGATTCAGCATGAAAACACGCTTCTTTAGAGCCATAAACCAAGCCGGTACGACCAGTAGAAAGAAGGGAAAAATGTTGGCGAAAGTGACCACAAAATGCTGAATTATACAAAATGGGCCGTATCTCGAAAACTAAGCGTTTTTCGGGGTTGCAAATGATCACTTTAGCCATTTTAGGGATATGACCGCGTTGCAAAGACGCTTCTTTTGAGCCATAAACCGTGTCGCTACGACCAATATATCAAAAGTTAGTAAAAAGTAGTGTCGAAAAACCGTCGGAGAAGCGACCCGAAATGGTTTTGATTGGTAAATCGGCCATATCTCGGAGACGGCTAGCTTGTTTGAGATGCGGTTTGTTGCGTTGGATTCAGCACGCAAAGGCGCTTCTTTCGTGTTCAAAATCATGCCTGTACGGCAAGTAGAAAGTAGAGAAAAATGTCGGAGAAGGTACCCTGAAAGGGTAGAAGTGAAATAGTTTATTTTACAAAATCGGCCATATCTCCGAGACGGTTGGCTCGATTTGAATGCTTCGGGTCTCGTTGGATTCAGCATGAAAACACGCTTCTTTAGAGCCATAAACCAAGCCGGTACGACCAGTAGAAAGAAGGGGAAAATGTTGGCGAAAGTGACCACAAAATGCTGAATTATACAAAATGGGCCGTATCTCGAAAACTAAGCGTTTTTCGGGGTTGCAAATGATCACTTAAGCCATTTTACGGATATGACCGCGTTGCAAAGACGCTTCTTTTGAGCCATAAACCGTGTCGCTACGACCAATATATCAAAAGTTAGTAAAAAGTAGTGTCGAAAAACCGTCGGAGAAGCGACCCGAAATGGTTTTGATTGGTAAATCGGCCATATCTCGGAGACGGCTCGCGTGTTTGAGATGCGGTTTGTTGCGTTGGATTCAACACGCAAAGGCGCTTCTTTCGTGTCCAAAATCATGCCTGTACGGCAGGTAGAAAGTAGAGAAAAATGTCGGAGAAGGTACCCTGAAAGGGTAGAAGTGAAATAGTTTATTTTACAAAATCGGCCATATCTCCGAGACGGTTGGCTCGATTTGAATGCTTCGGGTCTCGTTGGATTCAGCATGAAAACACGCTTCTTTAGAGCCATAAACCAAGCCGGTACGACCAGTAGAAAGAAGGGAAAAATGTTGGCGAAAGTGACCACAAAATGCTGAATTATACAAAATGGGCCGTATCTCGAAAACTAAGCGTTTTTCGGGGTTGCAAATGATCACTTAAGCCATTTTAGGGATATGACCGCGTTGCAAAGACGCTTCTTTTGAGCCATAAACCGTGTCGCTACGACCAATATATCAAAAGTTAGTAAAAAGTAGTGTCGAAAAACCGTCGGAGAAGCGACCCGAAATGGTTTTGATTGGTAAATCGGCCATATCTCGGAGACGGCTCGCTTGTTTGAGATGCGGTTTGTTGCGTTGGATTCAGCACGCAAAGGCGCTTCTTTCGTGTCCAAAATCATGCCTGTACGGCAAGTAGAAAGTAGAGAAAAATGTCGGAGAAGGTAGCCTGAAAGGGTAGAAGTGAAATAGTTTATTTTACAAAATCGGCCATATCTCCGAGACGGTTGGCTCGATTTGAATGCTTCGGGTCTCGTTGGATTCAGCATGAAAACACGCTTCTTTAGAGCCATAAACCAACCCGGTACGACCAGTAGAAAGAAGGGAAAAATGTTGGCGAAAGTGACCACAAAATGCTGAATTATACAAAATGGGCCGTATCTCGAAAACTAAGCGTTTTTCGGGGTTGCAAATGATCACTAAAGCCATTTTACGGATATGACCGCGTTGCAAAGACGCTTCTTTTGAGCCATAAACCGTGTCGCTACGACCAATAGATCAAAAGTTAGTAAAAAGTAGTGTCGAAAAACCGTCGGAGAAGCGACCCGAAATGGTTTTGATTGGTAAATCGGCCATATCTCGGAGACGGCTCGCTTGTTTGAGATGCGGTTTGTTGCGTTGGATTCAGCACGCAAAGGCGCTTCTTTCGTGTCCAAAATCATGCCTGTACGGCAGGTAGAAAGTAGAGAAAAATGTCGGAGAAGGTACCGTGAAAGGGTAGAAGTGAAATAGTTTATTTTACAAAATCGGCCATATCTCCGAGACGGTTGGCTCGATTTGAATGCTTCGGGTCTCGTTGGATTCAGCATGAAAACACGCTTCTTTGGAGCCATAAACCAAGCCGGTACGACCAGTAGAAAGAAGGGAAAAATGTTGGCGAAAGTGACCACAAAATGCTGAATTATACAAAATGGGCCGTATCTCGAAAACTAAGCGTTTTTCGGGGTTGCAAATGATCACTTACGCCATTTTACGGATATGACCGCGTTGCAAAGACGCTTCTTTTGAGCCATAAACCGTGTCGCTACGACCAATAGATCAAAAGTTAGTAAAAAGTAGTGTCGAAAAACCGTCGGAGAAGCGACCCGAAATGGTTTTGATTGGTAAATCGGCCATATCTCGGAGACGGCTAGCTTGTTTGAGATGCGGTTTGTTGCGTTGGATTCAGCACGCAAAGGCGCTTCTTTCGTGTTCAAAATCATGCCTGTACGGCAAGTAGAAAGTAGAGAAAAATGTCGGAGAAGGTACCCTGAAAGGGTAGAAGTGAAATAGTTTATTTTACAAAATCGGCCATATCTCCGAGACGGTTGGCTCGATTTGAATGCTTTGGGTCTCGTTGGATTCAGCATGAAAACACGCTTCTTTAGAGCCATAAACCAAGCCGGTACGACCAGTAGAAAGAAGGGAAAAATGTTGGCGAAAGTGACCACAAAATGCTGAATTATACAAAATGGGCCGTATCTCGAAAACTAAGCGTTTTTCGGGGTTGCAAATGATCACTTACGCCATTTTAGGGATATGACCGCGTTGCAAAGACGCTTCTTTTGAGCCATAAACCGTGTCGCTACGACCAATATATCAAAAGTTAGTAAAAAGTAGTGTCGAAAAACCGTCGGAGAAGCGACCCGAAATGGTTTTGATTGGTAAATCGGCCATATCTCGGAGACGGCTCGCGTGTTTGAGATGCGGTTTGTTGCGTTGGATTCAGCACGCAAAGGCGCTTCTTTCGTGTCAAAAATCATGCCTTTACGGCAATTAGAAAGTAGAGAAAAATGTCGGAGAAGGTACCCTGAAAGGGTAGAAGTGAAATAGTTTATTTTACAAAATCGGCCATATCTCCGAGACGGTTGGCTCGATTTGAATGCTTCGGGTCTCGTTGGATTCAGCATGAAAACACGCTTCTTTAGAGCCATAAACCAAGCCGGTACGACCAGTAGAAAGAAGGGGAAAATGTTGGCGAAAGTGACCACAAAATGCTGAATTATACAAAATGGGCCGTATCTCGAAAACTAAGCGTTTTTCGGGGTTGCAAATGATCACTTGCGCCATTTTACGGATATGACCGCGTTGCAAAGACGCTTCTTTTGAGCCATAAACCGTGTCGCTACGACCAATAGATCAAAAGTTAGTAAAAAGTAGTGTCGAAAAACCGTCGGAGAAGCGACCCGAAATGGTTTTGATTGGTAAATCGGCCATATCTCGGAGACGGCTAGCTTGTTTGAGATGCGGTTTGTTGCGTTGGATTCAGCACGCAAAGGCGCTTCTTTCGTGTTCAAAATCATGCCTGTACGGCAAGTAGAAAGTAGAGAAAAATGTCGGAGAAGGTACCCTGAAAGGGTAGAAGTGAAATAGTTTATTTTACAAAATCGGCCATATCTCCGAGACGGTTGGCTCGATTTGAATGCTTTGGGTCTCGTTGGATTCAGCATGAAAACACGCTTCTTTAGAGCCATAAACCAAGCCGGTACGACCAGTAGAAAGAAGGGAAAAATGTTGGCGAAAGTGACCACAAAATGCTGAATTATACAAAATGGGCCGTATCTCGAAAACTAAGCGTTTTTCGGGGTTGCAAATGATCACTTACGCCATTTTAGGGATATGACCGCGTTGCAAAGACGCTTCTTTTGAGCCATAAACCGTGTCGCTACGACCAATAGATCAAAAGTTAGTAAAAAGTAGTGTCGAAAAACCGTCGGAGAAGCGACCCGAAATGGTTTTGATTGGTAAATCGGCCATATCTCGGAGACGGCTCGCGTGTTTGAGATGCGGTTTGTTGCGTTGGATTCAACACGCAAAGGCGCTTCTTTCGTGTCCAAAATCATGCCTGTACGGCAGGTAGAAAGTAGAGAAAAATGTCGGAGAAGGTACCCTGAAAGGGTAGAAGTGAAATAGTTTATTTTACAAAATCGGCCATATCTCCGAGACGGTTGGCTCGATTTGAATGCTTCGGGTCTCGTTGGATTCAGCATGAAAACACGCTTCTTTAGAGCCATAAACCAAGCCGGTACGACCAGTAGAAAGAAGGGGAAAATGTTGGCGAAAGTGACCACAAAATGCTGAATTATACAAAATGGGCCGTATCTCGAAAACTAAGCGTTTTTCGGGGTTGCAAATGATCACTTAAGCCATTTTACGGATATGACCGCGTTGCAAAGACGCTTCTTTTGAGCCATAAACCGTGTCGCTACGACCAATATATCAAAAGTTAGTAAAAAGTAGTGTCGAAAAACCGTCGGAGAAGCGACCCGAAATGGTTTTGATTGGTAAATCGGCCATATCTCGGAGACGGCTCGCGTGTTTGAGATGCGGTTTGTTGCGTTGGATTCAACACGCAAAGGCGCTTCTTTCGTGTCCAAAATCATGCCTGTACGGCAGGTAGAAAGTAGAGAAAAATGTCGGAGAAGGTACCCTGAAAGGGTAGAAGTGAAATAGTTTATTTTACAAAATCGGCCATATCTCCGAGACGGTTGGCTCGATTTGAATGCTTCGGGTCTCGTTGGATTCAGCATGAAAACACGCTTCTTTAGAGCCATAAACCAAGCCGGTACGACCAGTAGAAAGAAGGGGAAAATGTTGGCGAAAGTGACCACAAAATGCTGAATTATACAAAATGGGCCGTATCTCGAAAACTAAGCGTTTTTCGGGGTTGCAAATGATCACTTACGCCATTTTAGGGATATGACCGCGTTGCAAAGACGCTTCTTTTGAGCCATAAACCGTGTCGCTACGACCAATATATCAAAAGTTAGTAAAAAGTAGTGTCGAAAAACCGTCGGAGAAGCGACCCGAAATGGTTTTGATTGGTAAATCGGCCATATCTCGGAGACGGCTCGCGTGTTTGAGATGCGGTTTGTTGCGTTGGATTCAGCACGCAAAGGCGCTTCTTTCGTGTCAAAAATCATGCCTTTACGGCAATTAGAAAGTAGAGAAAAATGTCGGAGAAGGTACCCTGAAAGGGTAGAAGTGAAATAGTTTATTTTACAAAATCGGCCATATCTCCGAAACGGTTGGCTCGATTTGAATGCTTCGGGTCTCGTTGGATTCAGCATGAAAACACGCTTCTTTAGAGCCATAAACCAAGCCGGTACGACCAGTAGAAAGAAGGGAAAAATGTTGGCGAAAGTGACCACAAAATGCTGAATTATACAAAATGGGCCGTATCTCGAAAACTAAGCGTTTTTCGGGGTTGCAAATGATCACTTACGCCATTTTACGGATATGACCGCGTTGCAAAGACGCTTCTTTTGAGCCATAAACCGTGCCGCTACGACCAATAGATCAAAAGTTAGTAAAAAGTAGTGTCGAAAAACCGTCGGAGAAGCGACCCGAAATGGTTTTGATTGGTAAATCGGCCATATCTCGGAGACGGCTAGCTTGTTTGAGATGCGGTTTGTTGCGTTTGATTCAGCACGCAAAGGCGCTTCTTTCGTGTTCAAAATCATGCCTGTACGGCAAGTAGAAAGTAGAGAAAAATGTCGGAGAAGGTACCCTGAAAGGGTAGAAGTGAAATAGTTTATTTTACAAAATCGGCCATATCTCCGAGACGGTTGGCTCGATTTGAATGCTTCGGGTCTCGTTGGATTCAGCATGAAAACACGCTTCTTTAGAGCCATAAACCAAGCCGGTACGACCAGTAGAAAGAAGGGGAAAATGTTGGCGAAAGTGACCACAAAATGCTGAATTATACAAAATGGGCCGTATCTCGAAAACTAAGCGTTTTTCGGGGTTGCAAATGATCACTTACGCCATTTTAGGGATATGACCGCGTTGCAAAGACGCTTCTTTTGAGCCATAAACCGTGTCGCTACGACCAATATATCAAAAGTTAGTAAAAAGTAGTGTCGAAAAACCGTCGGAGAAGCGACCCGAAATGGTTTTGATTGGTAAATCGGCCATATCTCGGAGACGGCTCGCGTGTTTGAGATGCGGTTTGTTGCGTTGGATTCAGCACGCAAAGGCGCTTCTTTCGTGTCAAAAATCATGCCTTTACGGCAATTAGAAAGTAGAGAAAAATGTCGGAGAAGGTACCCTGAAAGGGTAGAAGTGAAATAGTTTATTTTACAAAATCGGCCATATCTCCGAAACGGTTGGCTCGATTTGAATGCTTCGGGTCTCGTTGGATTCAGCATGAAAACACGCTTCTTTAGAGCCATAAACCAAGCCGGTACGACCAGTAGAAAGAAGGGAAAAATGTTGGCGAAAGTGACCACAAAATGCTGAATTATACAAAATGGGCCGTATCTCGAAAACTAAGCGTTTTTCGGGGTTGCAAATGATCACTTACGCCATTTTACGGATATGACCGCGTTGCAAAGACGCTTCTTTTGAGCCATAAACCGTGCCGCTACGACCAATAGATCAAAAGTTAGTAAAAAGTAGTGTCGAAAAACCGTCGGAGAAGCGACCCGAAATGGTTTTGATTGGTAAATCGGCCATATCTCGGAGACGGCTAGCTTGTTTGAGATGCGGTTTGTTGCGTTGGATTCAGCACGCAAAGGCGCTTCTTTCGTGTTCAAAATCATGCCTGTACGGCAAGTAGAAAGTAGAGAAAAATGTCGGAGAAGGTACCCTGAAAGGGTAGAAGTGAAATAGTTTATTTTACAAAATCGGCCATATCTCCGAGACGGTTGGCTCGATTTGAATGCTTCGGGTCTCGTTGGATTCAGCATGAAAACACGCTTCTTTAGAGCCATAAACCAAGCCGGTACGACCAGTAGAAAGAAGGGGAAAATGTTGGCGAAAGTGACCACAAAATGCTGAATTATACAAAATGGGCCGTATCTCGAAAACTAAGCGTTTTTCGGGGTTGCAAATGATCACTTACGCCATTTTAGGGATATGACCGCGTTGCAAAGACGCTTCTTTTGAGCCATAAACCGTGTCGCTACGACCAATATATCAAAAGTTAGTAAAAAGTAGTGTCGAAAAACCGTCGGAGAAGCGACCCGAAATGGTTTTGATTGGTAAATCGGCCATATCTCGGAGACGGCTAGCGTGTTTGAGATGCGGTTTGTTGCGTTGGATTCAGCACGCAAAGGCGCTTCTTTCGTGTCAAAAATCATGCCTTTACGGCAATTAGAAAGTAGAGAAAAATGTCGGAGAAGGTACCCTGAAAGGGTAGAAGTGAAATAGTTTATTTTACAAAATCGGCCATATCTCCGAGACGGTTGGCTCGATTTGAATGCTTCGGGTCTCGTTGGATTCAGCATGAAAACACGCTTCTTTAGAGCCATAAACCAAGCCGGTACGACCAGTAGAAAGAAGGGAAAAATGTTGGCGAAAGTGACCACAAAATGCTGAATTATACAAAATGGGCCGTATCTCGAAAACTAAGCGTTTTTCGGGGTTGCAAATGATCACTTACGCCATTTTACGGATATGACCGCGTTGCAAAGACGCTTCTTTTGAGCCATAAACCGTGCCGCTACGACCAATAGATCAAAAGTTAGTAAAAAGTAGTGTCGAAAAACCGTCGGAGAAGCGACCCGAAATGGTTTTGATTGGTAAATCGGCCATATCTCGGAGACGGCTCGCGTGTTTGAGATGCGGTTTGTTGCGTTGGATTCAACACGCAAAGGCGCTTCTTTCGTGTCCAAAATCATGCCTGTACGGCAGGTAGAAAGTAGAGAAAAATGTCGGAGAAGGTACCCTGAAAGGGTAGAAGTGAAATAGTTTATTTTACAAAATCGGCCATATCTCCGAGACGGTTGGCTCGATTTGAATGCTTCGGGTCTCGTTGGATTCAGCATGAAAACACGCTTCTTTAGAGCCATAAACCAAGCCGGTACGACCAGTAGAAAGAAGGGGGAAATGTTGGCGAAAGTGACCACAAAATGCTGAATTATACAAAATGGGCCGTATCTCGAAAACTAAGCGTTTTTCGGGGTTGCAAATGATCACTTACGCCATTTTACGGATATGACCGCGTTGCAAAGACGCTTCTTTTGAGCCATAAACCGTGTCGCTACGACCAATAGATCAAAAGTTAGTAAAAAGTAGTGTCGAAAAACCGTCGGAGAAGCGACCCGAAATGGTTTTGATTGGTAAATCGGCCATATCTCGGAGACGGCTAGCTTGTTTGAGATGCGGTTTGTTGCGTTGGATTCAGCACGCAAAGGCGCTTCTTTCGTGTTCGAAATCATGCCTGTACGGCAAGTAGAAAGTAGAGAAAAATGTCGGAGAAGGTACCCTGAAAGGGTAGAAGTGAAATAGTTTATTTTACAAAATCGGCCATATCTCCGAGACGGTTGGCTCGATTTGAATGCTTCGGGTCTCGTTGGATTCAGCATGAAAACACGCTTCTTTAGAGCCATAAACCAAGCCGGTACGACCAGTAGAAAGAAGGGGGAAATGTTGGCGAAAGTGACCACAAAATGCTGAATTATACAAAATGGGCCGTATCTCGAAAACTAAGCGTTTTTCGGGGTTGCAAATGATCACTTACGCCATTTTACGGATATGACCGCGTTGCAAAGACGCTTCTTTTGAGCCATAAACCGTGTCGCTACGACCAATAGATCAAAAGTTAGTAAAAAGTAGTGTCGAAAAACCGTCGGAGAAGCGACCCGAAATGGTTTTGATTGGTAAATCGGCCATATCTCGGAGACGGCTCGCGTGTTTGAGATGCGGTTTGTTGCGTTGGATTCAGCACGCAAAGGCGCTTCTTTCGTGTCAAAAATCATGCCTTTACGGCAATTAGAAAGTAGAGAAAAATGTCGGAGAAGGTACCGTGAAAGGGTAGAAGTGAAATAGTTTATTTTACAAAATCGGCCATATCTCCGAGACGGTTGGCTCGATTTGAATGCTTCGGGTCTCGTTGGCTTCAGCATGAAAACACGCTTCTTTAGAGCCATAAACCAAGCCGGTACGACCAGTAGAAAGAAGGGAAAAATGTTGGCGAAAGTGACCACAAAATGCTGAATTATACAAAATGGGCCGTATCTCGAAAACTAAGCGTTTTTCGGGGTTGCAAATGATCACTTGCGCCATTTTACGGATATGACCGCGTTGCAAAGACGCTTCTTTTGAGCCATAAACCGTGTCGCTACGACCAATAGATCAAAAGTTAGTAAAAAGTAGTGTCGAAAAACCGTCGGAGAAGCGACCCGAAATGGTTTTGATTGGTAAATCGGCCATATCTCGGAGACGGCTCGCGTGTTTGAGATGCGGTTTGTTGCGTTGGATTCAGCACGCAAAGGCGCTTCTTTCGTGTCAAAAATCATGCCTTTACGGCAATTAGAAAGTAGAGAAAAATGTCGGAGAAGGTACCGTGAAAGGGTAGAAGTGAAATAGTTTATTTTACAAAATCGGCCATATCTCCGAGACGGTTGGCTCGATTTGAATGCTTCGGGTCTCGTTGGCTTCAGCATGAAAACACGCTTCTTTAGAGCCATAAACCAAGCCGGTACGACCAGTAGAAAGAAGGGAAAAATGTTGGCGAAAGTGACCACAAAATGCTGAATTATACAAAATGGGCCGTATCTCGAAAACTAAGCGTTTTTCGGGGTTGCAAATGATCACTTGCGCCATTTTACGGATATGACCGCGTTGCAAAGACGCTTCTTTTGAGCCATAAACCGTGTCGCTACGACCAATAGATCAAAAGTTAGTAAAAAGTAGTGTCGAAAAACCGTCGGAGAAGCGACCCGAAATGGTTTTGATTGGTAAATCGGCCATATCTCGGAGACGGCTAGCTTGTTTGAGATGCGGTTTGTTGCGTTGGATTCAGCACGCAAAGGCGCTTCTTTCGTGTTCGAAATCATGCCTGTACGGCAAGTAGAAAGTAGAGAAAAATGTCGGAGAAGGTACCCTGAAAGGGTAGAAGTGAAATAGTTTATTTTACAAAATCGGCCATATCTCCGAGACGGTTGGCTCGATTTGAATGCTTCGGGTCTCGTTGGATTCAGCATGAAAACACGCTTCTTTAGAGCCATAAACCAAGCCGGTACGACCAGTAGAAAGAAGGGGGAAATGTTGGCGAAAGTGACCACAAAATGCTGAATTATACAAAATGGGCCGTATCTCGAAAACTAAGCGTTTTTCGGGGTTGCAAATGATCACTTACGCCATTTTACGGATATGACCGCGTTGCAAAGACGCTTCTTTTGAGCCATAAACCGTGTCGCTACGACCAATAGATCAAAAGTTAGTAAAAAGTAGTGTCGAAAAACCGTCGGAGAAGCGACCCGAAATGGTTTTGATTGGTAAATCGGCCATATCTCGGAGACGGCTCGCTTGTTTGAGATGCGGTTTGTTGCGTTGGATTCAGCACGCAAAGGCGCTTCTTTCGTGTCCAAAATCATGCCTGTACGGCAGGTAGAAAGTAGAGAAAAATGTCGGAGAAGGTACCCTGAAAGGGTAGAAGTGAAATAGTTTATTTTACAAAATCGGCCATATCTCCGAGACGGTTGGCTCGATTTGAATGCTTCGGGTCTCGTTGGCTTCAGCATGAAAACACGCTTCTTTAGAGCCATAAACCAAGCCGGTACGACCAGTAGAAAGAAGGGAAAAATGTTGGCGAAAGTGACCACAAAATGCTGAATTATACAAAATGGGCCGTATCTCGAAAACTAAGCGTTTTTCGGGGTTGCAAATGATCACTTGCGCCATTTTACGGATATGACCGCGTTGCAAAGACGCTTCTTTTGAGCCATAAACCGTGTCGCTACGACCAATAGATCAAAAGTTAGTAAAAAGTAGTGTCGAAAAACCGTCGGAGAAGCGACCCGAAATGGTTTTGATTGGTAAATCGGCCATATCTCGGAGACGGCTAGCTTGTTTGAGATGCGGTTTGTTGCGTTGGATTCAGCACGCAAAGGCGCTTCTTTCGTGTTCGAAATCATGCCTGTACGGCAAGTAGAAAGTAGAGAAAAATGTCGGAGAAGGTACCCTGAAAGGGTAGAAGTGAAATAGTTTATTTTACAAAATCGGCCATATCTCCGAGACGGTTGGCTCGATTTGAATGCTTCGGGTCTCGTTGGATTCAGCATGAAAACACGCTTCTTTAGAGCCATAAACCAAGCCGGTACGACCAGTAGAAAGAAGGGGGAAATGTTGGCGAAAGTGACCACAAAATGCTGAATTATACAAAATGGGCCGTATCTCGAAAACTAAGCGTTTTTCGGGGTTGCAAATGATCACTTACGCCATTTTACGGATATGACCGCGTTGCAAAGACGCTTCTTTTGAGCCATAAACCGTGTCGCTACGACCAATAGATCAAAAGTTAGTAAAAAGTAGTGTCGAAAAACCGTCGGAGAAGCGACCCGAAATGGTTTTGATTGGTAAATCGGCCATATCTCGGAGACGGCTCGCTTGTTTGAGATGCGGTTTGTTGCGTTGGATTCAGCACGCAAAGGCGCTTCTTTCGTGTCCAAAATCATGCCTGTACGGCAGGTAGAAAGTAGAGAAAAATGTCGGAGAAGGTACCCTGAAAGGGTAGAAGTGAAATAGTTTATTTTACAAAATCGGCCATATCTCCGAGACGGTTGGCTCGATTTGAATGCTTCGGGTCTCGTTGGATTCAGCATGAAAACACGCTTCTTTAGAGCCATAAACCAAGCCGGTACGACCAGTAGAAAGAAGGGGAAAATGTTGGCGAAAGTGACCACAAAATGCTGAATTATACAAAATGGGCCGTATCTCGAAAACTAAGCGTTTTTCGGGGTTGCAAATGATCACTTACGCCATTTTAGGGATATGACCGCGTTGCAAAGACGCTTATTTTGAGCCATAAACCGTGTCGCTACGACCAATATATCAAAAGTTAGTAAAAAGTAGTGTCGAAAAACCGTCGGAGAAGCGACCCGAAATGGTTTTGATTGGTAAATCGGCCATATCTCGGAGACGGCTCGCGTGTTTGAGATGCGGTTTGTTGCGTTGGATTCAGCACGCAAAGGCGCTTCTTTCGTGTCAAAAATCATGCCTTTACGGCAATTAGAAAGTAGAGAAAAATGTCGGAGAAGGTACCGTGAAAGGGTAGAAGTGAAATAGTTTATTTTACAAAATCGGCCATATCTCCGAGACGGTTGGCTCGATTTGAATGCTTCGGGTCTCGTTGGCTTCAGCATGAAAACACGCTTCTTTAGAGCCATAAACCAAGCCGGTACGACCAGTAGAAAGAAGGGAAAAATGTTGGCGAAAGTGACCACAAAATGCTGAATTATACAAAATGGGCCGTATCTCGAAAACTAAGCGTTTTTCGGGGTTGCAAATGATCACTTACGCCATTTTACGGATATGACCGCGTTGCAAAGACGCTTCTTTTGAGCCATAAACCGTGTCGCTACGACCAATAGATCAAAAGTTAGTAAAAAGTAGTGTCGAAAAACCGTCGGAGAAGCGACCCGAAATGGTTTTGATTGGTAAATCGGCCATATCTCGGAGACGGCTCGCTTGTTTGAGATGCGGTTTGTTGCGTTGGATTCAGCACGCAAAGGCGCTTCTTTCGTGTCCAAAATCATGCCTGTACGGCAGGTAGAAAGTAGAGAAAAATGTCGGAGAAGGTACCCTGAAAGGGTAGAAGTGAAATAGTTTATTTTACAAAATCGGCCATATCTCCGAGACGGTAGGCTCGATTTGAATGCTTCGGGTCTCGTTGGCTTCAGCATGAAAACACGCTTCTTTAGAGCCATAAACCAAGCCGGTACGACCAGTAGAAAGAAGGGAAAAATGTTGGCGAAAGTGACCACAAAATGCTGAATTATACAAAATGGGCCGTATCTCGAAAACTAAGCGTTTTTCGGGGTTGCAAATGATCACTTACGCCATTTTACGGATATGACCGCGTTGCAAAGACGCTTCTTTTGAGCCATAAACCGTGTCGCTACGACCAATATATCAAAAGTTAGTAAAAAGTAGTGTCGAAAAACCGTCGGAGAAGCGACCCGAAATGGTTTTGATTGGTAAATCGGCCATATCTCGGAGACGGCTCGCGTGTTTGAGATGCGGTTTGTTGCGTTGGATTCAGCACGCAAAGGCGCTTCTTTCGTGTCAAAAATCATGCCTTTACGGCAATTAGAAAGTAGAGAAAAATGTCGGAGAAGGTACCGTGAAAGGGTAGAAGTGAAATAGTTTATTTTACAAAATCGGCCATATCTCCGAGACGGTTGGCTCGATTTGAATGCTTCGGGTCTCGTTGGATTCAGCATGAAAACACGCTTCTTTAGAGCCATAAACCAAGCCGGTACGACCAGTAGAAAGAAGGGGAAAATGTTGGCGAAAGTGGCCACAAAATGCTGAATTATACAAAATGGGCCGTATCTCGAAAACTAAGCGTTTTTCGGGGTTGCAAATGATCACTTACGCCATTTTACGGATATGACCGCGTTGCAAAGACGCTTCTTTTGAGCCATAAACCGTGTCGCTACGACCAATAGATCAAAAGTTAGTAAAAAGTAGTGTCGAAAAACCGTCGGAGAAGCGACCCGAAATGGTTTTGATTGGTAAATCGGCCATATCTCGGAGACGGCTAGCTTGTTTGAGATGCGGTTTGTTGCGTTGGATTCAGCACGCAAAGGCGCTTCTTTCGTGTCCAAAATCATGCCTGTACGGCAGGTAGAAAGTAGAGAAAAATGTCGGAGAAGGTACCCTGAAAGGGTAGAAGTGAAATAGTTTATTTTACAAAATCGGCCATATCTCCGAGACGGTTGGCTCGATTTGAATGCTTCGGGTCTCGTTGGATTCAGCATGAAAACACGCTTCTTTAGAGCCATAAACCAAGCCGGTACGACCAGTAGAAAGAAGGGAAAAATGTTGGCGAAAGTGACCACAAAATGCTGAATTATACAAAATGGGCCGTATCTCGAAAACTAAGCGTTTTTCGGGGTTGCAAATGATCACTTACGCCATTTTAGGGATATGACCGCGTTGCAAAGACGCTTCTTTTGAGCCATAAACCGTGTCGCTACGACCAATAGATCAAAAGTTAGTAAAAAGTAGTGTCGAAAAACCGTCGGAGAAGCGACCCGAAATGGTTTTGATTGGTAAATCGGCCATATCTCGGAGACGGCTCGCTTGTTTGAGATGCGGTTTGTTGCGTTGGATTCAGCACGCAAAGGCGCTTCTTTCGTGTCCAAAATCATGCCTGTACGGCAGGTAGAAAGTAGAGAAAAATGTCGGAGAAGGTACCCTGAAAGGGTAGAAGTGAAATAGTTTATTTTACAAAATCGGCCATATCTCCGAGACGGTTGGCTCGATTTGAATGCTTCGGGTCTCGTTGGATTCAGCATGAAAACACGCTTCTTTAGAGCCATAAACCAAGCCGGTACGACCAGTAGAAAGAAGGGGAAAATGTTGGCGAAAGTGACCACAAAATGCTGAATTATACAAAATGGGCCGTATCTCGAAAACTAAGCGTTTTTCGGGGTTGCAAATGATCACTTACGCCATTTTAGGGATATGACCGCGTTGCAAAGACGCTTATTTTGAGCCATAAACCGTGTCGCTACGACCAATATATCAAAAGTTAGTAAAAAGTAGTGTCGAAAAACCGTCGGAGAAGCGACCCGAAATGGTTTTGATTGGTAAATCGGCCATATCTCGGAGACGGCTCGCGTGTTTGAGATGCGGTTTGTTGCGTTGGATTCAGCACGCAAAGGCGCTTCTTTCGTGTCAAAAATCATGCCTTTACGGCAATTAGAAAGTAGAGAAAAATGTCGGAGAAGGTACCGTGAAAGGGTAGAAGTGAAATAGTTTATTTTACAAAATCGGCCATATCTCCGAGACGGTTGGCTCGATTTGAATGCTTCGGGTCTCGTTGGCTTCAGCATGAAAACACGCTTCTTTAGAGCCATAAACCAAGCCGGTACGACCAGTAGAAAGAAGGGAAAAATGTTGGCGAAAGTGACCACAAAATGCTGAATTATACAAAATGGGCCGTATCTCGAAAACTAAGCGTTTTTCGGGGTTGCAAATGATCACTTACGCCATTTTACGGATATGACCGCGTTGCAAAGACGCTTCTTTTGAGCCATAAACCGTGTCGCTACGACCAATATATCAAAAGTTAGTAAAAAGTAGTGTCGAAAAACCGTCGGAGAAGCGACCCGAAATGGTTTTGATTGGTAAATCGGCCATATCTCGGAGACGGCTCGCGTGTTTGAGATGCGGTTTGTTGCGTTGGATTCAGCACGCAAAGGCGCTTCTTTCGTGTCAAAAATCATGCCTTTACGGCAATTAGAAAGTAGAGAAAAATGTCGGAGAAGGTACCGTGAAAGGGTAGAAGTGAAATAGTTTATTTTACAAAATCGGCCATATCTCCGAGACGGTTGGCTCGATTTGAATGCTTCGGGTCTCGTTGGATTCAGCATGAAAACACGCTTCTTTAGAGCCATAAACCAAGCCGGTACGACCAGTAGAAAGAAGGGGAAAATGTTGGCGAAAGTGGCCACAAAATGCTGAATTATACAAAATGGGCCGTATCTCGAAAACTAAGCGTTTTTCGGGGTTGCAAATGATCACTTACGCCATTTTACGGATATGACCGCGTTGCAAAGACGCTTCTTTTGAGCCATAAACCGTGTCGCTACGACCAATAGATCAAAAGTTAGTAAAAAGTAGTGTCGAAAAACCGTCGGAGAAGCGACCCGAAATGGTTTTGATTGGTAAATCGGCCATATCTCGGAGACGGCTAGCTTGTTTGAGATGCGGTTTGTTGCGTTGGATTCAGCACGCAAAGGCGCTTCTTTCGTGTCCAAAATCATGCCTGTACGGCAGGTAGAAAGTAGAGAAAAATGTCGGAGAAGGTACCCTGAAAGGGTAGAAGTGAAATAGTTTATTTTACAAAATCGGCCATATCTCCGAGACGGTTGGCTCGATTTGAATGCTTCGGGTCTCGTTGGATTCAGCATGAAAACACGCTTCTTTAGAGCCATAAACCAAGCCGGTACGACCAGTAGAAAGAAGGGAAAAATGTTGGCGAAAGTGACCACAAAATGCTGAATTATACAAAATGGGCCGTATCTCGAAAACTAAGCGTTTTTCGGGGTTGCAAATGATCACTTACGCCATTTTAGGGATATGACCGCGTTGCAAAGACGCTTCTTTTGAGCCATAAACCGTGTCGCTACGACCAATATATCAAAAGTTAGTAAAAAGTAGTGTCGAAAAACCGTCGGAGAAGCGACCCGAAATGGTTTTGATTGGTAAATCGGCCATATCTCGGAGACGGCTCGCGTGTTTGAGATGCGGTTTGTTGCGTTGGATTAAGCACGCAAAGGCGCTTCTATCGTGTCCAAAATCATGCCTGTACGGCAGGTAGAAAGTAGAGAAAAATGTCGGAGAAGGTACCCTGAAAGGGTAGAAGTGAAATAGTTTATTTTACAAAATCGGCCATATCTCCGAGACGGTTGGCTCGATTTGAATGCTTCGGGTCTCGTTGGATTCAGCATGAAAACACGCTTCTTTAGAGCCATAAACCAAGCCGGTACGACCAGTAGAAAGAAGGGAAAAATGTTGGCGAAAGTGACCACAAAATGCTGAATTATACAAAATGGGCCGTATCTCGAAAACTAAGCGTTTTTCGGGGTTGCAAATGATCACTTACGCCATTTTACGGATATGACCGCGTTGCAAAGACGCTTCTTTTGAGCCATAAACCGTGTCGCTACGACCAATAGATCAAAAGTTAGTAAAAAGTAGTGTCGAAAAACCGTCGGAGAAGCGACCCGAAATGGTTTTGATTGGTAAATCGGCCATATCTCGGAGACGGCTCGCGTGTTTGAGATGCGGTTTGTTGCGTTGGATTCAGCACGCAAAGGCGCTTCTTTCGTGTCAAAAATCATGCCTTTACGGCAATTAGAAAGTAGAGAAAAATGTCGGAGAAGGTACCGTGAAAGGGTAGAAGTGAAATAGTTTATTTTACAAAATCGGCCATATCTCCGAGACGGTTGGCTCGATTTGAATGCTTCGGGTCTCGTTGGATTCAGCATGAAAACACGCTTCTGTAGAGCCATAAACCAAGCCGGTACGACCAGTAGAAAGAAGGGGAAAATGTTGGCGAAAGTGACCACAAAATGCTGAATTATACAAAATGGGCCGTATCTCGAAAACTAAGCGTTTTTCGGGGTTGCAAATGATCACTCACGCCATTTTACGGATATGACCGCGTTGCAAAGACGCTTCTTTTGAGCCATAAACCGTGTCGCTACGACCAATAGATCAAAAGTTAGTAAAAAGTAGTGTCGAAAAACCGTCGGAGAAGCGACCCGAAATGGTTTTGATTGGTAAATCGGCCATATCTCGGAGACGGCTCGCTTGTTTGAGATGCGGTTTGTTGCGTTGGATTCAGCACGCAAAGGCGCTTCTTTCGTGTCCAAAATCATGCCTGTACGGCAGGTAGAAAGTAGAGAAAAATGTCGGAGAAGGTACCCTGAAAGGGTAGAAGTGAAATAGTTTATTTTACAAAATCGGCCATATCTCCGAGACGGTTGGCTCGATTTGAATGCTTCGGGTCTCGTTGGATTCAGCATGAAAACACGCTTCTTTAGAGCCATAAACCAAGCCGGTACGACCAGTAGAAAGAAGGGGAAAATGTTGGCGAAAGTGACCACAAAATGCTGAATTATACAAAATGGGCCGTATCTCGAAAACTAAGCGTTTTTCGGGGTTGCAAATGATCACTTACGCCATTTTACGGATATGACCGCGTTGCAAAGACGCTTCTTTTGAGCCATAAACCGTGTCGCTACGACCAATAGATCAAAAGTTAGTAAAAAGTAGTGTCGAAAAACCGTCGGAGAAGCGACCCGAAATGGTTTTGATTGGTAAATCGGCCATATCTCGGAGACGGCTCGCTTGTTTGAGATGCGGTTTGTTGCGTTGGATTCAGCACGCAAAGGCGCTTCTTTCGTGTCCAAAATCATGCCTGTACGGCAGGTAGAAAGTAGAGAAAAATGTCGGAGAAGGTACCCTGAAAGGGTAGAAGTGAAATAGTTTATTTTACAAAATCGGCCATATCTCCGAGACGGTTGGCTCGATTTGAATGCTTCGGGTCTCGTTGGATTCAGCATGAAAACACGCTTCTTTAGAGCCATAAACCAAGCCGGTACGACCAGTAGAAAGAAGGGGAAAATGTTGGCGAAAGTGACCACAAAATGCTGAATTATACAAAATGGGCCGTATCTCGAAAACTAAGCGTTTTTCGGGGTTGCAAATGATCACTTACGCCATTTTAGGGATATGACCGCGTTGCAAAGACGCTTCTTTTGAGCCATAAACCGTGTCGCTACGACCAATATATCAAAAGTTAGTAAAAAGTAGTGTCGAAAAACCGTCGGAGAAGCGACCCGAAATGGTTTTGATTGGTAAATCGGCCATATCTCGGAGACGGCTCGCGTGTTTGAGATGCGGTTTGTTGCGTTGGATTCAGCACGCAAAGGCGCTTCTTTCGTGTCAAAAATCATGCCTTTACGGCAATTAGAAAGTAGAGAAAAATGTCGGAGAAGGTACCCTGAAAGGGTAGAAGTGAAATAGTTTATTTTACAAAATCGGCCATATCTCCGAGACGGTTGGCTCGATTTGAATGCTTCGGGTCTCGTTGGATTCAGCATGAAAACACGCTTCTTTAGAGCCATAAACCAAGCCGGTACGACCAGTAGAAAGAAGGGGAAAATGTTGGCGAAAGTGACCACAAAATGCTGAATTATACAAAATGGGCCGTATCTCGAAAACTAAGCGTTTTTCGGGGTTGCAAATGATCACTTACGCCATTTTAGGGATATGACCGCGTTGCAAAGACGCTTCTTTTGAGCCATAAACCGTGTCGCTACGACCAATATATCAAAAGTTAGTAAAAAGTAGTGTCGAAAAACCGTCGGAGAAGCGACCCGAAATGGTTTTGATTGGTAAATCGGCCATATCTCGGAGACGGCTAGCTTGTTTGAGATGCGGTTTGTTGCGTTGGATTCAGCACGCAAAGGCGCTTCTTTCGTGTCGGCAAGTAGAAAGTAGAGAAAAATGTCGGAGAAGGTACCCTGAAAGGGTAGAAGTGAAATAGTTTATTTTACAAAATCGGCCATATCTCGGAGACGGCTCGCTTGTTTGAGATGCGGTTTGTTGCGTTGGATTCAGCACGCAAAGGCGCTTCTTTCGTGTTCAAAATCATGCCTGTACGGCAAGTAGAAAGTAGAGAAAAATGTCGGAGAAGGTACCCTGAAAGGGTAGAAGTGAAATAGTTTATTTTACAAAATCGGCCATATCTCCGAGACGGTTGGCTCGATTTGAATGCTTCGGGTCTCGTTGGATTCAGCATGAAAACACGCTTCTTTAAGGCCATAAACCAAGCCGGTACGACCAGTAGAAAGAAAGGAAAAATGCTGGCGAAAGTGACCACAAAATGCTGAATTATACAAAATGGGCCGTATCTCGAAAACTAGGCGTTTTTCGGGGTTGCAAATGATCACTTTCGCCATTTTACGGATATAACCGCGTTGCAAAGACGCTTCTTTTGAGCCATCAACCATGTCGCTACGACCAATAGGTCAGAAGTTAGTAAAAAATAGTGTCGAAAAATCGTCCGAAGAAGTGACCCGAAGTGGTTGTAAGTGGTAAATTGGTCATATCTGGAAAACGGCTCGGTTGTTTTAGATGCGGTTGGTTGCGTTCGATTCGGCACACAAAGACGCTTTTTCTGTGCCCCAAATCATGCCGATGCGGCAAGCAGAAAGTAGGGAAAAATGTCGGAGAAGGTCACCTGAAACGGTTGACCTGAAGTGGTTTATTTTACAAAATTGTCCGAGAAATGTCGGAAATGTTAGGAAATGTTCGAAATATCTCGGAACAAAAATTGTCCGAGAAATGTCGGAAATGTTAGGAAATGTTCGAAATAGCTCGGAACAAAAATTGTCCGAGAAATGTCGGAAATGTTCGAAATATCTCGGAACAAAAATTGTCCGAGAAATGTCGGAAATTTTAGGAAATGTTCGAAATATCTCGGAACAAAAATTGTCCGAGAAATGTCGGAAATGTTAGGAAATGTTTGAAATAGCTCGGAACAAAAATTGTCCGAGAAATGTCGGAAATGTTCGAAATATCTCGGAACAAAAATTGTCCGAGAAATGTCGGAAATGTTAGGAAATGTTCGAAATATCTCGGAACAAAAATTGTCCGAGAAATGTCGGAAATTTTAGGAAATGTTCGAAATATCTCGGAACAAAAATTGTCCGAGAAATGTCGGAAATTTTAGGAAATGTTCGAAATATCTCGGAACAAAAATTGTCCGAGAAATGTCGGAAATTTTAGGAAATGTTCGAAATATCTCGGAACAAAAATTGTCCGAGAAATGTCGGAAATGTTAGGAAATGTTCGAAATATCTCGGAACAAAAATTGTCCGAGAAATGTCGGAAATTTTAGGAAATGTTCGAAATATCTCGGAACAAAAATTGTCCGAGAAATGTCGGAAATTTTAGGAAATGTTCGAAATATCTCGGAACAAAAATTGTCCGAGAAATGTCGGAAATTTTAGGAAATGTTCGAAATATCTCGGAACAAAAATTGTCCGAGAAATGTCGGAAATGTTAGGAAATGTTCGAAATATCTCGGAACAAAAATTGTCCGAGAAATGTCGGAAATTTTAGGAAATGTTCGAAATATCTCGGAACAAAATTTATTGGATTCAGCATGAAAACACGCTTTTTTAGAGCCATAAACCAAGCCGGTACGACCAGTAGAAAGAAGGGAAAAATGTTGGCGAAAGTGACCACAAAATGCTGAATTATACAAAATGGGCCGTATCTCGAAAACTAAGCGTTTTTCGGGGTTGCAAATGATCACGTACGCCATTTTACGGATATGACCGCGTTGCAAAGACGCTTCTTTTGAGCCATAAACCAAGCCGGTACGACCAATAGGTCAGAAGTTAGTAAAAAATAGTGTCGAAAAATCGTCCGAAGAAGTGACCCGAAGTGGTTGTAAGTGGTAAATTGGTCATATCTGGAAAACGGCTCGGTTGTTTTAGATGCGGTTGGTTGCGTTCGATTCGGCACAGAAAGACGCCCATCATGCCGATGCGGCCAGCAGAAAGTAGGGGAAAATGTCGGAGAAGGTCACCTGAAACAGTTGACCTTAAGTGGAAAGACGCTTCTTTGAGCTACAACCAATAGACGAGATTCAAATTAAAAATTAAAAACTTCACAATATTTTCTGTGTTTAAGTATTTTATTTTCATTAATAAACTTATAAAAATTTATATATATTTTTTCTACCTTAAATTGTCAAACAGTCGGATTTTACTTTTTTTTTTTTTTAATTATTTCTTATTTATATTTTATGTTTTCTTTTCTTTTTTTTTTGTTTTTAGCTTGTTGTTGTTTTCATTCTCATCATATATTTATTAATATACATTTTTCTTTTGTTGTTGTTTATTATATATATATATTTAAAAAAATTGTTTCTCTCATTATATGCCACACGTGTTGTGTATAAATTTTTGCATTGCCGCTGCCGCACAGTGATGTCAATTATGAATGTTGTTGTTTTTTTTTTTTGGTATGTGTTACTCTCGTACAATATTTTGTGCATGCAGTCATATTCCGCGTTACGTTACGTTTTGATTGATTTCTGATCGAATGCATATTTATTGTTAATTTTTTTTTTTTTTTTTTTTTTTTTTTTGTTTATTTTGCGGATATATTCGCTTAAGTATATGATTGAGATTTATACGTATTATTTATGTTTTGTTTTTTTTTTAAATATTTTATGCGAGTGCATTGTTATGCATTTTGTTTGTTTTGAGTATACATATGATGGTTGAGGATATACGTTACCATAAGAGAAGGGTTTTTTTTTGTTGTTGTTTTGTTGATGGTGTTGTTGTTTGTTAATAAATTCCTCTATTGCATACGGGTATACAACATATGTGCGTGGGGATGTTTGGTTTTTCTTTTGTTCTGTTTCTCTGCGTGTGTTGGTGTCTGTTTCTGTGAGTGTGTGTGTGTGTGTGTGTGTATATAAGTGAGTCTGCTTTAAATATAATCATTTGTTTGTTATACCTATTGTATGTATATATAAATACATTAGAGGTATATATATATATATTTATATATAGTATAGTAGAAGTAAACTGTTGCATTTTGTTTTTATTTTTGTTTTAAGAACCAATTGAATTTCATTTTATAAAAAAAATGGAAAATATAAAATATCAATGAAAAGTGTAAACGATAGACACTTTCTCATATTAATATAATATTTGTTTGTTTTTGTTTTTTTTTTTTTTTGTTGTTATTTTGATTTCTTTTTTTTTACTTTTGGAAATATATATTGCTTAGTTTTGCTTAAAGTACTAATTTTATTTATGCATAAATATATGCACATTCGCAGTTGTTTGCATGCGCGAATGCATATATTTATGCGTAGATACGTAAATTTTATCAAATCAATTTAAAATGTCTTATGTATGCGTTTATGGATTTATAATTTTTATTTTTTTTTTTTTTTCATATAAATATATTTTTTTTTTTTGTTTTATAATTTTTATTTGTTGTTTATTTTATTCGACGCACTATTATTATATATATATTAAATATTTATTTTTGTTTGTGTTTTTTTTTTCGATAATAAAAATATATAAATATGCATGTATGTTAAAATGCTATAAAATTAAGCATGTTGTTTGTTTTTGTTTTTTTTTCGGTTTTCACGGTTTCACAAAAATAAAAGAAAACAATTGAAAAAAAAAACAAAAAACGAAAGAAAAAACATCCTCAAATGGATTATAATAATAATAATATACATATATATTTTATCGTTCGTTTATAACATACTTCGAATCCATTTATTTGAGACATATATTGTATATATATGCACTGTATGTATAAGATTTTTTTTTTGTTTATATATCCATATATATATATATATATATATTTGTTGTTGTTTTTAAATTTTTAGTTTTCGATTAATTTATTATTGTTTTAACATTGTTAGTATGAGATCATAGAAAAAAACTTTTTTATCGTAATATATAATTTTCATCATTTTTCATTTTGTTGTTCTTTTTATTATTTAACGGTTTTTTCAATTTTCAATTATCTTGTACGCTGCCACATATACACGTCCATTTAATTCACGAGGTTATGTACGTAGGTAAGAAATTATCTGTTATTGTTTGGTGTTTATGGATGTGAGGTGATTTTTGTTTTTTTTTTTTTTTCATTTTTGTGTGTAAAGTCTATAGAGATAAACATACGATATATTATACAGTTTTGATTGGTGTTGTTGTTGTTGTTATTGCTGTCTGCTTTCACATTTCATTGAACAAATGAACTAAAAGAACAATTTAAATATCGCTCTCGCAATTTATCCTTCATTTAAATATAACTATATTTGTATTTGTTTTTTTTTTTTTGTTGTTATTTTTTGTTGGTTTCTTTTTTTTTTTTGTAGTAGAAAATATTTAAGATATGTATTTAAATATATATATTAATATATATATATATATATATAACGTGTAATGTATGTATATATATATATTTTGAATATAAATAAAAATATATATGTATCGTATATAATTATTTCTTATGGCTTATAGAAAAAAAAAATATATATTTATATATTTTTTACTCATATTTCATGAATCGAATCGAATATTAATATATATGTAGCTTTATTTCTGTCCTTTCTGGTTGTTGAAGTGTGTTTTGAAAAAAAAAACAAATGAGAAAACAAGAGAAAAACTTGAGTATTTTTTGTTGTTGTTGTTTTTTTTAAGTATTTCTATTTAAAAGAATATTATTTTGTTTTGTTTTTCCTCCATGTTGAAAATATATTTATATATGAATGTATATATAAAGATGTATGTATATGTATTTGTATATCTGTGCGTTATAATATATATATATATTGTTTTTTTTTTTCTTTTTTCAAATGTTTACGTTCGGTTTGTTGTTATTTTGTTGTGTGTTTTGCTTTTTGGCGACTACTACTTCCCCACGTTTGTTTTTCTTTGTTTTGAAAAAAAAAAAAAAATGGTGGTTGCCTAGCATACCATTTAGCGAGCAGAATTCAATTGCGTGAACATTGAATGATTGAACTAAAGGTACGAATGCAACAGACGGAGATAGTTGCAGACGGTCGTGAACAGTTTCTATGATTTAAAAACACAGAGGTACTACATGAGTTTGTTTCTTTGTTTTTTTTTTCATTTTGTTTGTTTTTTTTTGTGTGTGAGTGTGTGTTTGTTTTTTTTTTTCTTCGTTCGTTTAATCTCCCCCATTTTTTTGTCTTCTTGGTTTTGAATTTTCAAATTGCAAACGGGTAGCGGATGGGGTGGGGAGAGCTAAGGCAAAGTATAGGAAATGTGCACAAAGTTGCTGTGATTGACAGGGACTGACAGGCTTGCTGACTTTGGTGGGTTTCTTGTTATTTCGATGATATTTTTTTTGTGGTCCCAGTTGGAGAGACTAGTTGGCTGAGGCGCAGATCCTGCCTATAGTCGAGGCATTAGTATACTCCACATGATGATAAAAAAAAAATGCTCAAGACGGTTATGAAGGACCTCACAGTTTTTGCTTCAAAGTTTCGAACCAGAGCACTCTCCTTAAAATGTCGTGCCCTAATTATACATCTTCATTGAATTCCCTATCCATCCAGGTACCGCTCAATCTTGGACTCGTCCTGGTTGCCGAGCCAATCGTCTCTCAAGACATTTTCAAGGAGCTCATAGAGGACCTCACTGTTTTCACTTCATACCGGCGAACTAAGGCACTCCCTTTAACGTGTCGCACATCAATAGACTTCCACATTGAATTCCCTATCCATTGAGGTACCCCTCAATCTTGGACTCGTCCTTATTGCCGAGAAAATCGTTTCACAAAACAGCATGTCGCAAATTGAAGGGGGTTTTGTAGGAGCTCACGGTTGTTGCTTCAAACGTCCGAACCAAGGCACACCCCTTAAAGTGTTGCGCATCAAGACGCTTCTACATCAAATTCCCTATCCATCAAGGTACCGCTCAATCTTAAACTCGCCCTAATTCCCGAGAAATTCGTCCACACAAAACACCACCCCTCGCAATCCCACAATTTCCATGCGTCATATGAGGTTATCTCGTATTTTGTCTCACAAAACTCACCGAATGCACTCCAATTCAGGAAAGTGACCTCATTCTCCTTCTACATGAAATTCCCCGTCCATCGTGATACCCCATGTGCTCAGATTTGTCCTAATTCCTGAGAAATTCGATTCAGAATAGGATGCTGACACCAAGAATTGGTTTATTTTCAGCAAAAAATACGACCCAAGGGCGATGCCGGTTTACTGCATTTTTTCGCGTAAAATGTGGCATTTTTTTCAAAAATCGATTTTTGAAATTCGAGAAAAGTGGGTTTTTCATTTTTCATGACGTCACAGGGTGAGATGGAGTGGAGTTGGTCTAGCAAAGCGTTTGCCTGCAAGTTGAGTGGTAAATGGGGTGGGGGTTGTTTTTCATGTCCTTCAAGAGCTGTGCGAAAGGCTGCAACAGCCAAGTGGTGGGTTTTCCTTTCGAAAAACGAGTGAATTTCGAGGTTTTTCATGGAAATTCAGCGACAGTTGGTGGACTGTCGAATACAGGGGGCTTTAATGCGACGGAAATTGTGTTGAATCCCTTCAACCCAAAAGCAGGCTTGAGAATGAACTGACGAGGAATTGGCTTCCTTGTGTCGATGAGCGGTAGCCAGTCATCGCCCAAGTAACAGCAGACAGCTTATTGGGAAACTTAACATGCATTATATGCTTGAACACGCAAATTCAGCCATTTTTTTGATTGGAAATTGGACGAAATAGAGTGGGGTCGACGAAGAGTATGAAGTGATGATTGGAAATTTTACGGAAATCGATGAAAAAATAGTCGAACATTGGGATTACTCGAGGGGGGGGGGGTTCTCTGGCCTTTGGTCCTAGTTTCGTCGATTCGTGGAGAGTTCCTTGGCCCTTGGGCCTACTTTCGTCGACTTGTGGGGAGTTCCCTGGCCCTTGGGCCTACTTTCGTCGATTCGTGGAGAGTTCCCTGGCCCTTGGGCCTACTTTCGTCGAGTAGTTCCTTGGCCCTTGGGCCTACTTTCAACGACTCATGGGCAGTTGCCTGGCCCTTGGGCCTACTACCTAAACTCGTTCTCTGGCCCTACTGCGTTGACTCATCGTCAATATTCTGGTGGTAAATGGTAGGTAAGTCCGTAACGAACAACAATTGAGTGGATCCTAATCAGATGGGAAACAAAATGCCAGAAGGAACCACATTTTTAAAACACGGTTGGTACTTGAAAATGGTCGATATGTACCATCAATTCGTCGCGATATTGAGCAAGAACAAGCTTGAAGACGTCCATTGGAACGAGCAGTTCTTTCAAACTGAAGGACGTCCCGATGTTGGGAGAGAGAGAACTACACCGACATAAGTCTAGCCTCCAGTTCAAAAAAGGATTCCTCACCTAAGGTGGCTAGGCCAAGGGAGTGTACGTTTTCACGCGGGTATCGTCAAGAGGTACCTCAACCAACAGAGGAGGAGGTCTATGACAAGGACTCCAAAACAAACAAACGAATGAAATAACAAGAGATCTTCGAAGCAGCAGCATCTGTCCAACATTCAAAAGAATTTCGTCAAATCGTCACACATTGACGGTGATGAATAATAAACTTTGTGCCTGTGCGCTGAGGATTTAATATTGCTTAACGTTTTGAGCCACAGTATCTGCTCGTTTTCAAAGGCCTCTGTCTACTTGAAGTAGCCTGACATAAGTTTTGTAAAGTTTTCTGTTTTTTTGTTTTTGTTTTTTTTTTTCGTTAGTTTAGTTAGTTAGTATATTTTTTTGTTTGTCAGTTGAACAAAGAATGTGTAGAATTAACAAGATCATTGAGGAAAAAAAGGCTCTATTCGATGTTTAATTGATGATTGACTGAGAAAGAGTGAATGTGATAGAGGAAGATAGATAGATAGATAGATAGATAGAGAGAGAGAGAAAATTAGAGAGCTTAAAAGAGACAGGCTAAGATAAGTATCTTGTTTTTTTTTTTTTTGTTTTTGTTGAGTAGATAAAAATATGTTGTTGTTTTTGCTTTGCTTTTTTGATTTGTTTAATATACATACGACGTATATATATATATTGTTTTGAGCAAAAGAATTTATGAGTTTAATTTACGATTTTAGTTTTTGTTGAATTTATTATGTGTATATATATATATATTAGCATTTGTTTTTATTTTTTATTTTTTTTTTTTTTTTCATTTTTGGTTTAATTTTTAATTTACAATGTAGATATTGTTGAGTAGAAAAATACACACTTTACATAAATATATATTCATATATAGAACTATGTGTTATAATATATATATATTTTTTATTTATTTATTTGTTAATATTTTTTTTTGGTTTTTCCCCATTTTTTAATGTTTTCTTTTTCTCACTTCTGTTTTTGTTTTTGTTTTTGTTTTTGTTTTTTTTATTGTATCTCTCCATGACTGCGAGTAAGTTAATGCAACATGCAACAAATAATAAAATATGAAGTGTATGAATGGAAAGCACGCGACTTCGGACTATGAAATGAAATCGAAACTACGGGTAGAGTAGATGATGATCGTGGAAGGAAGTGCAGTGATGAATGACGAGACGAGTGAAATTATGCGCGGAAGACATGTTTGCTTTTTTTTTTCTGTTTAAGTGGACATATAATATATATTTTGTTTTGTTTTTTTTTACAACCTTTGAAGCATTTCCTATATACGAATCACTCAGACTGAAAATAAAATGAGTGAATGAGTGTGTATCATTCACTCGATTCAGAGGGATGCTAGGGAGGGGAGACTCTCAATTTTCATAATCCGATATCCTTCATTCGCCTATCAATTGGTGGTGGTTTCCTGAACAATGGACCACAGTCTCAACCAAAACCGAAAAACGTGACGTTTGCGTGCCAGAAACTTTAATCCTGTTCATGAATTGCTCTCAAAATCATAAATGCTTTAAATAATTCAGTTAATAAATGAATAAAGGCACCATTTATAGATATTCAACGAAACTTAACGAGCGGTCAGCACTTTTGTTTTTGAATAAATGATTACAGGCACCATTTACACATATTCAACGAAACTCAACGAGTGCAGCTCATTCGGAAGCAGTAAATAAATGAATAAAGGCACCATTTACACATATTTAACGAAACTGAACGAATGTTCGGCTCTTTTGTATTTTAATAAATGAAGCTTCAACGAAACTTTACGATCGTGCAGCTCTTTCGAAAGCAGTAAATAAATGAATAAAGGCACAATTTAAACATATTTAACGAAACTTAACGAGTGATCGGCTCTTTTGTTAAACTTAACGCGCGGTCAGCTCTTTCGAAAGCAGTAAATAAATGAATAGAGGCACCATTTACACATATTTAACGAAACTCAACGAGTGATCGGCTCTTTTGTTTTTTTAGTAAATGAATAAAAGCACCATTTACACATATTCAACGAAATTTAACGAGCGTGCAGCTCTTTCAAAAGCAGTGATTGATTTTTTTTCTCAAATGTTTACCACAATGCCATATTCAATGTTTAAAGTGTCAAAAAGTGCCTAAAATTGACACGATCGTGACAGTTACGCTTGTGTCAACCGACAAAAGTTTCGCATAAAAAGAAAAAAAAAAAAACACATTGATTGAGAGCTGGGCGACATGAAGGACTTAACAACAGAAAATGAAAGGAAACCAAAAAGAAACAGATTTACAGCACCGACATTGCCAGACAGAAAAAAAAAACATCTTAATCCTATTAGAAATTCACTTGTAGTCCTTTTTATATTTTCTCATCTTATATTCCACTCATATCACTAACTTGGTTTTTGTTTTTATGTTTCATCTGAGATGAGATAAGAGAAGAAAATCAACAAAAAAAAATATTGAGAAATGAAAGAATTCACTGTTTTTCTTCATTTTGTTTGTGTGTTGTTTTTTTTTTCTTTTTTGTTGTTATTATTATTATTTTTTTTTTGTTTCTTTTGTTTTATATAAGATAATATAAAAATAAAAATTGTTAACTAATTATAAACGATCCTAAAGGGCAGTGTTATGGCTGAAAAATATATAGTTTATATATATATTTATATATATGTATATTCAATATTTATTGTATTGTTATTTTTTTTGTTTTTCCTTGAAATACGATTTATTTATTTCATAGATATGCGCGTCTTATTTATTTTTTGTTTTACTAGATAATTTCTATTAGAAAAAAGATACTTTTAAATATATATATATATTTTTATTTGTTTTTTTTTTTTTTGTTTTTTAATAGAGAGTAAGATTCTTTGTTTTCCTTTCTTTAGCCGCAATAGGTTTCTAATATTGTTATAGAAAAAAATATGTATGTATGTCACACTTTTGAGTTATAATTATGGTTTCTTCTGTTTTTTTTTTAACGTTTTATTTTGCAAATCTTTGTCCGTATGTATAAATTGTTTAAAAAGTATTTTTTTTTTTTTTGTTTTCTTATTCCGTTCTCTACAAGTGTAATTAAATATATTTATTTATATATATATATTTAGTATATAATTTGATTTCCGGAATTTATATTTATATTTTGTTATTCTCTTACGGTTCTACTATTAATTTTTCTTTTCTTGTTTTGTTCATAAACATATATATATATTTATTTACTTTACTTTACTCATTTGTTTTTACATGTTACATTGCATTAATACACAACTTACGCATAAAAGATCAGTCGGTTTAGTGGTATTTTCTTGATTTTTGTTTTTTTTTCTTTTTATTCACTTCATTCAAAAACAAAATAAACGAGAGAAAAAAACAACCAAAAACTCCTACACAAGCATGCAGATCATAAGAGAATATCAGTTATTAGTTATTGCTGTTTAATAAAAAAAAAAAAAAAAATAGTAAAAAACAACCCGCCACAAACATATCCCTTAGACACACAAGTGCTACGAAAGAACCAAGGAATGAAAGCGCGATTCTCGATTCTCACATTTAAAAGTACAAATACATATTACATATCATTTTTTAATTATTTTTTTTATATTTATTTATTTATTTATTTTTTTGTTTTTTTGTTTTTTGTTTTGTTTCCATTCGCCTCTGAAATGGGGTAAACTTAATAGAACAACACTAGGTGGTATATTTTGAAATTCATTTATATATATGTATCTTCGTCATCATCATCGTCTGGTATTTTTTTTGTTTTTGTATATATATATATATATATCTCATTTATTTTGCTACACACATTATATTTCATCTTATTACAAAAATATTAATATTTCTTGTATTGCAATTTATTTATTTACGAATTGTTGTTTTTTTTTTTTTTTCTTTTAAATATTTCAAACAAAAAAAAAAGAACACAAAAAAAAAACCCTAAAGACAGAACAGAAACAAAAAAAAAAAAAACGAACAAAGGAAACATAATTCGCTCTGGAACACTCTGTGGATTTGTTTTCTTTTATTTTATATAGTTCTGGTTTTAGTTGGGTTTGTTGTTGTTTTTTCTTTTGTTGTTGTTGTTATTGTTTAAGCTTTCTGTTGTATATAAATGCATTTAATTCGATTTATAAAATACTAAAAATAAATAAAAAATAAACTAAAACAAAACTATATATAGTTAATTGTTACGTCCTTATGTTGTCTTTTGTTTTGCTTTAAAAAATGGAGAATTATGTTATGTGTTTGTTTGTTGTTTCATTTAGTTACTAAAATAAAATTCGTTGTTATTTATTTGTTATTTTTTTTTTAGTTTAAAATTATTTCTTTATCGTATATGTATATATAATATATGTTTTTTTTTTTTTTTTTTTTGGTTATTTTATGGCTGAGTATGTATTTATTTAGAGTTTATAATAATATATATATATTTATGTATTTATGATTTATGTGCTTAAATTTCAATATAGTCTGTTACGCGCTTTGAACTATATTTATATTATACGTATATGTAATTGGAAACATAGATCAAATGGTTAACTAGTATAAAGGTAAAGTATATTTATAACAGGCACCATCTGTGACTGCCTGATGATAGGAGGAATTGAAAATAGATTAATATGTTGTAAAATTTGATGATGGATCGAAAAAATGACAAACAAAATGAGAGAACAAAACCAAAAAGGGTTTTTTGTTTTGTTTTGCTTTGGTTGGCTGTAGTGGTAATCAGAGAGTTTGACACTGATCTTGAGTCGTGGGCCTTTTTTTTTGTAGCTTTCTCTGGTGGGCTTGGTCATTTTGTGGGTGGTTCTTAAAGACCGAATGACGTTTCGGGTGTCAGAGTCTGACATCGTTCGTCCGAACTACGATCATTAGGTGAGAAAATGGTGGTCTGAACGGGTACTTAAATAGACAGTGGCAAGAAAGTCATCCGAACTACGAGCAATTGCCAGACGATAGAAGGTGGTCTTGAAGGCTTTTGAGTACGTTATTAAAAAAAAAAATGGTTTTTAGTCTGCCACCAAACCAGAAAGCTTCTGATCTGCGAGCACGAGTTGCAGGACAGAAGGTGGCCTTGAAGAATTTCAAGAACTGTCCGCTTTAGAGTCTACCACGGAACCAGAAACGCAGCCGAACAACGAGCACGAACTTGAGGACCGAAAGGGGTCTTGAAGGTCTTTGAGTTCGTTCTTCAAAAAGAAGCCTTTGCAAGTCTGCCACGGAATCAGAAAGGGTAGGCGAACAACAAGCATCATCCAGACGATAGAAGGTTAACCGTTTTTAAGTTCGTTCTTCAAAAGACATAGCAAGAGTCTGCCACGGGAAGAGGAAGCCGTCCGATCTCCGAGCACGAGCTAGATGACAGAAGTTGGCTTTGAGGATCTTGGAGTTCGTTCTTCAAAAAGACAGGTGAAATGTCAAGAAATGTAGTCTGCCACCGAATCAGAAAACCGTCCGAACTACGAGCACGAGCTAGAGGACAGAAGCTGGCCCTGAAGTAATGCCAAGAAATGTCTGTCTTTGAGTCTGCCACGGAACCAGAAAATCGTCCGATCTCCGAGCACGAGCTAGATGACAGAAGTTGGCTTTGAGGATCTTGGAGTTCGTTCTTCAAAAAGACAGGTGAAATGTCAAGAAATGTAGTCTGCCACCGAATCAGAAAACCGTCCGAACTACGAGCACGAGCTAGAGGACAGAAGCTGGCCCTGAAGTAATGCCAAGAAATGTCTATCTTTGAGTCTGCCACGGAACGAGAAAGTCGTCCGATCTTCGAGCACGATCACGAGCTAAAGGACAGAAGGTAGTCTTGAAGATCTTCGAGTTCGTTCTTCAAAAAGAAGCCTTTGCAAGAGTGCCACCGAACCAGAAAGCCGCTCGCACTGCAAGCAAGAGTTGCAGGATAGAATGTGGCCTTGAAGAATATCAAGAAATGTCCGCTTTACAGTCTGCCACGGAACCAGAAAGCCGTCCAAACAACAGGGGGCCTTGAATTTGGCCTTGAAGAAATGCCAATAAATGCCACGAAATGTCCGCCTGTGCGTCTGCCACGGAAATAGAAAGGCAGCCGAACAACAAGCATCTGCCAGACTGCCAGATAAAAGGTGTTCTTAACTCGTTTTTAGTTGGTTCTTCACAAAGACATAAAATTTCAAGAAGTTTAGAGTCTGCCGTCCGAACTACGATCATTAGCTGGCCGATTGAAAAGATCATCTTGACCCTCATTTTTTTTTTTGGTCGATTCTCTGAACTGTCAAGTCGCTCTTGTTGTTGGTTCTTCAAAAAGACACATCAAATGTCAAGAAATGACATGAAAAAAGTATCAAATGACGGTCCAAGACTAATCTGATCAAGTTTCCTCTCAAGAATGGCACAGACAGTCAAATAAGGACACTCTCTCGCTCTCGCGCAGAGCTCAGCTAAAGCAGACGAAAAAACAATAAAAAGGAACATCAACAAAAGATCGTTACAATGTTACAAAAATTAGCTGCTACACAGCCAAGCCATGAGTCAAGGGGAAAAAAAATAAAAAAATACCAACAAAAACGAAAAACAATAGTCTACTTGTTTGTCTATGGTTTTGTAAGATTTCTGAGGATAACAAAAATGTTCATTAATCAATTATAAACCTCCTATTTTGTTGTTTATGTTACATATTTTGTTTTTCTTTTCTTTCACTACAAATGAAATGTTAATAATATCGTTCATAAGGTAAACACATCTTTCTACACGCAAACGTGTATGTTGCCCGCCCCCTACCCCTCCCCCCCAAAAAGTAAGCTTGTGTATGTACATATTTTGTTCATGTTGTCTACATTGCTAGAATTTGTTTTGTTTTTTTTTTTTTTCTATGAAACCACTCATACGTATCGTTTTTCACATTCGATCAAAAAAAAAAAATAAGGAAAAAATCTGATCGGATAATCAAAACACATCCACACAGATCAATTTTGAATAATAATGTATAATAACCACTATTTTTTGTTGTTGTTTTTTTTTATTTGATTTGTTTTTGTTTTTTTCTTTAATAAAAATATTCCATGTATATGTATAGACTATAATTTAATTTGTTTAATGTTTTTTTTTTTTGTTTTAAATTTAAATATTTATTTTTTGGTTTATGTCATGTTGTTGTTTTTGTTTTCTTTTTTCTTAGTTTGCTATATATAAGATTGTTTTACGTTTTGTTTTGTTAAAAAAAAAAAAAACACATCATTCATTACATTATTATGTTTGTTTTGTCTTTAGTATCAATTGTTGTTGTTTTTTTTTTGTTTTTAATATTTGATATAAATGTGTGTACATACTATATCGTATATGAGTATACATACTTTGATAAACCATATTGTTAATTTCTCTCTGCTTCATTATTAATTCAGTGCTGATTTGAAAATTAGTTTACGATTTATTTGACATTCGTTTTGTTTTTTTTTTTTTTTTTTTCAATATAATGTTATTTATTTAAGATTTTGCATTAATCTCTGGATTTCGTTTTTTTTTTGTTTTAGTTGAGAATTATAAAAAAATATATTAAATATGCATTCATTTCCATTCCATTCGTCCACATTCCGGCTGTTTTTCATTCAATTTTTTTTTTTTTGTTTTTGTTTATTTTTTAAATATATATATATATATATATAATTTGTATGTTTACACGACTGAAATTGTAAATCCCTTGTCTCAATTACTAGAAGATGAAGTAGAAAGAAGAAGAGACGATATCCACGTAAGCACAACGACAACAAAAAAAAAAGAAAAAAAACCGTTAATTTCTTTACAAAAATTGACTATAAGCCGTGATGTCTCCTCGCACACGCTCGAAACAATCATATTCAGTCTGTTTTGTGTATATTTTAACTCCAGTTAAGGGATTACAATCTCAGCAGCAATATAAGAGGATAAGAATAATTATGAGAAAAATTACTGGTTTACTCGGTGAACTGCCCTTTTCGATATTAAACGCAAAAAAAAAAAAAACAAAAAACAAAAACGCACACAAAACAATTATTCTAAGAGACTAGTTATATTGGTGGAGTATTTTTTTTTTAAAAAAAAAAAAAGCCTATGTTCACACAATAGTTTGCAATTGAATGACTGTTTTCCGACTGGGCACTGATTGGTATCATTTGAGATTCATTTTTTTTTTTTCTTTTTATTTTTTACTTAAAATTTGTATAAATGAATTCCTTATACTTATACAATTCAGTCCAATTTTTTTTTCATTTATTTACTTTATTTTAATTAGTTTCTTTTGTTTTATTTTTTTAAAGAAAATATGAGAAAGTAAGTAAAAAAAAACCACCCGGAAATAGAGACATGTCACATTGCGCGTTTAGTTACTTAACAAGAAAATAGAAAAAAAAAAAAACAAATAAATAATCAACTGAGTATGGTTTCGTTCGAAAATATAGACTATTCGATTTTATCTGAGGACTAAATTCGATATCCTCGCCTAAAGCAACAAATAAAGATACAATTTCTTCTTCTTTTTTTAATTATTTTCTTCATTCTGAATAACATCGATATCCTTACATAGACTACGTTGTACATAAATTTTGTATGAAAAAGTTAGTAAGAGCGAATTAAAACACAGTGTGTCTGCTAGCAGGAATGCCGGGGTATGGGGTGTAGACTCAAGGATTAATCGCTCAAACAAAAGAATACTTAGAGTATGTGGTTTTTTTTTTTTTTTTTTGTTGCTAATTTTCATCATTTTACCGTGTTCGCAGGAGTAAGGTCTTACAAATTATTGATGACTGGATATTAAGTAGATAGTTATAGAAAGATTTTACGTACAATTACACTCGTTTTTAAATAGAATTTTATTTATTTTTTCAAATCTTCGATTCCGATAACGATTTGATAAGTTTTTTTATTTATTTATTTGTTTAATTGGATTTTTTTTTTTTTTTGCTTTTTCATCGTTCATTCTTAAATAGCTGCTTACACATTTGTTGTTTTTTTTTTTTTTTTTGTTTCTTATATATACTCATTCAGTTGCTTTGTTGTAACAAATTCTTTGCTTATGTCTTTATCTAAATTCTGTATTTAATTAATTTGTTTTTAAACGTAATTTATGTTGTTGTTTTTTTGTTTTTGTTTACTTATATATGCATAACCGCTAAAATTGTATTCTGTTTTTTTATTTTTTGTTTTTTTTTTCTTTAATATAAATATATATGTATTTATATAGTATATATAAATAAACATATAGGTTGTTCTTTAATTTTTTTTTTTTTGTTAATCTTCTATATTAATAAAGTCTTTCGGGTATAAGAGATATACATGCTTCCATATATCTACCTTAATTTTTTTTTTATTATTTATATATATAATTATGCTTTTTCTGTTTGATTTAAATAAAAAAAATATTTCAGTCAAATAAACGATATATATTCTATTCATGTATAAACTTATAAGAGATGGAAACAACACGATGTCTTTAAATTAAAAAAAAACCAAAACAAAACTCCTTCAAATGCACAAGTCAAAGACAAAAAAAAAATATATGTGTATGTGTGTGTGTGTGTATCTCATATATATGTATTTCTATGTATAAAAATAATAATATTAATAATTTATAAACAATATATAGATATTTATTCATATATAAGTACAAATATAAATAATCATTAAATTAAGCGTAGGTTTCTCTTTTTTTTATAAAATTATAAATGCTTTGAATTACACATATATATGTATATATATATTCTTCAAACAAAAAACTGTAATCTCTCTCTCTTTCAATCTTCTCCGGAAGTCTTATGTTTTCTTGCGAGATATAGAACTTAAAAAATAAAATCAATGCTTTAAAATACGAAACTTTAAGGCCTGAACACAAATCAGACAATGTTAAACAAAAACGACCGACTATAAATTACAATCCTTATCGTTATTATATGTAATTTTGTTTGTTTCTTCTTATGTTTTTCGTTCTTTGTTTTTTGTTGTGATGGACTTCATAAAAAAGAAAAATTTCAATTTTTCTTTTTTATATTCTTATAGTTCTTTTTTTCTTTTGTTTTTTTTTTTGTTTGTTCATTTATTAAAAATAGTAAATACATATATATTAAACTATAAATGTAATACTCATAAAAATATAGCACATTTGCTGACTTTCTTTCTCTTGATGTATTTTGTTTTTTTTTTTTGTTTGGATTTCGATTCTCCAGTAATTCGTTCTCTCAAATGTATATATTTTCATTTATTTTTTTCTTCTCTTTTTTGTTTGTTTTATTATATAAATCTTGATTTTGTCTTTTTGTTTCTTTTGACTAAGTACATTTTTCATGTTTGCATTTAAGGAAAATTAAAACTGATAAATATAAATTTTTAAATAATTTTCAAGTATTGAGTTAAGTAAGAATTTAAGTTCAGTTCATTTTTTTTGTTTTTTTTTTCACTCATATTTCATCATAAGCTCCATGGAAAGGGATTTTATTTGATTGCTTTCTCTTTGTGAGTCACATTCGTTTACACAGATGAGAGAATAACTACTGCGGTACACTGCCCTGCGCTGTGTAATAGAAGAGAAAGAAAAAAAAACAAGGCAATGCTTTAAAAACACAACTGATCGCAAAGAACAGAGCCAAAACAGAATGAGTGCGAAAAGATGCTCAAGATCAGATCGGGGGGTTGCAGTCAACCTCAGCTTATCGCCTTGTTTTGTGGGTTCCTCCGCTCTGTGGAGCTTCTCTCTCTCTCTCTCTCTCTCTCTGTGTGTGAGTGTTTCTTTTCGATGAATCTTGAACATCCGCACAGTAACCCAATACGAAGAAGATATGAATATAATAATAGTTATACAATATGATTTTGTTTTTTTTCTTCATTTTTTGGTTTTAAATATTTTAATAACGGAAATACAAATATATTCAAATGATTTATTATTTTTGTTTAATAGTGTTTTTTTCTTTCATTATATTAATTTTACTTAATTTCTTAAAATTTGTTTAATATTCTTTCTTTTTCTTTTTTTTTTTTGAATAATAAAAATAAAATCTTTTAAAGTCTTCTATTTTTCACCTAGAAACTGTTTTGTTTTTTTTTTTTTTGTGTTATAAATCAACATGGATGTGTGTGTCATTGATGTCTAATTTGGGAAGTTTTATGCGAGAAGACGTTTACATACTCATTGGTTTTGTTTAAATCGCCTTTTGTTACATTTTTTTGTTTTTTTTTGTACATACGAATGGAAGTACTAAATTTATGTGTATAGGTTTGTTTTCTTTTTCGTACAGTCTTATCTGCTTTTGAGGTTGAGAGTTGAAAAAAAAAAACAACAAAAAAAAAGACATAAATTATGTATGCTCGCGTATGTGGTGGAACGACATGGCTGTCATATGTTTAGATTTATTCATTTTGGAGGAAGTAGTAGTTTTTTTTTTTTTTTAGAACAGAACGAAAAGAAAATAACAACAACAACAATGAGATTCATAATCAGGTTAACGCACTAACCTTGTTTTTCAATGAGATTCAAGTCTTTCGAGTAAGTGGTGTATGGAAGGAATATCATTAGCAAAACATACGCCAAAAAAGTCGCCACACCAATCACAAGGGGGAAAAAAAAACGTCTACAACCGAAAATGTGTTTTTCTTTTGTTGTTATTTGTTTAGGCTAACCACACACGGAAAACATTTAAAAGGAATACGCTCATTCGACTCTCTCCTGACACACAACCCATTATTATCATCATCATTATCAACCATTATGCATTTCTCTCTCTCTCTCTCTCTCTCTCTCTCTTAAAATAATTAAGTCTGCTAAAAAATATATAAATATATGTGTTTAAATATATTTATATATATATATATATAAATGTTAAATTGTTTTCTTTTCATCCTCCTCCTCCTCCTCTATCCGTTAAATTTAAATTTGAATCTTAAGAGAAAAGAAAGAATACATTTTTTTTTTCCACAAAAAAAAAAAAAAAGTACAGAATAACATAACATTATTAGAAAAATCAAATAATTTATAAATTTTATAAAAAAGTTAACAAAGAAAAAAAAAATATTTGCAATTTGTTTCACAAATCATTATTAATTAATTAAAAAAAAAAAAAAAAAAAACAAGTCTTCTAAAAAAATTCAATTATATATATATAATATTTACGCCGCCATTTTCGCCCGCTTCTGTCTGTCTGGATCCGCCACCGTCGCCAACGCCAATGACTTATATTTAACTACAATATTATTAATTCTTCTTTCTTTTAATTATTATTACTTTTTTTGCTTTTTTTTTTTTTCTTCTTTTAAATATATATGTAAACTTCGGCCAAAGAAAAATATAATAATCCACAAATAAATTAATAATAAAATTCAACAATTAGAAATAATATATATGTATGTATCTTTGCGCACTAAACGTATAAGTATCCATCTTCTTTTTTGTTTAAATATTTTGCATTTTTGTTTTTTTTTTTCTTTTTGTGAGATTCTTTAAAAAAAAAAAAAATATATATATATAGACGAAACATTCTTCCTTATTTTCTTTCTTCGCATATACACCGAGATTTCATATTCATTCGTGAAAGAAAGAAAAAAATAATAAAAATAAACGCATATATGCATATGTATATACAATCTATATAATGTACGACGGAGAAAAAATAATAAAAGAAAAAAAAAAAAAAAAAATACAGAACTTCACCTCTTTAAGGCAGAATCCGCATGGCATGGTAAACTGACTGACTGCAAACGGGACAGCAGCCATCGACCGATGTGCTTATGTGATTGGCGCATTCCATGCAGAACATATTATGACCACATGGCACCAGTGCGGCGGTTACTTCTTTATCACCACAAACTAAACACTCACGACGCATACCGTTCAACTGTTGCGATGCAGCCGAGATGAGTCCCGCTCTATTCACATTGTTCACAACGACATTGGGCGCATTCGTCGATGAGATCATGTTGCGACTAATGTTATTGCTTCCTGTTGAGCCGCCAGCACCGCCCAGTAGCGAATCAGTTGGACTGACCGACTGCGATGGTGAGCAACCGATTGCAGCACCCGTTACCGAGGGTAGAGTCCAGATATTCGGTGACTCGCCCAGACCCTCGTCAACATCGAGCGATTCGCCAAGATTCTTCCAGATATTCATCAGTTCTGGACGCGAGTTTGTTGCACTTTTCGACGATGTTGACGACGAACTCGATGAGCACGACCTGCTGCCGCCAGTTGAGGTGTCACTGCTGCCATTTACTGGGCCGACCATACCGTTTATGGTGACGCCGTTGTTCACCATACCCACACCGCCGCCATTGCCGTTCATCATATTGCCACCGAGACCGACGTTCATCACTAAGTTCGATGCACTCACTACCCCATTGGGTGCCTGATGCAGTTGATGCTGCTGCTGCTGCTGCTGCTGCTGTTGCTGCTGCTGCTGCTGTTGTTGCTGCTGCTGCTGCTGCTGCATGTGATGATGGTTCGGATTGCCATTGAAGACGTTCAGATTCGCTTGATTAGCCACAACCATGTTGCACCCGGTGCCATCGTCCGGCGAGACTTGTGCGTCAACGTAGTCGAATGTGGAGCAAATGCCATTCTTATAGATTGACGCCAAAAATTCCGGACTCAACTCGTCCCCATTGAACATTTGACTCAGCGAGTTAATGGTTTGCACGGATGGCGACAGATTGCCGGTACGCAAGGCGATATGCGCTTCGATTTGCTTGCGTGCCGCCTGCACATTGTCTGGCAGTCCAGTTACCTCGAATATTGGTTCTTTCTCGCGTGACGGCGTTACGATATAGGTGTGCGTCTCCTGCTGAATATGCTTGATCGTAGCACCCTTCGGACCGACAACGAGACCGACCACACGATACGGCACCCGCACTTGTATTGTCACCTGACCGGGAATCGATGGTGGCCCCGGTGGCACTTTACCGAGATTACCAGCCAGCACGGGCTTGCGACTAGCACGTATTAAGCTAAAGTGTTCGGCCGCCGATAGGATCTCTCTCTTGGCCTTTGCGACGTCCTCCTTGCGACCGGTCACAACGAATACGGGCTCCTCGCCGCGCACCGGTGTCTTGATGTACGTGTTCGTTTTGGCACGTAGCGCCTTGATTTTGCACCCTGAAACGAGATGAGAATTGCAAATGCAAATTGAATTGTGTGAATTGGCAGAAAATGATGGGGAGGGGGGTGGATTAGGGGGGCAGACATCTAAAGGTGTAAACAAGAACACTCGATCCACTTAGTTCAGCTTCACTTGGGCGTCCCTATTGCGAGGAAAGTTGGCAACTTTGAGAAGCAATTGTGGCCACGGTTCAGTCGATTACAGCTGGGAACTAAGGCATGGCAAGGGCGGGACCCTCCACACATGTCCAGTCCACAGATGGCACACAGGTCCGCGAGAGACAGCCAGATTGGCCAGATATGCCAAAGAGCCCACAAAGCGAGTACCCAGCACTGACACATGTGTGCGCGAATACGACACGAGGGGGGTAGCTCGCGCTTTCACAAGTGTTTGGCGGTTATTTTTGGAAAGAATTCCCGACGGAGCATGAACCTGACAAGACGGGATCGCTTGCTGATCAGAGAACGTGGGGGAACAACCCCAACAGCAGCGATCTAGAGAGAGAGAGATGAACGAGTTTCAAAGTCAGTGTTGCACACTGATCTCGGAAAGCGAAGAATAGCCGGCTCACCAATGCCTTGGTGGTGGGGGGGGGGTTCTCTTTCAGTTGAGGACCGTGTTCGACATCCGGAAGAATCTCCCTTCCCTCTGGTTACGAGGTTCTGTCCCCTTCAACTGTCCACAAATCACTGGGACACCTAGGACATTGGTGCAGCCAACCAGAGTTCAAGCGATGCAAAGATGACGGTCCACGGAGTAACCGGATGATGGAGCCATCTCTCTGCGGCAACCTTTAACTCCAACATCGTGGGCTTCACGTGTCGTTGTTTATATTTAGAAATTTCACCAAGAAACCGAGTGAAAAGAAAGAATCAAAGTGATTCTAAATAAGGTACCAGAGCCACACGCACACACGCACACACGCACACACACAGTCAGTTGAGATTCGCAAAATAGTATATTTTAGGCAATCGAGAGGATGTGCGGCGCGGCGCGACACAACAAGGACAAGACGATGCACGAATGCGCAAGGAAAAGTGTATAAATAACTTCGGCACGGGTTCTCGAAATATCACACACACACACACACCAACACACGTGTACACATTTATGCGCGATGCATGCCTGGGATTTATTTATGCTAAATTTATTTGAACGCGCCAAGCGCAGATGGTTTGATTCGATTTGATTTAATTTGACTTGATTTGGTTATGTTTTGGGGGCGAGATCAATGGGAAGCTATGCAGGCGCAGCCGACGTCGCTGCTCAAGGTGGAAGCGATGAATTTCAATGACGAGGGTTATTAGAGATTCGAGGGGTTTCATGGACACAGTTAGACAGTGCGGAGGGGGCGCAACGGGCTGGAGGGAGTTTGACTGAACGGCGATAGACGAGTTGCGGAAGTTGAACCGAAAGCGTTGTTCGGACTTAGCCACCGGCGCCTGGAAGAGATTTGTCCGAATTCACGGACCTGGGCAGGGCCGACTTCATCGAATTTACGGACATAGCCGCCGCCGACTGGAGCGACTTCTTCGAATTTACGGACCTAGCCATTGCCGCCTTCTTCAGATTCACGGACCTAACCACCGTCGACTTCTTCGTATTCACGGACCTAGCCACCGCCGACTTCTTCGGATTCACCGACCTAGACACCGCCGACATCTTCGGATTCGCGGACCTAGCCACCGCCGACTTCTTCGGATTCACGGACCAAGCCACCGCCGACTTCTTCGGATTCACGGACCAAGCCACCGCCGACTTCTTCGGATTCACGGGCCTAGCCACTGCCGAATTCTTTGGATTCACGGACCAAGCCACCGCCGACTTCTTCGGATTCACGGACCTAGCCACCGCCGACTTCGTCGGATTCACGGACCTAGCCACCGCTGACTTCTTCAGATTCACGGACCTAACCACCGTCGACTTCTTCGTATTCACGGACCTAGCCACCGCCGACTGCAGAGACGAACGCATGGACCTAGCCACCAGCGACTTCTTCCAATTCACGGACCTAGCCACCGCCGACTGGAGCGACTTCTTCGGATTCACGGACCAAGCCACCGCCGACTTCTTCGGATTCACCGACCTAGACACCGCCGACATCTTCGGATTCGCGGACCTAGCCACCGCCAACTTCTTCAGATTCACGGACCTAACCACCGTCGACTTCTTCGTATTCACGGACCTAGCCACCGCCGACTGCAGAGACGAACGCATGGACCTAGCCACCAGCGACTTCTTCCAATTCACGGACCTAGCCACCGCCGACTGGAGCGACTTCTTCGGATTCACGGACCTAGCCACCGCCAACTTCTTCGGATTCACGGACCTAGCCACCGCCGACTTCGTCGGATTCACGGACCTAGCCACCGCTGACTTCTTCGGATTCACGGACCAAGCCACCGCCGACTTCTTCGGATTCAGAGACCTAGACAGCGCCGACTGCAGCGGCTTCTTCCGATTTATGGAACTAGCCACCGCCGACGTCTTCGAACTCACGGATCTAGCCACCGCCGAGTGGGGAGTCTTCCTCGAATGCATGGACCTAGCCACTGGCCACCACCGCCTCTAGAGACGCTTTCCAATTCCCGAAGCCAACCCCCTTGTGGCAGGCACACGTGCAATTGAATGCTAATTTCGATCGCATCGGCAAATGCCCCCAAACAGCATGGATTTCTACAAAACTACACACATACACACACACACAACCCCGCCCCCCTCCCGCCACTCCATTGAATTGCCTGAACGAGCCATTTATTTAATTTCTCTTCGTTCTCAACGCAACAGCAACACAAGCAAACTACAAGCATTCGACTAAAATAAAAACTAAAACAAAACTACACACATGCACGGGGGGGGGGGGGGGGGTGTTGGATAGTCAAACAAATCATGTATCTAATCCTGGTTCGAAGAGGAAAAAAAATCTGTTGCACAAATATTTCATAAGAACCAGAAGAGGTACGAAACAACGGAAGAAACGAAGAGAAAAAGAAGAAGACCAGACGCACAACCCGCACCCTTAACACACACACACACACACACACACACAGGTACCGAGTGGCAAGTGGGAAGGTTAAAAGACGAGCACGAGAACATTCTAAAATGTTCCATACGTACGGGCGTACTCGCCGTGGTGTTGGTTGAGCGCCAAGCGGGGCAGGGGTAGCAAGCAGTACACATCATCATCGCACATCAGTCTGCTCCGCCCCCTTGGCTGGTGGAACAAATATCAAACAACCGGCAAAAAGAGAGGCTAATAACCTCTATGGACGGAAAGCTTCCCAGACGTATACGCCACAGCCGGAGCTTCAAATCAACCCCGATTTGGTAACGGAGCGGCATCATCCCTTATTTGCGGACGGTCGACTATGTATGCGGAACTCGGATTGAAGAGGTATTCCCGCGCGCGCACCACTGTTGTGTGGCATACACACACAGACACACAGACACACAGCCAAACAGGAGAGGGTGCAACATCCCTTAGACGGGCGAACAAAACAGTCGCCCAAAGAATAGGAGATGGGCAAACGAACACACAGGGAAATGGCCGAGAAGATGGCAGAGATAAGGATCAGCAACGGTCCACAATCATCCACATCATCAGCATCGCATACATAGGCAGGCGGCGACGGCGGTGGCGGTGGCGGTGGTTTCTATGTTTCTTCTTTCATTCCGTTGCCCACTTTGTGTCTGTTTGCATTTTGCACACAAAAGTGGCGTTTTTGTTTCTACAACAGGGTGTGTTACCTACACCGAGACAGCTAGACAGAGACCACACACAGGGAGAGCGAGAGGGAGAAGGTAAGAAATCGAAAAGCTCTCCAACACACGGGGTCACTGGCCGGGGCCACCAAGCAGGGCTATAGCCGGCCCGGATTCGAATGTAAATAGTGTAAGGAGCCCACAAAATTCTCGCGCAGCTGAAATTGATTTTCACCAAGAAGAGAGGAACAAGGAACACATCTCTGTGGCATTAGGAAAGGGTAGAGACTCACACACACACATGGACACACCGGTGAGCGGGAGGATAAAGTTAACAACCGAAATGGCAGCAGACGAAAAATGACGGATATGCGCGCTACAATTGACAAACGATAGATAAACTTGAGCACCTTCCACGAACAGGGGCGGGGGGTTTTTTTTTTGTTTTTTTAACAGCAACAAGGACGACGACATCTCCATCGGAGCGACGTCACGTCACAAGGGGAGGCATGGAAGGGGCAAAGCAAAGCGTGTGGCCTCTGTTTCAGAGCTCAGACAGATCTAGGGATAGCAATGGAAACAATCTCATTCCTAGAAACTTTCTACTCGAAAAACGCAAAACGCAAAAGCGAACAGCAAAGAAAAACAAAGAAAAACAAGGACTCACCTTGCCGTCCGACGATCTCGGCAACATGCTCCGAACTGGGCACGGGAACGCACTCGGTCATGTTTTGCGATTTCTTGGAGCGATCCTCGAGCGTTGGCAATATGGAGGCGGCGAATTGATTCAGTGTGGTGCCCGGTGGCAAGACGTTTGTCGGTTGCATAACAGCCGCGGTGGCATTTGTCAGGCCGCATGTCAGATCGTATTGACCGTGCAGTTGGGATGATTGGAGTTGCTGTTGTTGCTGTTGCTGCTGTTGCAGGTGATGGGTCATATGCTGTTGTTGTTGTTGTTGTTGCTGCTGATGTTGCTGCTGCTGCTGCTGCTGTTGTTGTTGCTGCTGCTGTTGTTGTTGCTGTTGACGCTGTACATGATTATGACCGTTATTGACAGCTGCTGCAACAGCAGCCGCTTGCATAGCATCCGACAGGCCGACCATTGACAGTTCCAATGCCAGCTGCAGAGTGCGCGGATCCTCAATCAGTGCTGTACTGCTGCCCATGCCGCCGCCACCACCGCCACCGCCGCCGCCGCCGCCGCCACCACCACCGCCTCTACTGACACCCGATAACGATGAGATCCCACTACTGCTTGACGTGCAGTTCCCTAAGCCAACAAGATTTGTGGAAGACGCCGGTGATCCGGTTAACGATGGGGTTCCTAGAGAACTATTGGGATTCGATTGCGGCGACGATGAGATTGATGAGCCGCCCGACAGGTTTGACGATGACGATGACATGGATGACGACGATGATGATGAGACCGACGATGATAGCGAGTTTCCATTAAGGTGCGACTGTGGAGAATTTCCAACTGATTGTTGCTGTTGCTGTTGTTGCTGCTGCTGCTGTTGCTGATGATGTTGCCTTAGTTCTGCAGCAGCGGCAACGGCGGCCGATACAGCCGAAGCTGTCTGCGCTGTCGGCGATGAATTAACACTAACGCTTGCTGTGAACGAGGTCGCTGTTGCACACGATCCGCCGACACTGCCCGTCGAACGTTCCAACTCGGAATAAAGTGTTGTCATAGTTTGGCGTCGCTCGTGTCTTTTCTCTCTCTTTTCGGCTAATTTGACGGAGATTAATCCTTGTTGTTTTTACTTCTTGTTGTTTTTTTTTTTTTTTTTTAAACCAAAAAAAAAATTATAAACAAATTAAAATAAATAAATTCAGTTCTCTTGTCTCGAAGGTCTATCGGCTGTAAAGTTTGAGATATCCTTTAATTTCTTCTTCTTCTTCTTCTGTCTCTGTTGTTGTTTTTGTTGTTGTTCTGCTTGTATCCTATGAGAGAAGTTAACGCTTATTGTTCAAGATTGCTGGTTTCTTTGTTTTTTGTTCTGAAACGAAAAAGAGAACACAAATGCGGTTGTGATTAGTTTTTGGGGGCGTTTAAGGGGATTTTAGAGCTCTTTGGCTCTGCTGTCGAGGGTTGAGAGGGCCTAAATCGAGGAAAGACTGACGGAGAGGGCCTACGCCTACTTCAGGTTGCCTGGACACAGTCCAACCGGTTGACACGTGGAGAAAACCTGTAAAGCACTCGACACCATCGGAAGGACACGCCTCTCCACTCGGTTGTCGGAGCACACTGGCCGAGTAAATATTTGTTCAATGTTTGCACTCGTCCCTCCCCCCCTACTCTATGGACAGCCGCTGTGCCTAAGTGCAAGTGCACACAACTGCCGTGATGTTTACCTTCGTGTCACATCGAGAACGACACGGCTTATGCGGATGAGATTTTCCAATTCGATTGTTTATGGCATCAGAGCTCGTGCGCCCGATTGAACTGGACACGAATTCCAAAGCTGATCACGTTTTTCGATTTTGCATCGAATCGCCCACGGCTTGAGTGCGAGAGGGTTGCAAGGACTTGGAGGATGGGGAGGAGGAGTGTGTGTGCAATTTGTTTGTTTTTTGGGGAGGGCGCCACACAATATGCACTCGTAGACAGTTCTTAGTCGCAATGGATGCAAAAACGAAGGCGAATGCGAGAGTTCTGGAAGCTCGGTCTCAGAAGACAGCGAAGCGAAGGCGGAACGCCTAGAAACTCAGGCACTCCCTTGTCGCAGGAGACAACGAAACGAAGGCGGATGCGGGAGGTCTGGAAGCTCGGTCTCAGAAGACAGCGAAACGAAGGCGGAACGCCTAGAAACTCAGGCACTCCCTTGTCGCAGGAGACAACGAAACGAAGGCGGATGCGGGAGGTCTGGAAGCTCGGTCTCAGAAGACAGCGAAGCGAAGGCGGAACGCCTAGAAACTCAGGCACTCCCTTGTCGCAGGAGACAACGAAATGAAGGCGGATGCGGGAGGTCTGGAAGCTCGGTCTCAGAAGACAGCGAAGCGAAGGCGGAACGCCTAGAAACTCAGGCACTCCCTTGTCGCAGGAGACAACGAAACGAAGGCGGATGCGGGAGGTCTGGAAGCTCGGTCTCAGAAGACAGCGAAACGAAGGCGGAACGCCTAGAAATTAAGGAGGAGACAACGAAGGCACTCCCTTGTCGCAGGAGACAACGAAACGAAGGCGGATGCGGGAGGTCTGGAAGCTCGGTCTCAGAAGACAGCGAAGCGAAGGCGGAACGCCTAGAAATTAAGGAGGAGACAACGAAGGCACTCCCTTGTCGCAGGAGACAACGAAACGAAGGCGGATGCGGGAGGACTGGAAGCTCGGTCTCAGAAGACAGCGAAGCGAAGGCGGAACGCCTGCAAACTCAGGCACTCCCTTGTCGCAGGAGACAACGAAACGAAGGCGGCTGCGGGAGTACTGGAAGCTCGGTCTCAGAAGACAGCGAAGCGAAGGCGGAACGCCTAGAAACTCAGGCACTCCCTTGCCGCAGGAGACAAAGAAACGAAGGCGGATGCGGGAGGTCTGGAAGCTCGGTCTCAGAAGACAGCGAAGCGAAGGCGGAACGCCTAGAAATTAAGGAGGAGACAACGAAGGCACTCCCTTGTCGCAGGAGACAACGAAACGAAGGCGGATGCGGGAGGACTGGAAGCTCGGTCTCAGAAGACAGCGAAGCGAAGGCGGAACGCCTGCAAACTCAGGCACTCCCTTGTCGCAGGAGACAACGAAACGAAGGCGGATGCGGGAGGTCTGGAAGCTCGGTCTCAGAAAGCAGAGAAACGAAGGCGATGCCCGAATGGACGAAAAATGTGGAAAACTCCGTCACTTCCTTGTCTCAGACGACAGCCCTGGGGGACGACCAGTGGTTTCAAGAGAAAAAAAAAAACCGACGAATTGACCAAAACCGTCTAGAAACCCCGGTAGGATGAGCAGCACGGCAGACGGCGGTGGCTAGGAGCTAGAAAGCCCGCTGAAATCCTCCTCATCCTCTCTTCCTTTCTGCCCGAAGCAAAAATGGCACAAAAAAAATAAATAAAAAAGGAACATCTCCCTGAGAGTCGACGACAGAGGGCATAACGGGATGAGGAACTCTTTGCCGTTATGAGGTGAAGGACCTTTCGAGAAGCCGGCCCAGACGACAACGACAACGGCGGCGGCGGCGGCGGCGGCGGCTTGGAATGTTCGCCAAATCATCGTCGGTGTCTGCTGCCTGAAACAAAAACCAAACTCCGTCTCCTCTCGCCGGCCGATGTTCGAGAAGGTATCGCCTGCAAAGCCGGCAATATGTAAACACAAATTGTCTCTCTCTCGCACAGACACACAGCCGCACATACACACACGCACACCCGCTGAGTCTTGTTGGGTCTTTCAAAGAATTTTGGAAGAAAAAAAGAAAAAAAAGAACCAGGAAAGATGCCAAAAAAAAAAAAACAAGAACAAATACCCGTGAACTCGAGTTCCCCCTGGACTAAGGTGTACGGTTCGTCGGCACGGATGGCGTGTCTTTTCCCTGAACTCCTGGTCATTCACTGTGTGTATCGGATATCTTGTTTTTTTTTGTTTTTTTGTTTCTCTTGCCGCAACCAATTGCACAATATTTTCGAAATCAGAAAGAACAAAAAAAACCAATCCCAAGCGGACGCACACCAGGTTCTCTCGGCTCTCGGTTCTCACAAAGGATACATCTTCAAGTCAAGTCGCGCACACAAAAAAAGGACCAGCGGATGAGAACTGAACTGAACTGAGGGAAAAGCTTTTACTACACATCACTACGAGAAATGAGTTACTACGAAAGCTCGCCGCGTATGTACGTGTTTACCGGCACACGTCTGCGGTTACAATTCGTTTCTTCTTCGTCTTCTCTTTTCTTTTTTTTTTTCTTCTTCAGAAATTTCTATTCACTGACGAGAGGAGACGGTAATTTATTTATTTTATTTTTTTTTTTCTCAGAAACACAGAAGAGACAGTCGAAGGAAGACACCAACCTTTTGACGATACACTGCACAGGACTTGTGTGGTTGTGGTATGTTGTTGTTGTTGGCGCTGTTGTTGTTGTTGTTGTTGTTTAAGAACATCTGTGTGTGCACACACCCAAGAGGCAACAATAAACGCCCAAATATAGCAGCAAATAAATAATCTCCTCGACCAGCGTCCTTCGCCGCCGAAAGTTAAAATCAACTAAACATATCCTGATTTCCTGGAGTACTGCGAAAGCGACCAAAGGACACACACAGTGTCAAACGGAGCCACTCACACATAAGATACGCACGCACACACACACACACACACACACAGGCGCGCGCTCGCCCGTCGTATGCGCAGATCCTATTCGAACGGGCAAAGGCAGTGGCAGAGGCAGAGGCAAAAGCAAAAGCAACCAAACAAGGTAATGCATGCCAGCCAGCGAGCCAGACAAAGAAGGGTAAAACAACAAGGAGGGAGGGGATTCATCATCTCGAGGCTTCAATTCGGGTGCGACTCTCTCATGGCGAGGGATGCATTTTGCGCGCGCCTGTGTGTGTGTGTGTGTGTGTGTTGTATACGATGCCAAAAACGATGTCGCAAGGAAGTCGACAGAGAGAAAATCAATTATTTGCCTCAGTCAGCGGCGCAATAATAGCGCATTCCTCCTGCTCCTGAGATCTCGGAGCGGCTCCAGCTTGCAGAACGCAAGTGAAGAACACACACACACACACACACACACACAGCCATCCCATGCGTGTGTGTTGGTGTGTTGAAAATGGTGCAAAGGACTCCTTGCTGGCCTGGCCGTTCTTTTATTGTGTTTCTTCTCTTTTCCCGACCACCGTTCACATTCCATCGTGTTGTGCGCCTTCTGCCTTCTGCCTTTCGACACTCTGCTTGCGTGTCTCCGGGCGTCTACCTGAACGTAATTAAGGACAAAACAACGCGCGGCAGACTGTGCAGCAGCAACAACAAGGACACTTACCGATCGAGCGGCGAGCTCTGCTGCCAGATGGCATTCACAGTCACCACCATTCAGCCAAAGGGCGACCGAAGGGAAAAAAAAAAGGATCAACAACCTTTTTTCACATCGACAGCATAACAATGACTTAATGCTTCTCTTATCGTCGTCTTCGTCGTCGTCGTCGTCGTCGTCGTCGTGTTCCTCTGCGCGCTGCTCTCCCTCATTTCTGTGCCCGATTTGGTTCGGAAGAGGCAGATGTTTTTGCGGCGAAATAAAGGCGACACGCAAATAGACGGCTGGCTGGCTGGCTATGAGCTAGGACCGAGATGTGTAGCGTAGCCTGCGGACAGGGAACAATGGACGGCACACAATCGACGTACCTGGATGTAGATCATGCGAGACGAGGAAGTGCAGCTGATCATCTGGTCTTTGAGAGCATTTTTTGTCCCTTTTTTTTTTTTGTCTTCAATTGAATTGAAGCTGAAATTCGTAATTCCGGCGTGCACATAGGCGCGTGTTTAGTCGGAGAGAGGGATCCCTCGATGCAGGCGGGAATCGAAAGTAGATCAGGTGGTGTGGAGAGGGCAGATGGAACTCGTGGTCGGAGAGATCAGCTGGCAACTGACAACGGCTTGCGGGAGAAATCTGGTCTCTGTGGGAAGAAGATGGTGAATCCCTGACGAATGGCACGTCAGACAAGCCAGAGGCGGCGAGGTGAATCCCAAACGAGAGACGAGGGGCAAGCTTCAAAAGTCAGACGAGCCAGAGTGGACGAGGTGAAGAGTCCTTGACGAGAGGCAAACAAGCCGAGTCCCAGAACCGACGAGTCCTTGACGAGGGGCCAACTTCGTCGCTCCAAAAGTCAGACGAGACGAGCGCCAGAGGCGACGAGTGGCAAGCTTCGTCGCTCCAAATGCCAGACGAGACGAGCGCCAGAGTCGACGAGGGGCCAGCTTCGTCGCCTCAAAAGTCAGACGAGACGAGCGCCAGAGGCGACGAGTGACGAGGAGTAAGCTCCGTCGCTTCGAAAGTCAGACGAGACGAGCGCCAGAGGCGACGAGTGACGAGGGGCAAGCTTCGCCGCTTCCAAAGGCAGAGGAGGCGAGCGCCAGACTCGACGAGGGGCAAGCTCCGTCGCCTCAAAACTCAGACGAGACGAGCGCCAGAGTCGACGAGTGGCACGCTTAGTCGCTCCAAAAGCCAGACGAGACGAGCGCCAGAGCCGACGAGTGACGCGGGACAAGCTTCGTCGCTTCCAAAGTCAGACGAGACGAGCGCCAGAGACGACGAGTAACGAGGGGCCAGCTTCGTCGCCTCAAAAGTCGGACGAGACGAGCGCCAGAGGCGACGAGTGACGCGGGACAAGCTTCGTCGCTTCCAAAGTCAGACGAGGCGAGCTCCAGAGGCGACGAGGTGAAACCCTGACGCGGGGCCAGCTTCAAAAGTCAGACGAGACGAGCGCCAGAGTCGACGAGTGGCAGGGGGCCAGCTTCGTCGCTCCAAAAATCGGACGAGACGAGCGCCAGAGGCGACGAGTGACGCGGGGCAAGCTTCGTCGCTCCAAAAGTCGGACGAGACGAGCGCCAGAGTCGACGAGTGGCGGGGGGCCAGCTTCGTCGCTCCAAAAGTCGGACGAGACGAGCGCCAGAGGCGACGAGTGGCGAGGGACAAGCTCCGTCGCTTTCAAAGTCAGACGAGGCGAGCTCCAGAGTCGACGATACGAAGAGTCCTTGACGAGAGGCAAACGAGACGAGTCCCAGAATCGACTATATGAACAGTCCTTGACGAGGGGCATGCTTGAAGTGAAAGACCATTCAGCAGGGCAGGCGGCGACTTAGAAACATCGGCAATCTTCTGATCCCCTTCGCCAGTGTCTGACTGAAGGAAAGGCCGCAGAAGGAGTTGTCGTGCCGATGAATCGCTTTGTTCAAGCAAAATATTCACACCAAGTCCGGCAAACACAAAATCCCTCGCGGGACGATGCGCCTCTGTTCTTGTTCTCATCTCGGGACCTGGCAAATGCCAGCCGAGTCCGAAAGTGTCCCAAGCAGCCGTCCAACTCATCCCTCTGACGTTTGCTGTCAAATCTCCGTGCCAACACAGTCCGTGGAAGAAGCAGGACGCATTTGGGTTCTAGATGCAGATGCTTAAGGACGTTGTGGCTCTGCTTTCGTTGTCCTCTCGGGACTTTTGTCGGCAAACATTGGAAAGAAAGCAAAAGATCCAAGGCAGGACATTCCTGCCCGCCATGCCTCGCAACACAGTCCGAGGAAGCAGCCAGTTTCAGTGCTTCGGATGGGGAAGAGGAACGCCTCCGGACGTGGCAGAAAAAAAAAACCAAGTCACCAGGCAACGAGAAAGAAGCCTCTGGTGCGACGTCGTCCAGGCGTTTTCCATTCCTTTTGGCAAAAACACTCGACACCCCACGCCATCACGTCAAGTTCCTTCCCTTTCCGTGTCGCTTCCTCCCGGAACCTAGTGGCAAAGCCAATCAACACTTGACGCAAGCCGAGATGAGATCTATTTTTATGGATTCCGTTGAAAAAGAAAAGAAAAAAAGACGGTAATTCTTCAATTGACGTCAGAAGCGTCTGGAAACTTCGCCAAAGACACCCTGGAAGGCAACGTGACAAGTGTATCCGGCAGCTTTCGTTCGAAGTCTTGAGAGGACAAGCGGAGGCGGCGTTCGATGTCGCTTGCAGTCCTGCGGCCGAGGAGCAACAGTAGCTGGAATACCGTTGGATGGATCCAGTGAATGTCTGGACAACAAAATGCCGCGGCGGCATCCATGTTTACCGTTTTACTGAGAAGAGGTAGTGGTGGCGATGGTGGCTCCTCCTGTTACAAGGCCCCCCGTCGTTTCATTTCGTTTTAAAGAAAGCCAATGACCCGGCGAGGCGCAATTGCAAGGATTTTCAAAACGTTTCAATGTGTTCGTGTCATTTATGCGACACTCAAGGTGTGTGTGTGTGTGTGTGTGTGGAGAAGGGAGTTGGCTGCAGGAATCAAGCTCTCACAGGAACACACACACACACACACACAGTCACAGGGAAAGTAGAAAGCGAGAAGAACGCAAAAGGGGCGCATAAATGATGACAAAACCGGGCAGGAACTCAATTCGGAATCCTGCTGCTCTCCGATGGATTTGGACGACAAAGGGAAGGGTCCGTGGACTGACTTCGAATTCCTTTCTTCTGAAAACTGAACTTCAATCAAACTTGATCCCTTCGTTCGTTTGTTCGTTCGTCTGTTTGGTTCAGTGCGTGAGAGGTATGCGTATGGCGGGCGGAGGGGGCCTGTGTGCGTGTGTGTGTGTGTGTGTGTGTAGCGCGTAACCACGGAGACGGAAGGACTTTACCGAAGCTCAAAGTTCAACATCGTGACTCAGGGAAGCGCAAACACACATGTGCGCACACATCCGTTGCGCGAGGGATGGATGGATGGCTGGATGTGGTGGCAGTCCTTATACATCCATCGCCACTTTGTTCGAAATCGTTTTTTATTTTTTTTTTTGTTTTCTTGTTTTTCCCTCAACCACGTGAAACAATAAAATAATCAGGCGATGCATAACAGTAATTACACAGCACACTACACAAGTCCAGACAGTGGTGGCTGGCCGGGGGGAGGGGGGACGGAGTAGGGAAGAAGGAAGAGTCGACGGCGGGTGGGGAGCTGGCAACACGGAGGGTTCCGCCAAGCAAAGGATGCACACACAAGAAAACGAACAAAAAGGGGGGGGGGAGGGGGGAGGGAAACCATGAGAACAGAAAAAGAAGAAATCTATCAGAGAGACACCATCGAAGGGACCAAAAAGCCAGCGAAAGCGAGAATAAAACGGAATCGCAATCGACAAATGAGCGAGCACAACCAAAAAAGGGCCAACAACGGACCTGCCAGTTGCCACCACCACTACCACCAGCACCAGCAGCAGCAGCAGCAGAAGCAGCACCAGCACCAGGACAGGGTAGGGAGAGCAACGAAAGGAACCGCGCTGCTCGGGCGGAGGGGGACGTCGGTCGATGTGGTTGTTGTTCGTTCGTTTTTTTTTTTTTTTTTTGCAAACTTTCTTCTCTCTCTGTGGCTGTGTGTGTGTGTGGGTATTTTTGTTTTCACGTGTGCATGTGGATTCACTCGCTTTTATCCATCCTCCTTTGTCGTTCTCTCTCTCTCTCTCTCTTTCTCTCTCTGGTTCTCCCTTGGTTTCGTTGCGTCGATTCCCTTATTGCCGCCGTCGTCTCCGTTCCGTGGTCGTCGCACGTAGTTGTGGGGTCGGTGCGGTGTTCTGCCGCTGCTGCAAGTCGTCGTAGCCGTCGCCGTCGACCGTTTGGCCTGCTGTAGGGGGTTGTTCACCGGGGGGTGGCGGTGGCGCGATGGCAGGGGGCACACACCACGCAAGGAAAACACCGCAAAAAAATGAAACAAAAAACCAAAAAAAAAAACACTCACCAAAAAGTTCCTTTTTGCTTGTTCTTGCTCTTGTTGTTGTTGTTGTTGCTTTTCGGCGTTTGCGGGTCGCGCGGTTTTATTTCTCGTCTTTGCCTGCTACTCCTCCTCCTCCTCCTCCTCCTCCTCCCTTGGGATTCTTGTCGGTTTTTTGATGTTGGATTTATTTTTTTTTTGCTTGTTTCTTTTGTCCCGAGATTCGTCCTTTTTCACCGTCACCGTCGCACTCCACTCTCTCTCTCGCTCTCACTCCCTCCCTCGTTGGCGGCAAGGAAAGGTAGCTTTTTTTTTCTTCAAAATTTCCCAAAAATTAGCTTTTTTTTCTTCGAATTTTGACTCTTTTTTTATTCTTCTTTTTGTTTGCTTTTACTATTCGAACACTGAGAGCACGGAACGGAAATTAGGATTTGTTAGATCTTTTTTTTTTTTTTTTTCGCTTGTGTTGTTTTTCTCTTGAGCTGGCCTGTGTGTGTATGTGTGTGTGTGTGTGGAGTGTGTGTGCTTCTCTCTGTGTGTGTGTGTGTGGTGTGATTGCGCTATGCCGAAGGGTGGAACGAATGGCAAGGGGGATAGATAGGGTGTTTGTTGCGAGACTTTATTTTTTTTTTTTTGCGTTTTTCGAAGTCGAGTTTCAAAATTCGGAACACACACTGATGATGCAAGTTTAGAGAGTCCTACTGAGAAAGGGTTTGCTTTTGTTTTTTTGTTTTTTTTTTTGTTTTTTTAGCTTTTTGTTCGTTTGTTTTTGTTGGTTTTTGTGTTTTCTTTTCGCGCAAAAAAAAAGAAATACTGTACACAGCCACCGGTGGTAACACACATCCAACGTCCACGAATAATTTTTGCAAACTGAGAGGTCTGCGTCTGATGAACGAATACCGGAATGTTGATGGTGGCCTGGCCGTCGTGCTACGCGCTAGCTACGAGAAGTTGATGAAATTTGGTTTGGAGTCGACGATGTACGAGGAGAAAAGACAACGACAACGACAACGACACAGCGACACAACGATGATGATGGTGTGATGAAGAGAAGAAGACGACGACGACGACGACGACGAAGAAGTGGAGACACAAAGAGAGAGAGAAAAAAAAAGCGTGCAAAAAAAAAACAAAAGGAAAAAGAAAAGCACACACACAAGAAGAAGGAAAGTAAAGAGGAACAACAACCAGTGGAAGGGTGCCCAAAAGGAGGTGTGTACAGATTTGAGAGGATTTCTGTTTCTGTTTCTTTTTTTTTCTTTTTTTTCTGCCGGAGAGAGTCCATGCAGCAAATCACACCACACTCTACATGTCGGTCCACTCCACATGGACACGATGGATGCCATGGCTGGTGGTTGGGTGGCTTATGTTTGTCGAGCCGATGATGCCAGTGCATGCAGCAGCAGCAGCAGCAGCAGCTCTTTGTAGTCTCGCTCTAGACATCCCATCCATCCCCCTTGATACGCCGCGGAGAAGGTACGCACTTTAATCGGCTTCGTGGAGGGATTTCTTCCTCTTCCTCGTCGTCTTCTTCCCATGGTAACATGAGGACATGCACGTATCCAGTTTATGCTGAATCTGAGATCGATTTCTTGGGTGTCCGTGTACCATGTCTGACTGGACACGATGCAATATGAGCGAAAGGACAAACCCAAACACTGGCAGGTGTATTGGCCGATTGCTGGTATGGCTGGAGGTCGAGGGGAGGGGCATTTGTCGTTCCCTTCATTGGTTTCGTCTGGAAGCGAGGCAAACTGGATTTGCTTCATTGATTTTGTCTCATTACGTTGCAGTCGTCTACGAGAGGGAGGCCGCATGCATTTAATTGCCGGCTAACCGCACACACACCTACCGGTCCTCTCTGATTGTCAAGGCGAACGCTGGTCCCATGTGCTCTATGTCAAATCCCACACATGATTCCTGAAATAGCGCATTCCGTGTGTATGCACACGTAGATGTGCACATTTGCTGTCATGTCTAACAGCGGGGAGCGAGGCCCTAAGACAAGACGAGCAGCGACACTTGTCTAGCTGCAGGGTCAGTGCTCTCTGTTTCAACTGTCCTTCGGATACCGATGCGGGCAAGTGGTTATCTGCGGCTCAGAGCGGACACCTACCGCTCCCTTCGGGAAAAATCATGCACGAATGGACGCATGGAAAGGGACTGGTTAATGAATCCAATGCATTGCACAATTCGCATCCATGCGGTGGAGGAGTGCACATGATTTCAACCACCAGGTGCACCATGTGACTGGTTGCTGCAGTGGGTGCTGGTGGGCTTGTGCCATCGGTTAGTTGACAAAGTACGCCATCTAGAAGTGAGATTTGCGTTCTTGTCATCGGATGATCGGGATTTCGATGGCGACGTTGTCAAGTTTCACTGACAATTTCAAGTTTCATACATGCATCCGTGTGACACACGAAACCGAAGGAAAGTCAGTGAAGAGCTGTCATTTTGTGAACTCATTCGCGTGCTTTAGTTGAATTAATTCTATGTACGTCCATTATGACACAACAACTGTCATTTAGCCGTGTAGAGAACGATGGTGCCATGACATAAGGCCATGTGACATTTGTTCGGAATATGACACTTTCACAATGAAGAGCGAACATATGGCTTTTTGTCACTTTGCAAAAGCGTCATAGGACCATATGTCATTATGTCCCATTGCCATATGTCATGGCACCGAGAAGGATGTGTATCACCCCAAAGCAAAAAATTAACGAAACTGAACGAAGCCATGTCCTAATCAAACAGAATCATATTCGTTGACATGTTCGCAAGGCAAAAAGAGTTGGAAATCTGCAATCTCTTAAGAAGAGAAATGTAACGTGACCCAAACAACCGATGTTTTCTTTGACGACAAAATTGAACCAAAAAAATTCATTTTGCACGCATTACTTCGTGGAATCCGCATTGCAATGGAAAAATACTGCAAATTTAAACAGCCACCAGCAAAACAAATGCCGAGGTACTGCCAGCAGTGAACTTTTAATTCATCTGTCAAATCAGAGGTACTGCCAGCCTGCTCAAGAACGGATGCAAAGTGTGTGTGTGGTTTTTAAATTAAGTGTTATACGAATTATTCTCGTCTTTTGCTAAATTTAGAGAGAGAGTTTAGAACAGAGAACCATTCGAGTCCTTCACGCACATCTTCTAGGATGGATTCCAATGCAAATTGGCAGCACTTTTTTTCTTTCCCATTCAATCTCAATGAACGTTCGTCGTTTAGTTCTTCAGGCATCAGCATTTAGACCATAAATAGTTGAATCCTTAAAATGGGATATTTTTCATCCAAAAAAGGTCCCCTCCATGCATTTTTTTTTCCCACAAAATGTGCCATACCTTGGAAAACCCAGAAAAAGAATTCAATCCCATCCCCTTTCGGTTGTCGTGACGTCAAGAGATTCATCGAGTCAACTGGCATACACTCCGACGGAACACACCCTCAAATGGGGACGTATGGCAATGATGCGCCAGACAAGCTGTCAAGTGGAAAGTGATTTGCGAGAAAATTCAGAAAAATCGCACTGAAATGAATTGAAGAATGCATGATAATTTGTGGGGAATTTTTTGCTGTCGAAAAAATAGAGAAAATCGATTGATTTTCGGCAGAAAAGTGTTCCGCAGTTCACCTGTTAATGTTTGAGTGTTGCCAGGTCTGCTGATGCAGTATAACATAAAGTTTATGGGGTTTTTATTCCAGTTTCAGGTGAATCAAAATGTAGGGTATTTCTAGAAAAGAAATATGTGTGAAGTGGGGACGATTGACTTTCAGTGGATGTCTGCTGAAAACCGGCATCTGGAGAGGAGGCGCATCAATGCGATGATGACTAAGGAGACGGCGCCGACAGAAGCCACATATGTTGGCCTCTTCGGAGGGGATCTGGGATGGTCCTAGCCATAGGAGGGCACATTGTAGTAGTGCCCGAGTATCCTGACAGAACTGAGACATTGCTTGGGATTCCGATCAACATATTGTAGCGTCTTTCTCCGCGAAGAGATTGCCAATAAGGCGGAAACTGTGTCCACGTCTGGCTGCCTTGAAATGCATGACGATGGAACGACGACTTGGAGATAGAGTCCTTCGGGGGGATAGGTTGACGCACGAAAGTGTCCACAAGTTTAGTCCAATTAATCAGGTCAAACGAAGACAGGTACTAAATGTACTAAAAAGAAGAAAAAAAATGCACAGGTACTCTGTAACTCCACTGTTTAGCCTCTAATCTAGCTCAGGCATACTATCATCAGGATCGTCTATCTCACTCAAGCTTGTCCCATTATCATCATCATCGTCATCATCATCATTGTGCAAAGCACATAAGACCACTAGCACCACTACGGCCAGCGCAATCGCACGCACGCACACAGCGTCACCGTCACCGTTCAATATATACCCACTTTTATTTATGACTGTTCCCATTTCACCGGCAAATGTTTTCTCGTAACAAAACAAACAAAAGGCATCAAGCGCTACCAAGAAGCACCGAGTCCGACCAAGGAAACACCCGAGATAGAGCATGCCCACCGCACGGACGATCAAGAGAGATGGCACGACCGCGGCACGAGATAAGAGAATCATAAACCTACTCAAACATCACTCAAGCGTACCCCGGGGTGGGTAACGTCAAGAGCAGTCCAACTCATACACGTGCACATCATCGAATTTGTGTGTGTGTGTGTGTGTATATATTCGATGTTGCCAGTGAACGTTTTAATGGCGGGGTAATGTAGCAGGAGGCACTCAGGGGAATCACACAATCGTCCGAGACCCAAACGCATACCCATACAAAAATGAAATGGTACCAGCGCGAGTACACAAGCCCAATCGAAATAGATGGAATCAACCGAGAGAGAGATGCAACCAATGAGAGAGCACACCACCGCGCACACACAATGATATTCATTTTTCCGTGAAGCCCGAAGCCTCCACACCAAGTCAGTTCTTCGGTTTTGACCGATCTCTACCGACGAACGGCGCTAGTGAGTGAGTACGAGTACGACCAAGTACACGAGTACGTTGTGAGAAGTTCAATTCAAAAAAAAAAAAATAATAATAATAATATATAATTCTTGTTATTTTTTTTCGTTTCAACAATTTTTTTTTTGTTTTTTTTTTCAATTGTCAACATTTATGAAAAAAAAATTTATTTATCTTACGTCGTTAAACAAAAAAAAAAACAAAAAAAAAAAAAAAAAAGGAAACAAAATCCCGCCGTTGTTTTGAATATTTATCCTTCTCGCCTGTGGTGCCTATGAACCGTTTGTCATAATTTGTTTTCCTTTCTTTTTTTTTTCCGTCCTTCCTTCCCGTCAAATATTCATAAATTTCGTTTTGAAATTGTTTATTTTGTTGCCAACAACAAAAGTGTACTAAAACTAAAATGCTCGATCTAGACTTTAAACAGTAAACAACAAAAGAAACCAACCACACACACACACACAAACAAACTACACACGCACTAAATCTGCCAAAAGTTCCATCAATTTTTTTTCGAAAAAAAAAAAAGAAAAGGCCGCGCTTAACTGCGATTTTTTTTTTTCAAAAAAAAAAAAAGAATAATATTGTTAAGCCCCCTGAAGGGGACATCTCTCGTTAGGATCGGGGAGGGCTTAAATTTTTTTTTTTTTTTCGAAAGAAACATAATAACTGTTGCAAATTAAATATATATTTTTTTTATTTAATTTATTTCTTTTACTTGTACTGTAAACTTTTGCTTAGTCGTTAGTTTTGGTGATCATTTCTTGTGATGGACATGATGTATCCCTCAGAGTGTTGTGTGTGAGCTGGCCCACAGTGTGTGACCCCCGTGTGATTGTTTGTGTGCGTGTGTGTGTGTGTGTTCGAGTGTGTGCTGTTATGGGTGATGTTTTTTTTTTTTTTTCCCTTGTTAAAACGGTCTTGAATTCTTGTCGCGCGCGTGAAAAGTTTTCGGAGTTTATAGAGAGAAAAAAAAAAAAACTGCTACATATGTCACGATGTTTTATGCCAGTGAATGTGTGGGAAAGGGAAGCAGATCAAACGTGGGCGAGGGTACGACCATGGGGGGAAAAGAAGATCGTTTTGAAATCAATAAAAAAAAATAAAAATCTCTTTGAGAATGGTCTAATTTTTACCGACCAAACTGTATTTCGTGGTGGCTATATCGACGGCCCCGCTGAAACACACCATAGCGCGCTGATGCCGCCTTTTCACCTTTCGGTGTAGTGTAGTGTGGTGTGGTGAGATGAGATTTTATGCACTGTACCTTGCTTAGTTATTAAGCACATAGCCATTACCTCAGTATATGCTGATTAAATGGGCGAGGAGGGGAGCGGGATTCCACGCTAATATATATACATACACTTATATAAATAAATGAGTCTCGCCCTCTCTCTCCTGCGCGCGCTCTCTCTCTCTCTCTCTCGCACACATCGTCTTTCTGTGTACATATGTTCATTTGAACACGAAAAAAAAAAAAAGAAACACCGAAGCACTGGAGAGCGTGCCAGTATGGTAAATAAGTGTTTCTGCGCGTTCCGCATGTGTATGCGGACACACTCGAGATTAAATGTTCTCCTTTGCGAAACGATGAATGTAACAAAATATCGAAAAAGCAACGAGAACACACTCATACAGTCGTCGTCCGAAGGCGATGTTGTGAAATGAGCAAAAAAAAATAAATACTCATCATCATCATCGTCGTCGTCGTCGTCGTCACATCCTAGCAAGCAGTTGGCACCCTTCACCACACCGCTAGCTGAACACTCATTCACACATGCGGACACCCTACTTTTCCTCAAGCCACACACACACACACACGCGCGCAGGCACAGATTCACACACGGTGAACTGCATAAAAGAATAGACTCACCAGTCCCTGAACACTAGCAAAAGAAAATAGAAATATCTCATCGCACAAGCCATCAGATTTTCGAGAGCTCTCCGTGTGTTGTGTGTGTGTGTGTGTGGACACTTAAAAATCCTCTAAAACAACACACGCACACTAGTAGTGGTGTGGAATAATGAAAGCAACAAAAGAAACAGAAAAAAAAAAAAAAAGTATCACCAAGCGATAGAGAGATACGTATTAGTGTGTCTTAAATGATATGCTTTTAGAGTCGGGCAAACGACGATGGAAAAGATTTTATTCGTTTCCCCAAAAAAAATTTTTATGGTACATAGAAAAGAAAGAATTTGATTTCCTTCTTTCTCTCCCATCTGTGCATCTCTCTCGCTCGCTCTCTCTCAGTCTGTCACTGCCTCCTTCCCCTCACACCGTGGCAACGCTATCGACGGTGGCTGTGCTTAACACGAAAAAAAAAAAACATCGTCTTTTTTTCTTTCTTTTTCGAACTCTTCTTTCGAATTTCGAATTTATTTCTTTTATATTTCGGCAAAATACTTCGAAAATACGGATTTTTTTTTCGTTCGTTCGTTCTCTTCCGAAAGTGACACGAAATCACACTTGAAATTTCTTTTTTGATTACCCACCACCCTCTCGGCCCGTATTTTGACCAGTTCTTTTTTATATCCCCCCCCCCTCCCCCACCAACGCTCCTGCGCCCATCAACGACGACACAGATAAATACATATGTAGTATGTCTCTTATTTATTTTATTTATTTATTTTTTTTGCCTTAGCAATATGAGTGAAAAAAGATCATAAAAAAAAAAAATAATAATATGAGCAGAAAAGAGAAATAATCGAAAAATTTGAAGTGTGCAAAACAAGAGTGCGAAAAATAATAATAAAGAAGCAAGCAAAGAAAAGAGCGAAAAAAATAATAAAATAAAATCAAAAAAAAAAAATAAATAAAAAAACAGACCGCGAAACGAAGGAACCAGCATACAACAGAAGAATATGAAGCATCAGTAGCGGTAGCAGCAGCACTCCACCACCACCATCATCATCAACACGAACACCATCATCGGAAGTAGAGAAACACCAACGAACGGCAGAGAAGTGAAGGAAAAAGAGAAGAAGACGAAGAAGAATATAAAAAAAAAAAAAAGTAAATAATCACATTTTCATTTCTCTAGTATATACATAGACGCATACATATCCCATATATGTTTGCATAGTTTGTAGGTAGTATTCGGTCTTGTTTGTGTAGTTTTGATTTTATATGTTTTTTTCTTTTTTTTTTTTCTGTTCTGTTGTTTTATTTTATTACACCACTGCCTCTCGCGTCTTCTGCTACCCTCCGCCAAGTACGAACATCATTATTCCACGCATTCGCTCTCACTCCTTCTCTGTCAGTCTCTCACGTTCTCTCTCTCTCTCTCTCTCACTCTCTCACTCACTCACTCACTCACACTCTTTCGTACGAACTTGCATCGGTGTCGGTTGTACTTGACACAGTGACGGCCAAAAAATAGATACCATACCTGTAATCCAATAAGGAGAATTCTTCTTACTCAAAGCGATCATCAACTGATCAACTGATAAAAAAAAAGACATCAGATCACAGGGTGGCCTTGCTTTTTGAAAACAACAACAAACTATAAAAACAAAAAATGCCCCCCCGCCCTAACAACCACTTAGCCTAGCCCGAAAGTCCAAAAATTTGATTTATCAATTGCCGACAGACTCCGCAGCTACTCGGTATATTCTTGCCTAGAATCGTGTAATGCTGACTGGGGAATCCTGAAGGACGTTGCCTTATACAAAATTTTCAGGGTTTACGAGCTTTTGTGATCAGTTTTTGTGCTCAATTTGGGGACATGCTTGACAGCCTTGTTCCATGGGACAAATCGAAGGACTTGCAATTGAACCATTGGTGTGAATCATTTGTCGTTCGGTTTTCGGAGTACTAATTCGATGAGGCAACTTCAAGACGGCAGCAGCTCTGCTTCAATTGGCCTTCTGTATCTATGTTTATCGAATTTTCTGTATCGTAGATGTGAAGTGACAAAGTAAAGAAGTTTCGTTCAGTTTCGTTAAATCTGTCAAGTATTTAGTACAGAGTTGGAAATGGGCGTCTTCTCTAAAGCCGGCAAATGCTCGTCTTTCCGAAATACTGTAGAGCTTAGCTTTTGAAGCGGACATCATGGCGATTCACGCGAAGCACTATCAAGATCTTGGAGTGTACTAGCCGTTCGGGATGTCAGCCCTTAATTCATTTAAAGTCAGTTCCTCTCAAATCCTCGACACCTAAGCGTGACAAGCCCAGAGAGACATTCGAGGCGATTTAGAAGGATTAAGACAGTGACACGCAAAAAAACAACATCGCGTCTCAAACTTTACACGAAGTTCAAGGCAAATTCACGGCTGACTTCGATTTCTGACCGAGGACCTGCTAAGGGAAACAGAGACAACATCAATAATCCATCGTTTTCTAAACACTGTGCCATCCATGAAAGTGGACAACTGAAAAATGTCAATATTGACGTTCAGTTCGTTAAGTTGACCATTTCACAAAGCATGCACTGTTCTGCAAAATGTTGAAAATTCTGCAAATTCTAATGTGGAACCTAGGCCCAGTTTCTACAACAACCACTTGTGTTGTGCATTTCCCACGAATGTAGAGAGCACACAGTTTGAGAACGCCAAGTAAGTCAGAACTCCTAAGGCCCGGGGTGACACGCTCTCCGGCACACTTGGGCACATTGGAATACGCTCCCCGTTGCAGAGCAAGTGGCCACCCTGGCGAGTGGAGAAACGTCACGTCTTCAGCGTTTTTCGGGTATTCTCAAAAAGTGACGATCGTGCATAAATGTCGTTAAAGTTTTGCCCACCTTTGACACTTCCATCGGAATCAAGTACAAATGTCCTTTCCTTTTAAACGCTAAATGAACTAAAACCTAATCGTCCAAAACAGAAATGCGTGTTTCAATATTTCTCCCCACCACTGTATCGATATTCCATATGTTTACAAATCCCGATTGTTTTTAAGGTTTACTCGTGAAATTTTCTATATTTTAAAGAACGTTTGGTGTCGCCGCGCCGTTCGATGTTTCTACACTCCCCAGGGCGGCCACTTGCTCTGCAACGGGGAGCGTATTCCAATGTGTGCCGGAGAGCGTGTTACCGGTCATTTTTGCAGTTTTTCAATTTCTTTTCTTTTTTTTTCCTCTTATTTTTTGTTGTTTTCCACATGATATTGCTTTCTCACACACATAGCTGAGTCAGTTTTGCATGATTGTGTATGGCGGTGGTATATAATGGGTCCCCCCAGATGTATGTATGTACGAGGGACGACCGTAGATTGTAAATGCATTTAAAACGAACGAATTCTTTTATTATTATTTTCTGTATATTTTTTTTTTCTTTCTTTCTTTCTGTTTCTTGTACTCTTTTCGCAAACTAAGGGAAGTAAAGTAATGATTGTGTTGTATATAGTTTTTTTTTTTGTTCTCCTATCTCGCTCAGATTTCACCTCGAATCGTCGGCGGTAGTGGTGTGCGCGTTTGCGTGTGACGATGTTGAAAAATTCACCACACAGTCAAGGCAATAAGAAACATTACAAAATTCATACGAAAACTAGAACCAACACCGATCGTGGAGGGAAGAGCAGAGATTGAAATGAATATCAGTAGAAAACTATGATTTTAGGGGACGTCTCTCGCGCGCGCTCTCTCTCTCTCTCTCGGGGGGTTTTTGGCGTTTTTGACACCTGCCATACGAGTGATACACACGCGCACAGCCTCACACACACACACACACACTGCGACTGAAGAGCTGAGTGCGAATAGAGGATACAGTGTGCCAAGGGACCTACAGTCCACACACTAAGCCACTTTTTTTTTTTTTTTTTGATTTCGAAATTTACGGAAGCTGCTTACCTTCGATCATTTCGAACACATTTTTCGTCGTCACCTTTCTCTCGATTGTCGAAGCCAGTCGATTATTTTTTTTCCCCATTTTCCTGAAATTCTAGTAAAAAAAAAAAAAAAAAAAATAGAGTGTTAACAGACGGCTGGAAAGAAGAGAAGAAGAGGGAAAAAAAAATGGAATGGATTGGAAAAACAAGTTAAACACCACGTGTACTTAAAATTATTATATTGAAAATTCGTATATTTGTTGCACATACACTCTGGCACACTCTGGCGAGAGCGAGAGGTGACGACGGTCTTTTTACCCGTGTCACGACAACGACGACGACGAGTTTGTGTGGGAGACAGAGAGACAGCGAGCGAGAGAGTTCCTTCAAATTTTATTATTTATTTATTTTATTTTATTTTATTTTAATTGTATGTGATAAACTGCACTTCTTTTCTTCTTTTCTGGCTTTTTTTCTTCTCTTCTTCTTCTTCTTCTTCTTAAATAATATTTTTGTGTTTGCGCTTGGTTGGTGTTTACTTCGTTCTGTATTGTAACTATACGTTACCTAGATACAGCAAATATGTACATTTCGTCGGGTTTGACGGTGATTGACGTTTTGTTTTGTTTCATTCGTTTTTTTTCCGTTTTTTTTTTTTTTTTTTGCCTTTCGTACTGACAGTTGGCCAAGTTTTCAGAAAGTTCAACTTCGAGAGTTTGTTGGTTACTTTCAAGTTCAGGTTATTATTTGATTAACGATGCTGATGACGTGTGTATTATATCTATTCTTGGTTGATGGGGGAGGGGGGGGGGGGGGTAAAGAGGTTGAATTGTTACGACTCGTGTGGACACACAGGACATCCATCGATTGTGACAACAGCACTCCGAACCGCTCTTGTGGCATGTGTCATGTCGAACTGTCTGAATGTTGATGGCAGCTACATAGGAGGGGGGGAGGGGATGTCATAGATTATTTGACAAGGCAATTGTGTAAATTGCTATTTGTGTAATTTCTAGCTGCGCTCTTGGTTGAAGTGGACCTCAAACAGCTGCTTCCGCTTCCACACGCAGAGTTGCTCCAGTTCCTTCTCCAATTGCATGCGCCACGTTAGAGGCTAGCTCTCTAGCGGCATGAGTTGACTCAGTTCCTTGCGCTCGTCAATTTTAGAGGCTTGTCCTGGTTTCACACACCAAATGCGCTCAGTTCCTTATCGGCGTCCGCTGGCCAAGTAGAGAGGCCTTGTCCTTCCAGCTTTCTAGCGATCTCTGGCCTGAAACCAGCTTCTAGGCTCACACACACACAAACTTATTTGAAGGCCTTGCCCTACACCGTTTGCTGATTCGACAGGTTGCCCAAAACAAGAATTCAGTGCGAAATGGATCGTATTTCTACATGAAGTGATTCCATGTTCACCACCAGGATGGAATCCCATTCCTGGACATTACATCCTTTTCTGTCAATCTCATTGAATCCCCGGTGCACTTGAAAATGTGACAAAATAGAGGAAAATGTATAAGAGTTTAAAAACAGGCGACATTGCTGAGGGAATTCAGTTATTACCGTCATATACAGTCATTTCTGGGATGTCTTCCATGCGACGGCAATAAAACCAGGCTACCGACGCAGACTCTGGTTCAAAATATGTTCCCCCTTGTGGACTTTCCTTTAAGAAAGTGAATTGGTGCGTCGACTCCTACGCCCGATACGAGCAACTGTCACAATTCCCGACGTCATGCCTGTGAACGCCAGCAACGCTCAGAAGGTGCAGACCTGATCAGACTGTAGGTTCGTTCACACACACATCAGATCAAGCCCAGTTTTCTTCAAAAAGATCACGTCAAAGTCGCCTGTCTTAACCACAAAACATCGCGTCCTCGCCCTCCATTTGGTGCCATGGACTGCAAGGCCCTTATAAGGCCACTTTTAAAGGCGAATTAACGCCAGAAACCCGCTTTAGTTCACGCCTTGTGGCATTATTTCATTTCAAAAAGTGGCCATAGCTCTAAGCCACAATTGAATTGTGGTGTAAATTCCCACTAAAGACTTGGATTCGAAGACCCACTTAGCTGGAGCACCGGTAACTTTTGCAGGTCTTCCGGTTCTACACATCCTCTCTCTCTTGGTACAGAGTTCGCGCGGTTGTGTCTGTCTGCCTTCTCCTCCATGCCGCCTTCCCCGCGATTAGCTGACAAAATGTCCACTCAGTCAACTTGCAAAAAAACACTCCAAACTACCAGAGACATCCACCTCAGCCTACTGTCGCCTGAGATCGTGGCACGCGTCCATTTCGCCTCTCAAACTCTTCAGTCCTCACACGATGTTGTCCTCCACTGTGTGACCACTGGCTAAACAAAGCAAAAACATAAACGAAACGATATCAAATGCCGTGCCTTTAATCTCCGCTAACACATCTGACCTTGCTTTGAACACAAATTCTCGGCAAAGAGGGATAGACGGAGCCCCGGCTTGCGCAGAAGTTTATTATAATCGTCTGACTCAGCTGTCAAGTGTGTAATCTCAATTTTCACAGGCCGACCGGCTGCCGAATGGATGGCCTCCTGGCAAACGCGCCGCGCTTCTGATGTGGTTGGCTGACTTTTCGACTGGATTTGGCGTGTTCCCCTGTCCAACCAGCACAACAGCCATCAAGGAGGTGAGCTTTGCTTGCTCTCTCTATCGAAGCAGCACATCCTGTGGCTGCTGGTGGGTGGTTCATAGACTGCGCTATACTTCTTGGATGTGGTTGACTTTTTTCGATTGGATTTAGCGTGTCGGACTCAAAGACGTGAGCTTTGCCCATCATTCTTCGTGTTCTTCTTCTTCTTTAAATCTCTCCTATCGAGCGTTAGTAGAAATTCCCCCCCAGACAGAATCTCGCTAAATGTCCGATATTTCAAATGAACGACGGACACGGTCAGTGAATCGTGAAATTTCTCAGTTTTCAAAAAAAATAACGAATTTTTTTTCCCATCAATCATCGATTAGAGAGCCATCGAGTCTCGAGTATCGAATAACTCGATACTCTGTTTGCTCGTTTATTTCCAATCAATCAATGTCAGACTGACATTTGACCGAATCTGTCATTTGGGTGTGTGCAGTGAATTTCAGAATTTCAGAATTTCAGAAATTCGAATTCCTGTTCAAGCGTGCGTCGATTTTGATTCACAAATTGCGGCCAGAAGACTTTCCACAGCGTCTTCCAGTGTTTTCGCATCAATTAGTTCCCGAGGAACGTCGATAGTTTCACGCAAGAATGACCGAGCTCTCGTCCTCGAAGCCACCCGGCTCCGCCCAGAAGGTAATTTCCCGAAAACCTCCACTCCATCTGAAGTGCAGCAGAGATTGAAACATTTCTCGAGCACAATTCAATGTGCTATCCGGGGGCTACTTGTTCGATTGTTGTTTACACATGGCAAGCATATGTATCGATTTGTTTGTTTTGCACATGTTCAATTCATTTGTTCTCCGTTTCCAGGCGCGACGACATCACCGACAGCCGACCACCATCCTGTAGCGAGTCTTAAGCGCAGCAGCACAAGCGCGCAGGTGGTTGAAGATTTTATATGCCCAGCCGTTCCTCATCCACCGCGCAGACCACATCTGTTCCCCAGTTTGCTCTGGCGACCAAGACCTTGACTTGTTTTTACATAAGTCCAAGGAGTCATATGGGTTTTCAACACTCGAATCCACACATGACCGATGATGATCATAGATTATTGGTGGTTACCGGCGCGCCACCAGAATATGCCGGCAATCTGTGCGATAAATAGAGAGAACCAAGCGCAATACCGCATGCGTTGCAAAATGGAGAAGAAGAATGAACTTAAAGCCGGTTCACAACAAGGATCGCACTCCGTTGCTGTTGTGTGTAGGTGCCCGGTGCCCGGTGCCCTTGCACAAGCGAGCGTGGCCATAAAATCATATTAGATGGGTTTTGATTTACGCGCGAATAGATTTTCCATCGTCATTTGCACACTCCCCCCGCATGCCTCTCCGCCCAATGGTGTGCTGTTGTTGGCCTAGTTCTTGGCTTTTACTTTTTTTCTCTTCTATTCGAACCCCTTTTTGACCGGCAGTTGGTCCTTGTTTGGATGCGTGCTTGTGTGTGCGTGTGTGTGTGTCATAGATTCGCGTGGATATCCACACACTAGGCTTTGGATTATGTATTCGATTACATTTGAACACGGCGTCGTTTGCTGCTGCTGCTGGCTGCCTGCCTGCCGGGGTTTAGGCAGCAGGGGTAGCGAGCACCACCACCGTCAGGGGTGGTGCGAGCGATGTGTGGCAGGACTGGCACTCGGCACTCGTAGCGCGCGCATGGCAAAATAAATAGTGGATGTAATAGTAAAAATAAATTAAAATAAAATAAAATAAAACAATGCCAACAGGAGGAAGCGAAAAACGACAAAAAAACACCAAAAATTGGGACAGAATGAAGGAAAGTCTGTGTTGTTTGGTCGGTAGGTAGGTAGGTAGGTAGGTAGGAACACATCATCCTCCTCGTCCATGCGCCACTGACAACAGTGCTTCGTCGGCGGGTCGGGTCTTAAGGGCAACGGGAAAAAGGGAGTGTGACTGAGTGAGGAGTGAGAGAGAGATAGAGAGCGAGCGAGATAGGACGAGGTGGTACTATTATCGCTGCGTCGCGGTCGTCGTCGTCGGGGGGTATATTTTCACAACGCTTACATAAGTAAGTACATACCTCTATCTATCTAGTTAACACACAGCTAAACGATAAGAGCGACCATTGATGGCATGAAGAGGAGAAGGAGAAGGAGACGGAGCGAGAGAGAGAGAGAGAGCGAGAGGGTGCTCCTCAGGGGGCATGGGGACGGAGAGGTGTAATGGTGTTGTTTATTTGTTTGCTATGGCTTTCGCTAGGTTCTACTTCGGAGGTGTTCCCTGCGCGGGGGCAGAAAATGGATAAGGATTTTTTTCTTTGTTGTTGTTGTTGTTGTTGGTGGTGAAGCGTGGGGTTCGTTCCTGCTTCGTCGATAAGGGTTGCAGGCGCCCCAGTGTACATTATTCTATTTCGTTTCATTTTGTGTGTTGTAACTTGTTGCCTCTCAAATACACGAGCGACGAACAACAAAAAAAAAAGAAAGAAAGAAAGGGGGACGAGGCGTGAGACACAAGGGAACCCATTGAGCAAGACGGTGGGTGGGGTGGGGGTGGGGATGAGTGAGTGTGTGTGTGCGCGCTGGTGTGTTTCACTTGACGCTGGGTGGGTAATGATGGTGGGGTGCTGCCGAAAGGGGGTTGCTTGCTGCTGGTGGTGTATAAATAAATGAATTAACTTCGTGGGGCGACTGCGAATGAGGTGGAGCATCATCTGCAGGAGGTGGTGGTTGTTTGTTGTGTGTTTTGTGTCTTCACGTAAAACATAAAAAGAAATCATTTTATATCGTCGTTCTCCTCCTTGTCCGCGCCACCCACGCCATAATCCTGGCCTTTATGTACGAACGTGCATGTGGGGAGAGTCGAATTCAGCAACTAAGCCAAGCGAAACGTTAAAAGTATCAAGAGACGAGACGAGCCGAGACGAGACAAACGTACCCAAACGTACACAAACGTACACGAACATTAGCAGTCACATAGAACCGTGCCTCGCTGCGATGCGGGACAGACGTTCGACGGGCTCGAAGGGAGGTGTTGGCACGTGTATGAGTGCCCGTGTGTGTGTGCGTGTGTTGTATGTGCGGATGAAAGAGAACCTCAAACAGGGATAATGAATGTGATATTAGAGAGAGAACGAACGAAGCAAACTCGTGAGGAGAACACGTTTTTCGCAGGATAATCATGTACCCATTTGAATGTGTACCATTTCGAGATATAGTCTGTCGATGGGTGTACGTACGAGCGCGCGCGCGCGCGCCTTTGTGTGTGTGTGCACGGATTGAACTCAACTCCACCACACGGCGCAGTTGTGTTGTTGATATCAGAAACAGTGCATACTTGAGAACCCACCGACTAGCGGTAGAGAGAGAGAGAGAGAGCGCGAGCAAGCAAGCGAGAGGCTAATGCGATGGGAATTTGCTGGCTGGTCGTGAGCGTGTTTCCCCGTGGCGGGGAGGGGGGGGGGATTGGGGCACGATGGTGCGGTAAAAAACCAACCGTGATTATGATGATGTAAGTTGATGGTAGTGGTGTGTAGTTATGTGATGGGGTAGCGGGGCCGGTTGAATATAACAACGGAAGCGAAGGGAAAACACTGCCACACTAGCACATTTACTCCATCGCACACATTCGAGTAGCACGTCATGCCAGCTGTATGACTGTGTGTTGTGCTTGCCTGAAGAGGGGTCGAGTCAGTTAGCTGGCGCTGACTGGCTTGTGCTAGCCACACTCTAGTCGGCTAGTTAGCCGGACTAGCTGGGATAACTGGCTTAAAGGCTGTCTCTCCTCCCGATTGACGGATGGCGAGCTGACTGACTGACTGACAGCTCAGCCGGGTGGATGGCGGCTAGAGAGTGTCTGATTGACTCTGTGTCTGCCAGTGACAGCAGGAGGATGTGGTGTGTCTACATCTCAGGCTCATCCTCGTTTTGATGGCCTGTCCTTTCAATTGTTTCTCTTTTTCACTCGCCCTGGCATGGGATTACGTGTGTGTGTGTGTATGGAGAAAATCCATGCATGTGCATATGTATCTCTTCTTGTTTTTTTTTTTTTTTTTTCATTTTTATTGTTGCCTGGATGAATAGATGGATAGGTGGATGGATGGATGGATGGATGGATGGATGGATGGATGGTTGGATGAATGAATGGCTGGTCGGATGAATCGGGATGGATTTGAACGGATGGATGATCCCATAAGGACGAAATGGGGAATGTAGCCGTAGCATTTCTCTATACCGAGTGATTCCCACAACCACTCCCCCTTGCCTCTCTGTTTCACTCATTCATCGCTCGGCTGTTTTCTCTCGTTCGCCGCGTTCCCCCGTTTGCCCCAACGAACCAAATCTTATCTTGTTCATTTCAACCAGCTTCTGGTCTGGTGTTCGGCTGCTGCTACCGCTGATTGCTGATACACTCTGTCGTTCCTCTAATTTTTGTCGGTTTCCCTATTTCTGTCATCATCATACCTTCACTAGCGAAACCCGAACGATTATTGCTTCATCCGCATACATATCCACAAGTACATATGTACTCCTAAATGCACACATGGATAACTCCGTATGTTTTGTTATTATTTTTTTTTTTTCCATTTCCCTGGTGGCACTATTATTTAGATTATTTTTTTTATTTATTTAAGTTTGTTTAATTATTTTTTTCCCGTTGTTTTTGTTAAGCCTATGTCGTGATATTTTACATTCCTAGACTGACATATGGAAAGCTTAAAGACAAAACAAAAAAAAAAAAAAAAAAAACAACAACAGAAGTTTAGTCCTAAGTTAGTTGGTAGTAGATTTTAAGCAAAAATTATATTTTTTCCTTATGCATGCACGCATGATTATTTTTTATTCTCTTTCTTATCTTCGCTTGTTTGTTTTTGTGATTTTTTTTTTTCTTTTCTTAAATTCGGTACATTCGTGTGTGTCGAGTCATCATCATCGGTTTTTATGTATTCTCCGTCGATCTGAGTTCATGCACTGTGTGTTGTCTGAAAGTAAATCTATTACTCGAATGGTTGCTCGTGTGTAGCAGATTTTTTTTTGTTTTTTCTTTCGTTCATCTGTTTGACATTAGAGCGACTGGACGGGAGGTGTATGTGTGCTGTGATCACCTGTTGCTTGGGGGAAGCCGCGCAACGGCGGCAGTACTTCTCGAGGAGATCCTTCTTCGAATTCTCCTTGATTTTGGTTTTGAGCAGATCACTGAAAATGCATTTTTGTGGACCTCGACGGAGATGGACTAGATTTGAGTTTCATTGCTTGATATTCTGTTCGTTTTTTTGTCGAATATAGGAACCCCTCAATCTAGATCATAAGGAGGTCTACTACAATTTGCCCACCCCATTTCAACATAGGAAGCCCTCAATCTAGATCATAAGGTGGTCTACTACAATTTGCCCAGCCCACCAGATCTACAAGCCTATTTATCTCAAATCTTCAAGGCAGTCCTCATCAAGATATAAATTCTAAAGTCCGCCACAATTTGAGCCACGTTCTTATTTACATGCGTTTCTATTCGTCTTAAAACATCATCCACCTTGTACAACAAATTGAGAGAAAACTTTCTCCAAAGTGTACTAAACAAACAGATCTGCTGTGATATGCTGTTGCCAGCTGTCAGTGTGGGACACTTGTCAAAACCTCAATAACTGTTTGGACTTAAAGACCATTTGAAACGTGATCGCATTTCAGTTTAAACAAAAGAAAAATCGAATAATTAATTTTTAAATTGTGGCTACTACCTCGAAATTGTGTTATCCTTACGCAACACCCTCGGCCGGACATATGTACGTATGAGTTAGTCCATCTAATATATTGCATCAATTGTAGGAAAATTCTTGTTGTTTCTGGGCTTTCGTCAATCATACATTCTCTTTTGACGTATTTCACAAATCAAGGTGTATGCTAAGATTCAAGCATGATCACAAAACAAGTCTCATCGCACATTGGTGTGATGATGATGATGATGATGATGACTGCAAGACGAGAGGAGACTGCTGTTGTGGGAAAACAAAAAACTTTCTACTTGCTAGACGATGCAGCAGGCTTGGTCGGCAGGGATTTGGACGCATTCACTTGCTAGACGTCAGTTGATAGATGCCAACGATCAGTCGGTGTTGTTTTTGGCGTCCACAAAAGCCAGAGAAAAGAAAAAAAAATGAAGGAAACCAATTGCCGCCACTGCATTTTTCCTCCACCGCCGGTGTGTGTATTCGAGAGCCTTTATCGATTCATGTATGTACTTATGTATCACAGGGAATCTAGGTTGCGCCGCAAACATCTGACAAACAGAATAAGGGGAAAAACCCCCCGAACATCATCCGCTTAGACATCCTGGGCATGAACTCTTTCAAACATCCTTCTTCTGTTTTCTGGTGCTTTTTTTTTTCTTCCCCCTTTTCTGGGCCAACTTGGTGTTAGTTGTTGTTGAATCCCGATGAGATTAGTGTGTCGTCGTCCTCCTCCATATGGTTTTTGGGCAAATGACGAAGACGATTAAATGCCCAACTACCTGTCAATAGATGAATTCTCGTTACGTATGTACGACGTATGCAAGGGGCGATGTGTAAATACATTGTATACACCATTGTAGCCCGTCGCTTTTCGGTTGTTATGCTATTCTGTCAATCGTCCTTCGAAATGTGGTGTGTGTGGTATGTGCAACGCGCGCTTGCCACCACCACCTAGGTATAAGACAAAAAGAAACGGAACAAAAAACAGAAGAAAAAAAGAAAACGACAACCTCGCGTGAAACCATCAACAGAACAAAAAGAAAGAAAAATAATAATAAATACAAAGGGATATTCATATATTTACCATGTATCCGTGTGGTATAAGGAGAGGCGAAAAAAAAAAAAAAAACAGAAAACAGAAGAAAAACTCAATTGTATGTGTGGGCTTCCTACTCCCATGTGAAAACACAACGTCGACGACGACGACGGTTGTGTACCTTTTGTTGTGATGTTGCATATCCTTTTTGGCTTCCCTCCTGTCGTCGTTGTCCCCTCCCCAGCTCTGCGGAACCGCTGGCTGATGACGATGATCTGCTTCAATTCAATCTCTCAGTTCCTGGTAACTTCCTGACTATTATTGATGCTCCATCTGCTGGTGGTTAAAGCTAAAGGTTCTTTCCGTCTCCATCGCGTGTAATTGCTGTGGTGGAAGGCTTCCTCCAGGCTGGCTCTCTTTAAATGCATACGATTTACCTATTAGACATGTTTTGTGTAGATACTAGACACACGGGAATGCCCCTCTTCATCGGAGCACTCACACAGGCGTGCTCTGTTCATTTCTCCTCCTCGTCCTCCTTCTCCAACGATGCACACAAACACACATACACACACACACACACACACACACACCCATACAGCGCGCAGAGAGACGTGCCGAACGGTTGGAGTAGGAACGTAGGAGAATACAACATCGTTGCGTAGTGACTGTATCAAATAACAACATACATCCATCCATCCATCCATCCGAACAAACACACACACACACACACACACAGAGAGAGAGAGAGAGAGAGAGAGAGTCGCTCTGCTTCTCTGCATTCGCTTGGCCAGGCTTGACTGCCTGCTGTTTGCTGCTGCTTCGGCCCGGCTCGACCCGGCCTAGCCTGCCTGCGTCTCTACCAAATGATTCCTCTTTTGTATATCTGATTCAATTCTTTTTTGTTATTCCTTTCTTTTCGTGTGTGTGTGTGATGGTTTTTTTTTCTGGTTCGCTTTCCCTTCGCATACAGTTTTCACCTCAAATTTGTTGTTGTTGTTTTTCGTGTTGTTGTTGTTGTTGTTATTGTAGCAGGAGCAAGTAACAGCAGCAGTAGCGCTCTTCAACAACACACGCACGCCACACGACGATTCTCTGCCATATCGTGCACATCCCGCGTATTTGCAGGTAATGCGATGCCTATATGTGCGTGGCGTCGTTTGCTTGTGTGCAGTTTTTTTTTTTACGGGCTATCTCTCGAGGGCATGTGGCCTGTGACTGGTTGCCTTAGTGTGTGTGAGTTTGTTTATAGGAGGAATACACGAAAAAAAAAGAACTATAAACAATTAACAGGCAGCCGCGCGGCGTGTACTGAAAGAGCTGCTGTGGTGGCGCTGCTGCTGTTGCTCGCTTGGTCCCGCAGCAAAAATCAAATTCACAGATAGAATCGAAGAACCAGCGCTCAAGTGCCTCCGTCTCTCATGCACGTGTTCGTTTTTTTTTTTTTCTTCGTTTATCTACTTCTGAGTTGGTTCTTTTTTCGTTCTCCCTCCCCCCCCCCCTGCTGTTGGTTGGTAAGAGGAGAGATTTCGAGGCTGATGACACATTTCCCATTGTCTTGATGTTGGTTTCTTTCTTTTTTTTTGATTTTGATTTCCTTCTGCCCACCGCCACCGCCAGCGGCTTCTGCATCGTCACTCCGTCTCACATGCATTTTGGAGCTGATCCAAGTTGTGTCACACTAAGCCGATGTTTACACATCAAACTGATCTAGTTTGGCCGGCGGACACACGTCGCACTGACATTTAACATGGACTCGCCGATTGAACTCCATGCCTGACCTTCAGTTGAGTTTGACATGCACCCCTAGGTGGATCGTGTACCTATTCGGATTGAGAAAAAAATTCGTCATTTGTTCCTGGTACACTGGTACAAGGGAGTTTTGTTAAGGAGACGGTGCCGAATTGTGTGTATGACATAGCGAGCGCGAGAGGCAGCGATTGGGAGCGGGTGAGTGAAAGCGAGAGACAGAGACAGAGCGAGGGAGATAGAGCGAGCGAGAGCGAGAGTCAGGCTGTGGAACGAAAATTGACAATAACCCCAGCCGAAGCCGATACAGTCAGTCAGTCAGTCAACCAGTCAGCCAGTCAGCCAGTCAGCCAGCCAGTCAGCCAGTCAGCATTAGGTGTCGTTGCCGTTGTCTCGGTGCCGGGGTCGGTGTCGTTTTGTCTTGTCCCATGTCGTCTTGTGTATTTTCGTTTCGTATTCCAATCTGTTCGAACGTAAAGTAGTGCGCATATGAGAGACCAAGAGTGAGAGAGAGAGCGAGAGAGTGAGAATAAGAAGAAGGCGGCTTACTTTTACTATAAATGCCGGTGTCTTTAATTGTATTTCCCTTGGATGTGCGTCTTCGTTGTTTCCACTGCCATATGGCTTTGTGTAGAATTGTCTGTTTGAGTGTGTGTGTGTGGTTTTTATTATTATTATTTTTTTTTCTTAATTTTTTCGCCTCAGAATAACATTTTTATGTGATAACTTGGCATTTCGTGGTTCCCGTGTTCTTTTGACTTTTTCGAACACTTCGTGACCGTGGCTGTGTGTGTGTGTGTGTGTGTGTGAGAGAGAGTGTGTATTCTTGCCTTATTTTGTATCCTTTTGCACTTGAATTGAATATCGTCGACTTGACAGACTGGCCAGAGCCGGTGAATTGCTATCCGTGTCCGCCTTGTGCTTCGTTTCGCATTTGTCTGCGAAGCGTGCTCTCCTCGCCGTATCGGGCGCAATCAGGTGGACAGTAGTTAGTCACTTTTGGCGTTCGTTGTATTTCGGCGGGAAAGCCTCTGAACCCCAATCGGTTTCACAATCAGTATCGAGAACGAACACCTGACTGTGACTTTCGTTAAGTGCTGTGTTTTTTTTTTTTTTTTTTTAAATCTCCGACGATTGTTTGAATTCATCAATTTGCCGACAACCGTTTGCCTGCCTGCGTGCGTGCCTTTGCGATGTTAATTCGATTATGAGCACAACTCGTCCTCATCGTCGGCAAAGAGGTTACCCTACAACCAATCACTATCGCCGGGATATGGGGATGTGTGTGCGGTGCGACATGGTTGCTGGTCCGCATTTTACAATTAATTATTGCTCCAATAAACCGATTACGTTGGGGGTGTTCGCGTTGTTCGCTTGCCCACTTTCAATTCATTATGCATGCTTCTGTGATGTTTTAAGAGGATTTTAACTGGATTATAATATCCTTAGAGTGGTTAGAGTGTGTGTCCTCTCTGGGGTTGTCCTTTGCGAGCGCAACTGTGACGATGTTCAGTCGATTTGTATTCAAGCAGCGGAACTCACGTGAAAAGGTGTACATTTGTGAAGAATCAACGCTGAATTGACGAGAACGACGAGTCATAGGAGTCTTTAAACTGTCTTCAGAAAGGGACTGCTTGTGTCCCACATGAGTGGCGAGTCGTACTCGGTTGCGTTTTTGAAAGAAAGATCTATAAATTCTCTCTGTGTTGATTCTACACGTTTGCGTCTTGGTGGGAAGAGAGTCCTGACGAGCGTTGTCTTACTCCTTAGTCTTCGCGTTTGCTTCTTGGGAAGAGTCCTCCAAATTGATCCGGTTCGTGCCCACGAGCGTTGTCATACGTCTTAGTCTTCACGTTTGCGCCTTGGGAAGAGTCCTCCAAATTGATCCGGTTCGTGCCCACGAGCGTTGTCATACGTCTTAGTCTTCACGTTTGCGCCTTGGGAAGAGTCCTCCAAATTGATCGTGGCCACGAGCGTTGTCCCGGTGGTGCAAAGAATGACGGCTCGCACTCCTTGAAACCACACGTTTGCGTCTTTGGAAGAAAAAATGTCTAAACTCTCTCGTAGTCCTTAAACTACAATTTGTCTCTAAAGTGTTCAACAACAAACCGCCTAGTGCCCACGAAGAAGGACAGTCCCAGAGTCGTCCAGAACGGCTCAGGCTCCTTGGTGTACACGTCTGCGTATTTTTTTGTTTTTGGAGAAAATCGTCTAAACTTGTCCCGGCGAACGTTTCCCGGAGGTGCCAAGTGAGAGGCCTCGTATTTGTCACGGAAAACGTTTCCCAGTAGTGCCAAGTGCCAGAGGTTTCTTGCTCCTTGAACTAAACGCGTGCGCTTTTTGGAAGAAATCCTCTAAATTTGTCCTGGCGAACGTTTCCCGGAGGTGCCAAGTGAGTGGCCTCGTATTTGTCACGGCAAACGTTTCCCAGTAGTGCCAAGTGCCAGAGGTTTCTTGCTCCTTGAACTAAACGCGTGCGCTTTTTGGAAGAAATCCTCTAAATTTGTCCAGGCGAACGTTTCCCGGAGGTGCCAAGTGAGAGGCCTCGTATTTGTCACGGCAAACGTTTCCCAGTAGTGCCAAGTGCCAGAGGTTTCTTGCTCCTTGAACTAAACGCGTGCGCTTTTTGGAAGAAATCCTCTAAATTTGTCCAGGCGAACGTTTCCCGGAGGTGCCAAGTGAGAGGCCTCGTATTTGTCACGGCAAACGTTTCCCAGTAGTGCCAAGTGCCAGAGGTTTCTTGCTCCTTGAACTAAACGCGTGCGCTTTTTGGAAGAAATCCTCTAAATTTGTCCTGGCGAACGTTTCCCGGAGGTGCCAAGTGACAGGCGTGCGCTTTTTGGAAGAAAAACTGTCTTGATAGACTGAACTGCCTTCAAACACCGAACTGCCTTCAAAAACTGAAAGTCATCCCGCTGAGCGTCGAATACACTTGTCAACAAGGTGGTCTTCTTCCTCAATTGCCGTGACAGCTTCTGACCATTCTGACCATTCGAAGTTCGGCAAAATCCTGCCACCCAACGTTGATCCACGAAAACTTCAGCAGTTTTTCAGTTGTTACGTGATTGTTCACGTTTTGTAGCTCATTTTGTAGCTCGTTTTCTTTTTGCGTTGTCGCCACCGCGGGCACGTGGACTAGAAGGAACACAAATCGACTCCGAAGAAGAACACAAGTGCGTAGAACGAACACCACTCGACTCCGAAGATTGTGCACACAAGAGAAGATTGAAAGAAGCTACTAGCCACAGGTCGCGACTAACACACAAGTGGCCCCCAATTTATTGCCCCGACTTGAAAGAAGACTGAAGACCGAAACTCTGTGGTTGCGTCACAGCGCCGCAGGCACACGTTCACCTTCACGAAGTCGGTCTATTTTTAAAAACTCCTTCCCATTCAGAACATGTAACAACATCTCAAAGTCGACGTCGACTAGATTTCGAACCACCAGCAGCGGCAGCAGCACGTCACCGGGAAAAGAAAAAAAAAAAACGTTTCCACCGCTCATCAAAGCCTCACGCCTGGTCCTGACACATCGTTGCCTAAATGTGTTGCATGTGAGCCGTGCATAACATCATTCGCGTTCACCTCACGTGGCAATATCTTGTCATTTTGCGATATAAGACCCAAGTCCTCCCCAGGCTGCGGCACAGTAGTCAATCCATCCTCGTTGTAGCAAGACCGTAGAGATTCTTTCAAAATTACTTCTATATTTTTTTTCTTTGAATACATTTCCAATACATTTACTGACCTTATTTGTCTCTTCCTTTTCTTGTTTTTTTTTTTTTTGCAGATAACTTAACAAATTTTTAAAAGAAAGAAAATTTAAAGTTCAACAATCAAATGCAATAAGATTTTTCAAATTGAGCAACAAAAACCTCACTCGATCACTCGGTCATTTTATTAATCATCGTCATCTGCGTCGGATCATTCGGAAATTTTGTGAACAAAAAAAAGAGAAAAAAAAAAAAACGATGAAAAATAACTAAATTCTCAGCATAAAGCTCGCGCGCTCTTAAAAAAAAAATAAAAAAAAAAAAATAATAAAAATAAAAGAAAAACAAACAAAAGTATATTTATATATAAAACTCGCCTTGTTGCGCAACCGTATACATACATATATATTATATATTACCAAAACATCGAAGAGAAAGGCAACATTTTATTTACCATTGCCTCGCCCTTCCGAAACCATCAGCCTAATTCAAGCAGCAATATTTTAACAATCATTACATAAAAAAAAAAAACAACAAAAAGTATATATATACATAACAAATTTTAATTTAAAATATAATGTGAAAAACAAAAAAAGCAAAAAAAAAAAAGAACATTTTACCACAGCATGTAGAATAAGCAACTCCTACTATATAGTATAACGTAACACCAACACAACTCACGGGTAAATTTAAACAACAAAAGAGTATATATATATATATTTTTTTTAATTAAGTGTTATAAAAAAAAAAAAAAAAAACAATAAATAATATTTAAAAAAGAGAAGAAGAAAAACACCAACTCGCAAGCGGAAACGAAAAAAAAGAAACAAAAATGAAAGAAATATGTTAATTAATTTATACGAAAAGATCAACAAGAAAAATGTGTAAAATTAATCAATTTTGTAGTAGTAGCGATGTAAAAAGAGATTTTATTTATCATTTGAAAATTAATAATAATAAAAATCTAAAGAATCTTACAACGTCATCAATTAATAACAACAACAACAACAACAACAACAATAATAATAATAAGACAACTGCATTAATTCAAGTTCAAGTAATCAATGATTATCGTCAAATAACAATTGAAGGAAATTCAACAAATACAACAAGTAATAATAAGAGAATTCCAAAGTATTATTGTTGATAATTATGAAAAGTCTAAGTGATATAAATGATAAAAATTTAAACGTTATCGTAAGTGTGTGTCTATTGAAATCAGAAAACGATTACGGTATTTATAACCTATTAGTAAAAAATATACAAATATTTGCAAAATCATCAATAATAAAAAGTAAGAAATTCATTATAATAATAATAATAGTGATTATAATAGCAATAAAGAAAATCGAAAATAAATCGTCATTTATAACAATAACAACAAAATTAATAACAACTAATCTAACGAATGTGTTGAGAAGGCAAAACAGAAGAACAACAACAACACCACCACCGCCACCAGCAGCACCAGCAGCACCAGCAGCAGCAACATCAACATCAACAACATCATCAACAACAACATCATCTGCGCCGCGACTAACATCAGCTGGTATAAAGGAACAGCAACAACAACACCACGTACAGTATCAAAAATTACATCAAGAAAATTTCGTAAGAACTGTGTTGGTAAAATCATCATTTCATAAAGCCACTTCATTAATTATGCTGCATCGTTTGCCCTGTTTTCGTCAGCATATACAGAAGCAAGAACAACAAGAGCAGCAACAAGTAGTCGTACATCAACAACAACAACAACAACAACAACAACAGCAGCAGCAGCATTTGAAGCCAGCAAAAATTCATAATAAAAAATTGGTGATTGCAGCAACAATTCGTTATATCACAAGGCAACAGAAGAATTATCAAAATCAACAAGTAATAATTAAAACAAATACTAATAATAAATATAAAAATAATAATAATACTAATAACAGCAACAACAAAAACACCAAATCAAAGGCAATCTTATTATTTAAAATCAATAACATTCTCAGTAATAATTTAAGCAATCGAAATCGAAACAAAACCTACAAATATCAGAGCAATATTAACAATAAATCGTCAGCATCATCATCGTCAGCAGCAGCATCATCATCATCATTATCATCATCATCAGTAACATCAGGTACATCAACAACATCAGCAACATCAACAACATTAAGAAGATCAACACGAACAGTCGTAGTAGTAACTGTAGCAAACGTCGGAACCGTAGGAATCGCCGCAAATCGACTAAGCAATAGATATTGTATAAAAATCAACAAGTTGTTGAACAATCATCGACTTGGCAACAGCAAGAGAAGGAGAGGAAGCGATCAACAGCACAACATTCGTAGTTATTGTGAATTGAGTCTTCAGAACGTGAACGTGAACGTGAACGTGAACGCGACAAGTTTCATCAAAGCCCCAAACGCCAGCACGAACAGCAGCAGCAGTTGCAGAAGCAGAAGCTCAACTGTAGCAGCGACTCTTGATTCACCTGCGCCAGTAAAAACTTTAACTACAACTACTTCAGCTCCATCAGCGTCTTCTTCGCTGTTGTCTTTGTCATCGTCGTTATCGTCTTCGTTGTTTTCGTCGTCTTTGTCGTCGTCGTCGTTGTCGTTGTCGTTGTCGTTGTCGTTGTCGTTGTCATCGTCATCGTCAAAGTTGTCAGCGTCGCCGTTATCCTTGTTGTTTTCATCGTACCCGTTTTCGTCTTTGACACTATTGTCAGCGTCGTCTTCGTTTACGTCTGCGTTATCGTCGTTATCACTTGCGTCGTCGTCGTCGTCGTCGTCGTTATTATTGCCGTCGTTAACGCCTATTTATAAACATAACAAGCATACGCTGTGGTGCCCCTTGTTGTCATTCACATCTACTCTATTATTATTGTTATCGAAGTCAACCTCGTCCTTATCCTTACTAGCAGCCGCTATAAGGCCTGTTCTAAACGTGTGAGTGTGTAATGTAATTATTTTTTCCGTTCAAAGACAAAAACAAAAACAAATCTAAAAACCTTCGTCTTCACAGAGAAGACTAAACAAACAAAAAAAAAAAAAACACTGAAATTTAAACGACTCATAAACCAAAAAAACGAAAAAAAAAACTTATTGTGTATGTTTTTATAAATTATTTAAAACAAAAGAAACAAAAAAAAAAAAGAAGGTAAAACAAATTTAAACTCTCACCACGTCGCCCTTAATCTTAAATAAATAAAAAAAAAAAAACAAAAAAAGTGTCAGGGGGAGGTGTGTGTGTGCCCTGACTACTGTGTGTGTCAACTAATAAGAAAACAATTTAATACGCGCGCGCCATCAACACGCAGTAAAAAGGGGGTTCCGTTTCCGTTTGTTTGTGTTTGCGGTTTGCTTTTTTTTTCCTTTTTTTTTTTCCCTTTCGATCGAGAAAAAGGACGTAAAAGCGAAAGAAGAAGGCAACAAAAAACAACAAAAAACAACAAAAAAAAAACCGGAGTAAACAAACCTTGTATATATATTTATATTTATACATACATATATATAAACCATTAAGTATACACTTCATCACGTCACAGAAAAAAAATTATGTATGGAAAGTCAAAGAATTCCACAGTGCCCTCGGATGCACAAGCTAGAGAAAAGTGAGTAGAGCACATTTCATTTAAAATAGTTTCATTTTGTTTTGTCGATACATAGCATTTGTTGCAGCAGACGGAGGACGAGTGACAAAGTGGCACGCTTAAGCAGTCCCGAGACCAAGATCAAGTCCTTCCCCTTCCCCTTCCCCTTTCTCAGTGCCCCAGCCTAAAATTTGATCCTCTCTCGCCCGTTGAGTGCGCGAAAAAACAACGCCACCCCAAGCCGAGATTAGATTTCCGCTTGTTTCTTGTTTTCGTTTCGTTTTGTTTCGTTTTGTTTTGTTTTGTTTTGCTATCCATCGCAATTGAGCTCGGCCGCATCAAACAATAGCGTGGTGTCGCAGTAATCGTTGGTCAAGTACTCTGAGGTTAGCTGTCATTTGTTGCCTCCTCAATTTACCTAATGACCGGTCTGTCTCCCTGACAGACCGCCCCTCCCTGCCAGCCACATTTTTTGGGTTCCACCAGGGAACGATGTGCGAGATAATTGAATCGGGCTAATTGAATGAAATGACAGACAGGCGTCAGTTAGCAAAAAAGGGGGGGGGGGGGGGGGGGGACGGCTTGTTTGTGGGTGGAGTACATTATGTGATGATTTTGTTTTCCGTTTTGTAAGAGGGACGTAATTGCTCCTTGTTCTTGCCTGGCTTGCCTGGCTTGCCTCGCTCATCCCTGGGAACAATGCGATCGCATTCACATGACGCCAGACCCTCTGGACGGCAGACGGACGTGGGGAGACTCAAGGCAACTTGAACAATCCTACAATCCAGTCCAGTTTAGTTAGTTAGACCACAGAGACCATTGCAAGCATGTGCCGCTTACTCACTTGAACATGTAGCAGAGGCTAAGCCGGCCAGCTTGTGGTTTCACGTCTCAGCACGTCGGACGAGGGTCCTTTTTGTCCTCTGTCTCGTGTATCACCCTTGCCTTTACCTAGATCAGAGGGAGAAGTCCCTCCCGTTGTCCAAGTCCCTCTAAGGAGCCTCAGTTCCCAGTCCCTCCCGTTGCCCAAGTTCCACTAAGGAGCCTCAGTCCCTCCCGTTGCCCAAGTTCCACTAAGGAGCCTCAGTTCCTCCTGTTCTCCAAGCGCCTCTAAGGAGCCTCAATTCCCAGTCCCTCCTGTTCTCCAAGTCGCTCTAAAGAGCCTCAGTTCCCAGTTCCTCTAAGGAGCCTCTGTTCCTCCTGTTCTCCAAGCGCCTCTAAGGAGCCTCAGTTCCCAGTCCCTTCTGTTGTCCAAGTCCTTCTAAGGCGCCTCAGTTCCTAGTTCCTCCCGTTGACCAAGTTCCTCTAAGGAGCCTCTGTTCCTCCTGTTCTCCAAGCGCCTCTAAGGAGCCTCAATTCCCAGTTCCTTCTGTTCTCCAAGTCCCTCTAAGGAGCCTCAGTTCCCAGTCCCTTCTGTTGTCCAAGTCCTTCTAAGGCGCCTCAGTTCCCAGTTCCTCCCGTTGACCAAGTTCCTCTAAGGAGCCTCTGTTCCTCCTGTTCTCCAAGCGCCTCTAAGGAGCCTCAATTCCCAGTTCCTTCTGTTCTCCAAGTCCCTCTAAGGAGCCTCAGTTCCCAGTCCCTTCTGTTGTCCAAGTCCTTCTAAGGAGCCTCAGTTCCCAGTTCCTCCCGTTGACCAAGTTCCTCTAAGGAGCCTCTGTTCCTCCTGTTCTCCAAGCGCCTCTAAGGAGCCTCAATTCCCAGTCCCTCCTGTTCTCCAAGTCGCTCTAAAGAGCCTCAGTTCCCAGTCCCTCCTGTCCTCCAAGTCCCTCTAAGGAGCCTCAATTCCCAGTTCCTTCTGTTCTCCAAGTCCCTCTAAGGAGCCTCAGTTCCCAGTCAATTCTGTTGTCCAAGTCCTTCTAAGGAGCCTCAGTTCCCAGTTCCTCCCGTTGACCAAGTTCCTCTAAGGAGCCTCTGTTCCTCCTGTTCTCCAAGCGCCTCTAAGGAGCCTCAATTCCCAGTCCCTCCTGTCCTCCAAGTCCCTCTAAGGAGCCTCAGTTCCCAGTCCCTTCTGTGGTCCAAGTCCTTCTAAGGAGCCTCAATTCCCAGTTCCTTCTGTTCTCCAAGTCCCTCTAAGGAGCCTCAGTTCCCAGTCCCTTCTGCTGTCCAAGTTCCACTAAGGAGCCTCAGTTCCTCCTGTTCTCCAAGTCCTTCTAAGGAGCCTCAGTTCCCAGTCCCTCCCGTTGCCCAAGTTCCACTAAGGAGCCTCAGTTCCTCCTGTTCTCCAAGCGCCTCTAAGGAGCCTCAGTTCCCAGTCCCTCCTGTCCTCCAAGTCCCTCTAAGGAGCCTCAGTTCCCAGTCCCTCCCGTTGCCCAAGTTCCACTAAGGAGCCTCAGTTCCTCCTGTTCTCCAAGCGCCTCTAAGGAGCCTCAGTTCCCAGTCCCTCCTGTCCTCCAAGTCCCTCTAAGGACCCTCAGTCCCCAGTCTCTCCCGTTGCCCAAGTTCCACTAAAGAGCCTCAGTTCCTCCTGTTCTCCAAGCGCCTCTAAGGAGCCTCAGTTCCCAGTCCCTCCTGTCCTCCAAGTCCCTCTAAGGAGCCTCAGTTCCCAGTCCCTCCCGTTGCCCAAGTTCCACTAAGGAGCCTCAGTTCCTCCTGTCCTCCAAGTCGCTCTAAGGAGCCTCAGTTCCCAGTTCCTCCCGTTGCCCAAGTTCCACTAAGGAGCCTCAGTTCCTCCTGTTCTCCAAGCGCCTCCAAGGAGCCTCAGTTCCCAGTCCCTCCTGTCCTCCAAGTCGCTCTAAAGAGCCTCAGTTCCCAGTCCAGATCATTCTCCGAGAGTAGAGCGGACAAGGAGTGGTAGGAAAGCTAAAATGAAAAGCTGCTCCATGCCCTTAAGACCAAAAGTGGACCTTCGCGGAGCATTGGTGGCCCGTGAGTGCTCCTCGAGTGCTCCTCACACGACAGTCTTTGATCGGCTTCAAGGTGCCTCCTTGGACTCTACGTCGCGTTTAAGACCCTTCCCCCTCCCGGCCAGACTAAGTCGAGTTCGATTTCATCACTCACAAGCCCTTTATTCCTGTTGAGGGTCTATTGCACCGCGACCTGTGCCCCCTTTGCAGTTCTTTTCGGACTCGCATCGAGGGCTATGGACTCCTGTTGCGCAAAGATGGCAGAGATTTATTCTCGCGTGCTCCCTCTGAGCCAGTTTCGTTTGGGATTCTGAGAATGAATGATGGTTCTAGTGACTTCATTGCTTTGTGGTCTAGTGCCTGCCCAGAGTGGTCTGGATTTTCACTAGATTCTCCGCAGAGAGACCTTCTTCTAGACCTCCTCTAGTTTCCCGAGGTGATCCCTGGGTCTGCCGTGCCTTGTTAGGATGCGTAGTTAGTTCTTGCTGCTTTCTTGGCCACAACTTCCTTTTAGTTCCCCGAATTCTTCTCTGAGGACATGGTCTCTCCAGCTGAATGATTCGTAGGCCTGTGAAGGCTTCCGCGGTGCTCCCTTCCTTGCCAGGGAGTCGGCCAGAGTCTTAATCTGTCTCAATTCTGGCCAGGTTTCCATCGTGTTTCGCAGGCTCTTCCCACACTGGCTTCGACTTAATGATGGAGCAGTCTAGTGCCATGACAGCGGCTCTGTGGCAAGATTCTGTTCCGTTTGTCCTGCCTTCGAATTTCTACCCCTGCCCTCCAGATCCATCATCTCTTTTTAGACCATTTTTCCTGCTCAGGCAGTTAGTTCAGAAAAATCTCTCACCACACGCCACCGGTTAACTTCAGCAGCCTCCTCCGCCAATCATCTGTCCACTCATGTGTAATATCTGTCACAAGTCGGTTTATCTGTCCGTTTTACATGTCAAATGTGTCACAGAAACTGCCACCGCTTCCAGATTCCGTTGCCTCCCCGGGTGTACCCGGGTACCGAGCTGTCACTACCACACTCGAACATGTCGGGGGATGGACGGCTGTCTTCTTCTGGATTTGACAATTTGAATTGTGGTGGTTGCTCCTTCAGAGAACCACCCCTCTCCCGTGTGATGCTGCGAGAGGAAGTGCTGTCCACGTGACCGTTGCGGTTCGAGAAGCAACTTTTGATCAAAGTCTCATTTCAGTGCATTGTCTTGCGCGCCATTACGGATGGAATGTCCTTCGCGGATGTTGCGCCAGAGCTCGATTACGACACTGCCGTTGGGCAATGACGCGGTCACAACTTTGACGTTTTTAATGCTTCAGCACACACTTTGCGGCGGATTGTGTGCATAAACACGCGATCTCTTGCATAACTGCCGCCTCCCCCGTCCCCGCCCTTCACGAGAAGAAATCTGCTGTGGCGGCGAGCACTGCAACACGACATATACTGCCCCTCCTTGGCGGAGGCAGTTTACATCATCGCGCCGGTGGAACACTATTTTCGTTCAGCGCGAGCATGTGTTTGCAGTCACGTGTCGCGTTTGCGTTTGCGTTTGCGTTTGTTTCGAGTTGAGGTCATAAACGGTCGTTTGTTGTCGCCGATGGGCGATGGTGGATGGCTTACAGCTCTTCTCTCGTTGACCAGGGACACCACGAGACCAGCCTGAGCTGCTGAGCTAGTGATGCTTCCGAGAAGTCGAGGGGGATGAGACTCTTCGAGGGATGACACGACCAGACCTCAGACTGGCTGTTCCAGTCAAGATTTCACACAATGTCGTTCTGAAAGAGACATTCTAAGAAGCATCAGTTCCCTGGAGCAGGAGTCTCAGTTCTTGTTGGTCACCTAGATGTGCAACACGCCAAGTGGAGTCCGATTAGGAGCCCAGTCAAAGGACCTCGTCAGTCAACCTCATTCTCCAAGTGCTCCTCTAAAGAGCATCAGTTCCGTGGAGCAGGAGTCTCCTTGGAGCAGGAGTCTCCTTGGAGCAGGAGTCTCCTTGGAGCAGGAGTCTCCTTGGAGCAGGAGTCTCCTTGGAGCAGGAGTCTCCTTGGAGCAGGAGTCTCCTTGGAGCAGGAGTCTCCTTGGAGCAGGAGTCTCCTTGGAGCAGGAGTCTCCTTGGAGCAGGAGTCTCCTTGGAGCAGGAGTCTCCTTGGAGCAGGAGTCTCCTTGGAGCAGGAGTCTCCTTGGATCAGGAGTCTCCTTGGAGCAGGAGTCTCCTTGAAGCAGGAGTCTCCTTGGAGCATGAGTCTCAGTTTTTGTTGGTCACCTAGATGTGTCACAGACCAAGTGATGTCCGATTAGGAGCCCAGTCAGCCAGGAAATTTCTCCAAGTGCTCCTCTAAGGAGTATCAGTTCCTTGGAGCAGTTCCTGTTGGTTACCTAGATGTGCCACAAGCCAAGTGGAGTCCGATTAGGAGCCTAGTTAGCCTGTCAACCTCCTTCTCCGAGTTCCCCTCATCAGTTCCTTGGAGAAGGCGTCTCAGTTCTCGTTGGTCACCTAGATGTGCCACAAGCCAAGTGACGTCCGATTAGGAGCCCAGTCAAAGGACCTCGTCAGTCAACCGCATTCTCCAAGTGCTCCTCTAAAGAGCATCAGTTCCCTGGAACAGGAGTCTCCCTGGAGCATGAGTCTCAGTTCTCGTTGGTCACCTAGATGTGCCACAAGTCAATTGACGTCCGATTAGGAGTCCATTCAGCCGGTAAGCCTCCTGCTTCAAGTGCCCCTCTAAGGAGGAGCAGTTCTTGTTGGTCAACTAGATGTGCCCCAAGTCAAGAGATGTCCGACGATTAGGATCCAGGTCCAGAAGCCTTCGTCGGCAGTGCAGGTCCCTCTCGAAGTCACCTGACGTTCCATTAGATTGAAAATCAAATCTGACTTGCCCACTTCCCTTGCTACATTCCACTCCCGCGCTCTCTCAGCCAATCCACAGCGTCCGTCCGTCCACTTTGTCGCCTCATCTCTGCGCGCCGTCACTTAATAAGCAAATAATTAAATTATCTCTCTCTAATCGTGCGGTGTGCTCTCCTCATTTACAGACTTGCCCTCTACGTCTATGAATACCTGCTGCATGTTGGCGCACAGAAGGCGGCACAGACATTTCTATCTGAAGTAAGTTTTGTTGTACCCGAGTGGTCCGCCCCGGCGGCCCTCCACTCCCGCCCATCTTCATTATTTCGTAAATTTCTTTCATGTGCATCCGTTGCGCTCCATCTTCTCGTTTCAGATCCGATGGGAGAAGAATATAACATTAGGCGAACCGCCTGGGTTTCTACACACGTGGTGGTGGTAAGTGCATTATGTCCTCCTCGTTATCCCCTATCTCCCACTCCACGGTTACGCGAAGGCTTTAAGGAAAATTAAAGCAAAAATGGAGGAAAACATTCATCCGCAAGCCCACCCTCTACACCTCCACCTCCACTTCCACCTCCACCACCGCCCACATATTCAGAGAGCTTTAATGAATTTAATTTCTTTCGTTTTTTTTCTCTTTCTTCCTCTCCTTCTTGCATCTTTTCAGTGTGTTTTGGGATCTGTATTGCGCAGCCCCCGAAAGACGAGACCAGTGTGACCATTCATCAGAAGCTAAAGCGTTTCATGATTATGTAAGTTTTTTTTTGTTTTTTTTTTTTTTTGTGTGCTTTCTTCTTGTACATGTACGGTATTTATTTATATTTTTGCCATGCCCCCGCCGAGGAGAGATTGTTGATTGCCGATGAGAACCATGAGCAGGAGGAGGAGATAGTGTGCATCATCCTTTAAAAGGGACATTTTCTGTTGGCTTGCAATTAATTTGCTTATGCGAGCGAGCTCCTTTGACAGTTACAGTTACTCTGTGACCTGTGTGCACGTGGTGTGGTCACAAATTAAACCAGAATATGATGAGCTCTTGCAATTAGAGTGATCCGCTGAGCGTGAATCTCTCTGATTTGCGTTACTGCGTTGGAGCGTTAGAGCTGCCATCCAGTCCCCTCCCCCCCCCCTCCCCTCTCTGCTTTGACAAGCTCTCGTGTGTCGCATTTCATCGCTATTGTCTAGAGGACACACCGTGGATGTGTTTCATATTGATGAAGGTCTTTCATTAGAGACAGATTTTTCCACTCTTCCAGTGGAATTATTAAAAAAAAAAATAATATTAAACCGATAACAACTAGCCAACCGAACCGACGAACCGAGCGAGCGAGCGAGCGACCTCGCAGAGCAGCAGATTGCACGTCCTTATCAAATGTGGTGTGTGTCACCCCTCCGCCCTGCGCAACCAACCCACCCACCGCGGCTTGTTGGCCCCCCTCCCTCCTTGTGTGCGCCGCTACACCTCCCTTACACCCTGCTTGTCGGTGGGCTGTTTAAAGGTGGTGGTGGTTGAACGGTGCTGCTGGTGGTGGTATATAGCCAGTGGAATGGGGTGGTTCCCTTTCAAGGGTGCGCTCTCTCTTTATTTTTGTTCTGTTGTGTGTTTGTTTGGCGTTGGTGTTATGCCATTGTTGTTGGCGTTCGCTGCCGTGTTGACACCCGTCGTTGCGGAGTAAATATGTGTAAGTCCTATCGCCGAACGGGACGACGTCATTTATCCCTTCGTCTTCTTCGTCTCCCACCCCCCCCTCGCCACCCTCTGACGACGTCGACGTATGTATTCGTGTTTGAGGTATACTTTTACTTTTTCTTTTCATTTTCCTTTTTTTTTTTTCTTCTGTTTTTTTTTTTTCTTGCCTTGTGTTGAAGAGAAATCTGGCGTTTCAATGTGTGGCATGTTCCGTCGTCATGTTGAACATTTCCCTCTTGGGCCAGGGTCTTGTTGGTGTTTTTTTTTTCAACGCAACAGTCAGCTTACACGGCCGCACCAGCCCCAGCACGGGCGGAAATCGTCGTCGGGGGGAGGGCATGTAGGCTTAGCTTAACAGTCGCCACAAATTAGGACCGAGCGTGTGGTTCTTATGTTCCATTGGGTTGATCTTTTCAAATTCAGCTGCAGTCACCCAGCTGGTGGCGTTTGACAGACGTTGTAAATCCACCACAGACCGCTTCTCCGTCGAAAAGCCCACACAAACTCGCCTCTAATCTCGGCCACGATTGAGCTCTGCAAAGCTGAACGATTACCTGGATCGAATTCCAGGAACGCTGTGCACAAATATGCAAGGACTTGCTGTGCGATTTCATTCCTGCGGCGGTGTGGAGTGCTTTGTGGACTCCACAAGCGCGCTTCGATGCAAGGAATGCCGAACAATTAGCGCGGCGACGAGAACTATGATATCGATTGCCCTTGACTGCCACAGAGTGGGTGGCGGTGGTGTCGGTTTAAGGAGTTCTGTGATTCGATTGATTTTTATGGGACGCGCGACTTCGCATCGTCTGGCGTCAAGGTAACCTCGTGTCTTCGCGCACTTCAACTTCAATGCGATGGGAGTCTGGGTCTCAGTCAATGTGACGGTCGCGACGGGCGTTCCATTGGTGGTTCCAAGCACCAGAGAATGAGGTCATTCTTCAATTTTTGTGGGCGACACCTTTAAAGTGGGCGGCACAACGCAGCACAGCGTCATCTGTAGCGTTTTTACATCGGATTCTCGTTGGTCATCGTTGTTCGCACAAAGTCTGAGATTGGATCTTCGCTCCCCAGTTGCCGACGATGCTAACCAAAAGTGGTGCACTTTCTCCTTCATTTGCAGTCATTTTCTCAGGAATGACGTTGGCGTCCGTTCCTTGAACTTCTTGCGATGAGATCGAAGACGTTGCTAAGGAACGAGGTTAGCGTCCTTTTCCTTGAACTTCTCCCGACGCTAAGGGGGCCAAAAGTGGTGCACTTTCTCCTTCATTTGCAGTCCTTTTCTCAGGAATGACATTGGCGTCCGTTCCTTGAACTTCTCGCGATGAGATCGAAGACGTTGCTAAGGAACGAGGTTAGCGTCCTTTTCCTTGAACTTCTCCCGACGCTAAGGAGGCCAAGAGTGGTGCACTTTTTTCTTCATTTGCAGTCCTTTTCTCAGGAATGACATTGGCGTCCGTTCCTTGAACTTCTCGCGATGAGATCGAAGACGTTGCTAAGGAACGAGGTTAGCGTCCTTTTCCTTGAACTTCTCCCGACGCTAAGGGGGCCAAAAGTGGTGCACTTTCTCCTTCATTTGCAGTCCTTTTCTCAGGAATGACGTTGGCGTCCGTTCCTTGAACTTCTTGCGATGAGATCGAAGACGTTGCTAAGGAACGAGGTTAGCGTCCTTTTCCTTGAACTTCTACCGACGCTAAGGAGGCCAAAAGTGGTGCACTTTCTCCTTCATTTGCAGTCCTTTTCTCAGGAATGACGTTGGCGTCCGTTCCTTGAACTTCTTGCGATGAGATCGAAGACGTTGCTAAGGAACGAGGTTAGCGTCCTTTTCCTTGAACTTCTACCGACGCTAAGGAGGCCAAAAGTGGTGCACTCTCTCCTTCATTTGCAGTCCTTTTCTCAGGAATGAGGTTAGCGTCCGTTCCTTGAACTTCTGCCGACGCTAAGGAGGCCAAAAGTGGTGCACTTTCTCCTTCATTTGCAGTCCTTTTCTCAGGAATGACGTTGGCGTCCGTTCCTTGAACTTCTCGCGATGAGATCGAAGACGTTGCTAGGGAACGAAGTTAGCGTCCTTTTCCTTGAACTTCTACCGACGCTAAGGGGGCCAAAAGTGGTGCACTCTCTCCTTCATTTGCAGTCCTTTTCTCAGGAATGACGTTGGCGTCCGTTCCTTGAACTTCTCGCGATGAGAATGACGTTGGCGTCCGTTCCTTGAACTTCTCTCAATGAGATCGAAGACGTTCCTTAGAAACGACGTTAGCGTCCGTTCAATGAAACCGAGAACGTCTTCGGCGGAAGTCCGTCTTTCAGGAATAAAAGGTTAGCGTCCGTCTCCGAAGTCCTCCTCCACTCGGGCATGGCTAATCGGGCCACAAATCAGTTCTTATTCTCCCAATCAGTGTCAAGTGATCACCAGTCGTAACTAATAAATGCATTTCCAAATTTCTTTCAGGGATTCGTGAGTTCTGGGTATGGTGTGAATGGAATTGGCGGACATGTAAGTATACTAATTCTATCTATTTCCCCCCTCCCTCCCCCCGCCGATAGCACTCCCCGACTGTCGCCAGAGACGGGTCTTTCTTCTTTTTTCTCGGTTTCGCATTAACAAACAAAAGAAAGAATTAATGGGGAACCACGAAAAAGAGAAAGAAATCTTCCCCGACTCACATTTCATATTCTTTAAACAAAAAAAAAAAAAAAAAAACTATTTAATGCCAACTAATGCTGATTTAAAATGTATATTAAAAGAATGCCGGACCAGCACCAAGCCCCCTAGGACAATTACCACCAAACGAAGGGATGCCAGGTGGTCCCATGGCACCTAATTTTTTTCCTGTAAGTTTGACATGATTTTCCTTTGTTTTGTACTGTTTGACGTTTTAAATCTCACCGAAGGAGGAGTGTCAGTCTTCCTTGGGTGACGGTTGTATTTTCTTTTTTTCTGTTCTATTTTTTTTTTTTTTTTGTAAATATTTCATTCTTTCTTGTCCTTCATGTGGAATGTGTGGAGAAAAAAAAGAGACAATTTATTTCTTAATCTGTCTGCAAATGCATCCCCCCCCACCCTGTGTTTAACTGTGAAATACACGCGAAGAGAGTGTGTGGTCTGCTGATGATTTCCAATCGAATTCGATGTGCGCGTCGAAATAATGAGCAGACTACTCTACCTTAGCGAGTATTTTTCGGTTCTGTTTGTTTTTGTTTCTGTTTTCCATCCCTTAAGCTTGAACTAATCAGTTTTTGTAGTAGATTGTAACATAGTGCGTTCATATCGTTTTGTTTTAACGCCTCATTCGATTGTGTGTAGCATTTGACTAACCGCCTGTCTATTTTTCGTTCCCTCATAACGCAATTAAAAAAACAATATGAATCCATCATCATCATCTCTCATGTGTCACAAAACACGATCCTCAGCTAGATACACGCCGTATCCACTCTGAGATTCATCCGTCGACGAAGCTGCTAGTCGAGTTTATTCACTCTTTTAATTTTGAGCTTAAACATAATTCATTTTTTTTTTGTTTTTTTTTTTTCAAAAAATTTCCCACAAATTCAAAATGAACGCGTCGTAAGTAAGTTCGGTTGAACAATGCGAACGATGATTATTATGGAATCAGTGCGCGGGAAGGGAGATCTATGAATGGTTCTTGTTTAGCTTAGCGTATGTCCTTGATGCAGTGTTGTGCGCCAAGGTTCACTAGTGTTCCTGCATCGGGGTGCCTTTAGTTCCACGGTGCTTGTCGGTAACTTGTCGCTTCGAAGAGGCTGTTCGGAAAGCACTTCAGTCGATGGTCATTGTCTTGTTTGTGGCCATCGATAGGGGCCACCGGAGCAGGACAACTTTTTGCCGCTAACCCCGCTCGGGAGTCAGCCACTCTAACCGAACCTAACCTGTCCGGCAAATAGGCCAGCCCAGCCGATCCCCAAAAAGTCGCGAATTAAGGGCATTTTCGAAAATTGCCCATATTCTCGAAAACGTTGCATCTGCCATCAGACCTAGCTTCCGGGCATCGATAAAGACGCATCTGAGTATGCCAACTTCTCTCCACCACCATCTATTCCGATCCTACCAGTAGCCGCTAGGAAAAAGTGTCGGCAAAGTTCCTCGAAAGCACTTAATTTGGAAAATCGGCCATATCTCGGAGACGGTTGTATTTCGAATGCGGGCTTTTATTCGAGCGCTTATATCTCAGAGACGGCTAGCTAATTTTAGATGCGGTTTGTTGCGCCTGATTCAGCACGGAAAGACGCTTCATTTGTGCCCTCAAACATGCGGCTACGAACAGTAGAAAGTTTCGGAAATTTTCGGAGAAAGTGACCTGAAATGGTGAATTTTACAAAATTTACCGTATCTCGAGAATGGTGCGTTTTTCGGCAATTTTGATTTACTTCTTTAATCTTTCTTATGACCAAAAGACGCAGGACGAAAAGACACTTCCTTAGAGCCATCAACCACGCCGCTACGACCAGTAGGTCAGAAGTTAGAAGAGCAGAGTGTCGACAAAAGTGTCGGAAAAGGTGACCTGAAGTAGTGTGTTTTGGAAAATCGGCCATAACTCGGTCGTTTGTTTTAGATGCGGTTTGTTGCGTTGGTTTCGGCACACAAACACGCTTCTTTTGTGCCCTCAAACATGCCGCTAAGACCAGTAGAAAGTAGGGAAAAATGTCGGTGAGGGCGATCGGAAACGGTTGACCAGAAGTAGTTTCCATTGCATAATCGGGCATATCTCGAAAACGTTTCTTTTATTTTAAATGCAGTCTCTTGCGTTAGATTCACCACGCGAAGACGCTACTTTTGTGTTCCCAATCATGCCGACACGAAATGTAGAAAGCAGCGAAAAATGACGCACAGGGTGGTTCGGACTGATTTATTTTACAAAATCGCCAATATCTCGAAAACGGTGCGTGTTTTGGCGAGGCGGTTTATGGCATTTGGAATTTCGCCATATTTGCTTCTTGAATTGACGCTTCTTTTGACACCAAATTTGTTGGGATCCAACAAGTATAAGGTGCGAAATGTGTCTGGAAAGGTCGTTCAAAAAGCACTCATTTCACAAAATCGGACGGTGCGTCTAAAGTCGGTGATCTAGGAACCCATCGATAGGGGTTGAGAACACGCATCTGACCATGCCAAATTGGGCAACAACATTTTTCAAATCCGACCTGTAGAAGTTAGGAAATTCTGCCCGGAAAGTTCCTTAAAAAAAGCATTCGTTTTACAAAATCGGGCATATCTCGAGAACGGTACGCCTGCGTTTGGAGGTTGCTTCTGGGCATTGATAGAGGATGTATAGACGCATTTGACCATGCCACTTTTGACACCAAATATCATCCTATCTCCGAACAGTAGGAGGTGGGAAAGAGTATCGAAGGTGCTTGGAAAAAAAAAAAACACCTCAAAATGAATCGCCAATATATCGAAAATTGTGCGTCTGCCTTTAAACCTTGCTTTTGGGCAATCGATAGGGGATTCAAAGGGGCCTTGCAAAAATGGAATAAGTTGCCCAGAAGACGCGGTAGAGGGAAAAGTGGAGGATGTCGCGTCCAAAAAAGAGTCCTCCTCCGACAGCACTTGTGATTAATAGCCAGCATGAGCCAGCCAGCGGGAGTAGGAGTTGCTCCACAATCGGCCACGGAATCTCTCCGACTAGGAGTCGTATCTTACGCACGCGATTAGCCCACGCAGTGCTCTCTGAATCTGCCAGTAGCATGAAGGTGGTGTACCATGCTTTTTCAGACAAAACCAAGGGACATCAAATTTGCGTAACAAGTAGCGTCTAACAATGTAGGCTAGTTGCGTACGAAATGCATGAGTAAGCAACTTTAGTTAGTGAGTGTATGAGTATGCTTTAGAAGTAATTCAAAAAAAAAAAAAAAAAACCGCGGATATCTACACTATTTCCGGTCCAAGTGCATTATTATTTGAAACTTTGCAATATTTTTTTTTTGAATTGAATTGTTTGTTGACAACTGAAACTACCTTCATCTCCTTTTGTTATGTTGTGTTTTTTTTTTTGTTTGTTTTTGTGTTTGCTGCTATATGTTATGTTTTCAGAATTCCACAATGCGGCCATCACCACCTACTCATTCATCCAGTCAGCAGTCCCCGCACCCTCAGCCCCCACCATCACAAATGATGCCCGGTCAGGTTAGTATATTCTTTATGTGACACACAACACTCACTCATACAGACACACAATAATTGACGGACTTGTACATTTTGTTTGAGTAGAGAGAAACAAATTTTTTGTGGGAAATTTTTGGATGTATTGTATCCGCAAAAAAAGAAAAAAAAAACGAAGAACAGCAGCGCGCGCGTGCATTAGTTAGGGAAAAGTGAGAAAACAAAAGAATATCCTCCAACAAACAGTTCATCCAACCACCTACCAACCCCTCTGTCATTCAGTCAAATTCATTTCATCGCGATACACGAAGTCTAATGTTTTTGAATAATTTCTGAACTATTTTGTTGTGTTGTTGTTTTGTTTTGTTTTTGTCTTCAGATGCAACGAAACAGCATTTATTGATTTATTGTAACATATATTCAATCTTGCGTCAGTCACTCTCACCCACCAACCACCAACCAACCACCAACCACCAACCACCAACCAACCACCCACCACCCCGCCCCACACAGCAGTCATGTGTATAGTTCTCATTTGACTTTCATTTTCCTATTTATGTCTTTTTGTATGTTAATAGAGTTTACATAATATGAATGTTTAACTAAATACTACTCTTTAGCCAATTTTTTGTCCATTTTTTTTCTTTTTTCTTCCGTTCACTAACTCTGTCTGTTTCCATTTTTTTTTCTTTTTTTGATTTAAAAATTTGAAAAAAAAAAAACAAAAATGCTCTAAAAAATATCTAAAAACGTTCGTTCCTGTTTGGTTTTCATTTTTTCTCTTGAGTATGTCTCTTGTCTTTTGATGTTGTAACAGTATTTAGCAAGTAATGTAAACAGAATGAATTGATTTCAACCGAAACGTGAATGAAACGAGATCAGGACTACGAGCAAGATTGTGGTTTTTTTTCTCTTCTTTTCTGTTCCCTCTTCCTCACAGTCTTGTGTGGAGGCCTCAGTCTCTCCTCTTCTCATCACAGTCTTGTGTGCAGGCCTCAGTCTCTCCTCTTTTCATCACGAATCAAATGCAAAAGGGACTCCAGAGCAAAAGAAAACACTTTTCTCCTGTAACAAGTAATGTACAGGGTGGGCCAAATAGAAGTTTCTTTTTAGAAATGCAATAAAATGAACAAAACTAAGAAATTTTCCACATATTATGGCTTTAATAGGAAGAACAAACCTCCCCATTAATTATGAAATCCAATTGCTTCGGCTGGCTTCGCAGTAGCGCATTCTGTCAGTCCAATTTTCCAAGACCTTTTTGATGGATGATATTAGTCTGAAGTGCTTGACTCGCTGACGGATTGTTGGCTTAATATCGGTCCTTCACGGCTTCTCGCGCAAAGAAAAGTCCGAGGCGGTCAATTGACATCGCCATGACGACAAGATAACACGATTTGGGAATTTTGGTGAGCGAAATATCGATTGTCGCATGGGCTGTGTGGCATGAGCTGTGTAACATGAGCTGTGTAACACGAGCTGTGTAACATGAGCTGTGTGGCATGACGTGCGCCATCCTACATGAACCAGGCATCGTCCAAATCCATGTCAGTAAAAAAACAAAGCCAGTAAACATGACTCTGTAACGCCCACCGTTGACCTAAACCCGTGTTCCTCGCCTCATTTTCGAAGAAAAATAGTCACTCCATGATGCCACCACCCCAGAATCCACATCAAACCGTCACTCTCTCTGGATGCCTTGGCTTCTCGTCAGTAACGTGCGGGTTTTCCACGCCACAAATGCAGCAATTTTGTTTGTTAACGCAGCCGACGAGATGAAAATGCGCCCTCGTCAGAAATGATGATTTTTCTCCCGAAATTGTTATAATCTGAGGCCCAAATTGCTAAGTGACTGCGAAGCGGATGGTCACGCGCCTTCAATTGCTGAATCAATTTGACCTTGTTAGCGAATAATCAGAGGTCTGCGTGCAGAACTCTCGCGTGAAATGTTGAGCTATTGCGATCGATGGCGAGTTGCTGTTCGTGAATTGAGTTGAACACTCTAGGCCACAGCAGCCATGCTCTCATTTGTGCGCACGGTACGTATATACGGGGAACCATGAGTGTTATCCACCAGCCTCACAGTCTCACGAACTTTCTGCGTCCAGCAGTCGCGGTGGGTGGCTTCCTTTCGTCGGCCAAAACTTCTTCTTTTCAAAAAAAAAACCGCTGTTTAGTCTAAACTTTGGAAATAAGTTTTCAATACTTCCCAAAGTTGTTCAAGCGTACAGCGACTCACATTCGTTCCGCGGAGGTCTGATACTGACTTTCTGTCAAGATTTCGAGCGGCAAACAGCTGTCAGTGTCAAAATACCAATGATTTAAAAAAAAAACCACTAGATGGTCCACCCTGTACCTTAAGCACAAAGTGGGCGATAACAACAAAAATGTGACGCGAAATTTACGTCAGCAACAAATTACCCTTCTAAGCTTCGCTTGCAAATGCTGTTGCCGCTGGTTGCTCTTGAGATTGTTCAAGTAACCAAGCCATTTTTGGCTTCAGTCCGAGGTGGACCTGGGCCTCAATCACCAACTGCCTCCGATTTCGCACTCCAAGCCGGCTAAGATCCTCCTGACCGACTTGTGTGCGTGGACGTCCTCAACTTGCGTTGTCCCACAGGCTCAGAGTCGAGAAGATTCTAAGAGTTGTTCATACGCTCTACAGGCCTGGCCAGTCTTTTTCAGTGTGCACTAAATTGACCACGCTAGAGGGCCACCATAAAGCCCCAAACTATGGCGGATCTCGCTACGTAGTTTACATGTGTGCATACTCCCCCTTTGCGGCGTAAATTTTGCTTCAAGAGTCTCGTCTGAATCCAATTTTTGCTGAGAACGCACACGCCACTGTACGCCGACATTTCGACATGTCTCCGGCAAACCAGTTCCGACGACGAAAAGAAACGTTCCATGGCCGTTCCATCATCGAACCTCTGGGTTTGGCCTCCTAGTTGAATCTTTGAAGCGCGATTCCAAGCAAATGCTTACGTTCTCAATGTTGAGTGCAGATCCCCCTGAAGATCGTTGATCCTTGCATCGGCTACGGCTACTTAGTCCATGAGCTGCGCATGTCCCAGCGACTGCCTTGCGATGAACTGTTCCAATGCGCGCTCACTGCTCCTCCCCTGCCTATTGTCAATATTTCTGTTCTGTTCTCTCTAAGATAAATATCGTTGTGCCCTCACTTAAATTCTGAACTCTTTTCCCATTTCTAGCCATTTATGGGAGCGCCCAGATATCCATCAGGTCCACGACCCGGCGTTAGGATGCCACAGGGAATTGGAAACGATTTCAATGGAGTGAGTTTATATATCCAAGTAAAAAAAAAGGCACTTCTGCCGCCTGCGTCCAGCACGACTTATGTTTTTTTTTTGTTTCTCCAACAGCCACCTGGACAACCAATGATGCCAAACAGTATGGATCCAACGCGACAAGGTAACAACCACAAATGCCATTAAATTTTTGCATTCGAATTCAAATCATGTTCTTCTTGGTCATTTCGCACAGGCGGTCCACCAGGTATGGGTCCTATGAATCCACGAATGAATCCGCCCCGAGGTCCTGGAATGGGTCCAATGGGTCCCGGTTCATATGGGCCGGGTATGAGAGGTCCACCACCAAATAGTAGTTTAGCAGCGGGAGGGCCAGGTATGCCTCCGATGGGTATGGCCGGAGGTAGACCTCAATGGCAACCAAATACGTCAACGGTGAGTGGATGCATAAACAAAAAAAAATAACCGCATGTCAATTTGTGTACTAATCCCATGTATCGTGTTGATTTCTTGCAGCCAATGAACTATTCGTCGTCATCGCCAGGGAATTATGTAAGTAGTTCTTTGCCTTTCCTTTCTCCTCGAGATCCCTTTGAAGGCGATTTCAAGCAGAAGCTTATGTACCGCCGTTGCTCTTGGACATGCGTGTTAATCTTTTGTTTTCTTTTTCTTTACTCGAATAGGGGCCACCGGGATCGAGTGGGCCGCCCGGACCCGGAACGCCTATAATGCCATCCCCTCAAGGTAATTCTGTTCATTGCCATTCAAAGTGCCCATTAATCCTGACCGCTTGTGTCGCTTTTGTTTGCCTCTTCTCAGACTCATCAAATTCAGGAGGTGAAAATATGTACACTTTAATGAAACCAGTTCCAAGTGGCAATATGGGAAGTGTAAGTATAGTTCGGGTTTTGATTTGACAAGCCTGCATTGACTGGGCATGGATCGTTGTTCTTCCGCTTGACGTTGGCCCGAATATTTTGGGGTTCTATTCAGCAGTGGATGTCACTGTGAGGTGGACTTGAAAGGAGAAATGAGTCAGTTATGCACCCCTGCAGCGCGCTGTCCTCTAAATAGAGACATTCTCTCAATCACAGACGGTTGTGCGCATCCCGCGGATGCCTATGAACGTACGAACACAAGTAGTCACCTCTGAACTGCATTTAGGAGAACAACAATGTAACGCATCATGAATGGCGTGATTTATCGAAATCTGAAGCCCTAATCGAAATTTGCCATAAAAAGCATTGAAGATCAATTAATTTCCCAAGACCATCACTACTGCCGAGGCGTGCCTTGAGTGCGGTTCCATCAGTCCACCGCCAAGTCCAAATCTCGCCTGCTTGCGCTTGATACATAACTCTTGATAATTTCGAGTCGATGGCGGAGGATGGAGACTGCCCTAGAGATTTCTCGAGCATAGCTCGTGATGAGTTAGCGTTGATGGCGGAGGCTCGATAGTGGCCTGGAGATCTCTCCGGTGCGCTTGGACAGAACTCCTGATCAGTTAGCGTCGTTGGCGGAGGATGCAGCGTGACCTAGAGGTATCTCGAGCGAGCTGGGCATAGCTCTTGATGAGTTAGCGTCGATCACTGAGGATCGAGAGTGGCCTGGAGATCCCTCGTGCGCGCTTGTGTAACTTCTGATGAGTTAGCGTCGATGTCGTAGGATCGACTGGCCTGGAGAGCTCTCGTGCGTGCTTTGCCCCAACGATGCGGGTCTCGGAAGATTATGTATTACCCCGGATCGAGGGCCACGAAATTCCACGTGCTATCGGCTTATAACTCTTCCAAGTAAAGACCTACCGCCCATGTGCCGCGCTACGGGAAAAGGAGCAAAATTTAACGTCAGATGATCTGTCGACTCTAAACGCTGTAATAGTCTACAAACTGCTTTTCAGACTAGCAGTTACCTGATCCGTGTGGTACCTCTTGGGCTCTTGGGAGTCGATGGTCGAGGATCGAGAGTGGCCTGGAGATCCTTCGAGTGCGCTTGGGCACAACTCTTGATGAGTTAGCGTCGATTGTTGAGGATCAGAGTGTCCTAGAGGTCTTTTGGGAGGGCTTTGGCACAAGTTCAGATGACTTAGCGTCGATGGCGGAAGATTGAGATTGTCCTAGAGTTCTCACGGGCGCGCTGGGGCACACCTACTGATGAGATACCGTCGATCGCTGAGGATTGAGTGTCCTAGAGGTCTCTCGGGTGCGTTTGGGCACAACTCTTGAGGAGTTAGCGTCGATCGCTGAGGATTGAGATTGGCTAAGAGGTCTCTCGGGCGCGATTTGGAACAACTCTTGATGAGTTAGCGTCGATCGCTGAGGATCGAGAGTGGCCTAGAGGTCTCTTGGGCGGGCTTTGGCACAAGTTCTGATGATTTAGCGTCGATGGCTGAAGATCGAGATTGTCCTAGAGGTCTCTCGTGCGCGATTTGGAACAACTCTTGTTGAGTTAGCGTCGATGGTTGAGGATCGAGCGTGGCCTAGAGGTCTGTCGTGTCTGATTTGTCATCGCAAACCCTTTAGTTGATCATGCGGGCCACTGAAAATGAGATGAGATCCGATGTAAAAGAATGTTAAGAAGAAGTTCAACCAGTCAATCAGGCACCATTCAAATCTCTCTTCGCCTTCAAATCGATGTTCCCACATAATAACACCATCATTCTGTTTTTTTTTTTCTTTCGATAGGAATTTCCAATGGGTGGAGGACCAGATGGTGGTCCTATGGGGCCAATGGGTCCTAATACAATGGGACCTGTACTTAATGGAGATGGACTAGATGGAATGAAAAACTCACCTGCTAACGGAGGACCTGGGACGCCGCGCGAAGACTCTGGGAGTGGTATGGATTACAATTTAGGCGGCTTTGGTGGACCCGGGGAAAATGTGAGTACAAATTCAATATTATCATTTTCAATATGAAATTACAAATAAAAGTGTGGCTAAATTAAGCTAAACCAAAAAAAAAAAAAAAAAAAATATATATTCAATCTAAAAAAAAATCAATACAATACTTTGAGTTAACACGTTCGCTCGAACAATGGCCCAACGAAAGCAAGCAAAACTAAAAAGAAAATCAAGCGAGGAAAGGTTTCTTTTTTCAATTAAAGCACGTTCGTTTTATATACATTTATATATTTATATATATTATATATATATATATATTTTTTTTTTAATTTTTTTTTTTTTTCTTAATTTTTTTTCTTTGTCGTATTTCTTTGTATATTTTTTGTTGTTGTTCGTTCTTTGCTTAACTCTTGATCGTTAAAAAAAAAATCTCTTAAAATATGAAGTATACAAATGAAAAAAAAAAAAAAAAAAAAAAAAAAAAAAATAAATAAAAAAAAAAAAAAAAAAAGCGTGCCTCGAGCCCCCGGTGAACGTGTTGACATTGACTAACTGAAATTTGCACCACACAACAAAATTCAGGAAACCCATATTTCCCCCCACCCCCACCAACCACCCGCCCCCCATATAAAACTATATTTTTTTTTTCTGAACAAAAAATCTGTCACAAATATCCGTTCAATTCAAAAAAACCAAAAAAAAAAAAAAAAAAGAATATTTACCGAAGTAACACCAAAACCGAAGGAAGGAGTAAAAATATTTTATTTAATTTTCCATTGTTCCATTGTTTTTCCTCATTCATTGTTATGAAAAATTATGTTTTTTTTTTTTTTTTCTCTCTAAACATAGAACCAAAAAAAAAGTTGAATTATTTTTTTTTTTGACTTAGTTTAATTACAAAAAAAATAGATATTTATTTGAAAAAAAAAAAAAAAAGAAATCTCAAATTTTAGAATGTGATGTTGATGTTTTTTTCTTTATCTTCTTCGCCAAAAATATGAAAAACCAACACGTTTGTTTATTTTTTATTAATTTCTATGTCATTTTTGTTTTTTTTTTTTTTCACCCCTTAATTTTATTTACAAACAGAATTTCATTTAGTATTTTCTTTTTCTTAAAAATAAAAAAATGTTGCAAAAAAAAAACGAGAAAAAAAACAACTTCCCTTAGAACATATGCAAACTGAATTTCAATTAGATAATCTATAGAGCGAGAGAGAGCGAGCGAGCGAGAGCGAGAACGAGAGAGAGAGAGAGAAAAAAAATACATTAGTTTAGAGCGCCGTCTCTCTGGCGTTTCCTTTTGAATAACTCTACTACATTTTGTTTTTTTTTTTTTTGTTTTATGTTGTTTTCTTCTGCTTGCAAAGAAAGCAAACTAAAACAACAAATTATAGAAAGTAAACACATTTATTCCACATTATATATTCGACATTTTGTTTTGTAATATTTTTTAAATGGTTGTTATATTTTACTCACTTTTTTTTCTTTGATTTATTTTTATTTATTTTCTTCTCGATGTGTTTTCCATTCACAACTATTCTTAAGAATAATTTTTGTTAATATATATATATATATATATGTGTATATATAAATAGATGGATCTGAATGAGGATCTTTTAAAAAATGCGATTTTTTTAAACTCTCCAATGAAACGATAACTGAACAAAAAAAAAATGAAAAAAAAATAAGGAAAAACTTTAAGAATTAGCCAAAAAATATTCATAAGATGCGTATGCTTTTCATTCACACTTGATTTCTATAAATATTGTTTATTTGTCTGTTTGTTTGTTTGTTTGTTTGTTTATTTTGTTTATTTTTCCTACTTCAACTCTATGTGTGTGAATCTCTTCCCCCTGTTTTTATTTTGTAAACAAACAGTACTTCTGACTGTTTTTGTTTTTAATATATATATATATGTATATATATGTGTGTGTATATTATTTTGTTGTTTTTTTTTGTTTGATTAATTGCTCTCTATTCAACTACATTATGTACTTGCATGTTGGTGTGCTTCTTTAATTTTTTTTTTCGTTGTTCGCGTTTGCTTTGCCACGGCGCAATGTTGTTTTTTTTTTTTTGTTTTTATGTTATGTATATATACATTTTTTTTTCCACAAAATATTTGATCGTATGTATGAAGAAAACCGATGACTTAAACTAAAAAAAAAAAAAAAAATCCAACAGAAAAAAAAAGAGTTGATAATTGTTTGTCACTAACCAAAAATAAAAGAAAAAAAGAAACAAAACAAGCAAAAAAAAAAAAGAAGAAAAAAAAGCCAAAAACAAAATAGAACAAATTACTACAAGAAAATGAAAAAAAAAAAAACAAAAATACAAAGTCTTGGGATGGTGTCGTTGAAATAATACAGAAAACAAACAAAGCTAAAAAAAAAGTGTACCTTGACATTTATGACATTTACTAATTAACTTTTGTTTTACTTTAATTTTAACTGATTATGTGTTTTTCTTTTTCGGTTTGATTTTTTATTCAAATTACATTTACAATTAACATTATGTAGGGCTAATTAATTATAAGATCTCAAAAAAAAAAAAAAAATGAAAAAAAACAAATCCTTTATTTTTATAACTTCACATTCAAGGTAATTTTGACATCAAAATCATTGTTAAACCAAAATCAAAAGAAAACAAAAAATATATATAATTGTTATCCTGCCAACAAAAAAAAAAAAGAAAAAATTGTAAGACTTATTTAACAAAAACAAAAAAAAAAAAAAAAGAAACTACTTAAACAATCAAACATCAAAACAAAATGAAAAAAAAAGAAGAAAAAAAAAAACGATTTCCAATCTATCAACATTTAATTATAATTAAAGCCTAATGCCTAGACACCATTTTAAGATTCTTACGTTTTGAAACTGTATTCATTTTGAAAAAAAATTGATGTTTTTTTCGATTATTTGCTCAAATTGGGAGAGTGGTAAGATCATCAAGGTTACGAGAATATCGATTTGTTAAAGAGAAACGTCTTCGGTTGTCGCATCATCTTTTTTGATTTACATATCTCACTTAGTTTTGATTAAATAGGCGTGCGTGTGAGCGTGGTTCTTTTCATTCTTTCTTTCCTTTCTTTTTTCGTTTGTTTTTCTCTTTTATCTTCGAGTGATTCTGGTTTAGGGTTTGTTTTTTGTTTTTGTTTTTTTTTTTTTTTTTGTTAGCGTACTCTGTTTGGTCCCATTCATCGGTCCCAGAATCATCGGTTAGTTAACAATGCTGCCCACAAAAAATAGATAGAACGAGATGGTCTTATGAAATCCCAAGTGCGTACAAGCGAGAGTTTGGAAAAAATCCCATCGTAGACACTGACATGACGCCCCCGGAAACAAAAAAAGGATAAAATGAGACGACATATCTGTTGAGGCTAGGATAGGTGCGTCCAAAAGTTGTAGGCATTGTTAGGCAACACGACTGTGGACCAGATGAAGATAGGAAATGAAAAATGGATCATGTCTCAGTAGTGGACGCGGATAAACTTCACAATGTTCAAAGACTATGCCTGAGTAGAAAGACCATCGCCCTCCGGAATTGATATACAAAAAAAAAAAAAAAAAAACACATGTAGATCCCACCCACTCGTGCCCAATCGATCATAGAAGCTAGCTACCCCGCCCCCCAAATCCACCCTACATTCCAGGATTCTGCCGACAAATTAACGAACTTTATGCAAGGGTCAACAATTTGTGCACAATTGGACTGTTTTTCAATTTTTGTTAGTTGAATTTCTCGACACACACACATGCTTCAGTGTTCAGTCATATGTCAAAGGTTCTCTCTGATTACAATCTAATTTTTGATTTGATTTTTTTCTTCTTTTTTTTTTTTTTTTGTTTTTATTTAAACTTCCATTTCCTTTCACATATCATTCGAGTTTTCAAAAGAAAAAAGAAAGAAAAGATATCAAAATCAAAATCAAAATCAATTATCAACTATCGAACTTATTGTTTCATTTCACTTCTGCATCAATACTCTTCATTTGTCTGCATTCGTTTTAGCTTATTATAGGAGAACCAAAGGGTTTTCACATTTACCGTTATTTTACGTTACATACTCTTTTCTTTTTTTCCAGTATTTAGTTTAAACTTTGTTTTTCATACATATTTTGTTTTTCTTTTTTTTTTTTTTTGTCCTCTTTAACTGGTTTTTTTTTTTGTTTTTTTTTTTGTTTTTTGCATTCGTAATACTAGTGCTTGCTCTCAGCTTCGACTAAGTTTAACTACCCCTTACCCCGTACCTTCTCTCATACACATATTTACGTTTTGTTGTTTTTTGGTTTCTAACTTATTTCTCTTTACTTTTCTTTCTCACTCACTGCACTCAAAACAAACTAATCAGCTTCATTCATTTATTTTTCATTTTGTTTTTCGTTTTTTTTTTTTTTTATTTATTTATTTTTTCGACTGTTACTTTTTCCTCACTTTTAAAAGAATTTAAAAAAGAAACATTTCATACTTTTTAATACAAAAGAATAATAATATTAAACAAAAATGCTTTAAAAAAAAACCCCCGCCCCCCTCTTTAGATACCTAAAACAAAAAAAAAACCCTTTTTAAGCCATTCAAAAAAAAAAAAAAAAGAAAAAAAAACTACTCAGAATATATAAAATTTTAAAGAAACAAAAAAAAATTGATAAATAATTGTTGATGAAAAGTTATATAGAATATTTTTACTTGACGAGCAGCTTACTTATTCACATCTGATCGATACAAGATTAAACTTATTGTTAGAGCTCCTTTTTTCTCCATAATTATTAATAATATTAATATTTAATTTTTTCCTTCTTCATATCAAAAAAAAAAAAAAAAAAACAAACAAACAAAAAAACATATAGAAGTTTTGCTTTCTTGTCGTTGGTGTTTTTATTTTTTCACTTTTTTTTTTCTTTTATTAATTTTTATTTAAGTTTTTTTTTTTTTTTTTTTTTAATACAACATGCCAGTTAGATGTTTATAGATACATTTATAAATATGTATAAATATATATTAGTGTGTATATTTATATATATCTTATACATGTATGTATAATTGAAAAATAAAAACAAAAGCTTTCGGATATGTATATTAACGAAAAAAAAAAAAAAAAAAAACCAAATAAACTTAGCAGATCGGTTTACAAATATTCTTTCCATTATTATTATTATTTTTTTACCATAAATGAAAATCAAAACCAATCCAAACACCAATGTTGTTTGCTTTTTATCCTTCGAAAATGAAAATACGAAAATGAAATTTTGCAGGACCAAACTGAGTCGGCAGCTATCCTGAAAATTAAGGAAAGCATGCAGGAAGAGGCGAAACGTTTCGAGAAAGACTCTGATCATCCTGATTATTTTATGCAATAACACCCCCCTTTTTCTTCTTAAGGCTAATTTTAATAAAAAAAAAAAAAAAAAAAAAAAAATAGAATACAAAAACAAAACAAAAAAATAACAGAGAAAGATTGAAACAAAAAATATGTTACATATGAAAAACAAAACAAAAAAAAGAAAAAAAAAAACGAAAAAAAATAAGAAAAAAATATATATATTTTTTTGTCAAATTACTCAGATTTTACTTAATTTTGAATAGTTTTTTTTCTTTTTTTTTTCTTTTTCTTTTCTTTGTTATCTTTATTACTCTGAGATTGGTTTTTAATTTATACTTTATATATGTTTTTCGCTAATTTATTATAATTTTTTTTTCTGTATACAAAAAAAAAAAAACAAAAAAACAAATACTCTCAACGTTTCAAATCAAAATGAGAAAAAATGAAAGATGAACAATATAGAGACGAGAAGCATATATATGTATATATACATATACTTGTGTATGCAGATATATGTATATATGTGTATATATAAATACATATTTATTTAAACAACAACAAAAAAGAAAAAAGAAAAAAAGAAAACAATGCATTCTACTGCACACACAATAATATCCTCTCCTCTTAATCCGTTTTTTCATCGCATTTTTTTCCCCAATCCCTCTTTACGTATCTCCTGCATCCCCCTAACATCTATATATATCTCTCTCTCTCTCACTCTTTCTTTCTTTCTACCTCTTCCCCCACACTTTTCAACCGCCCCAAACACCCCCACACGACCCATACAAAAAAAAAAACAAAACCCCTTGTGAAATGTATAAAAAGCAATTTGAAAGACACCATCACCAAGTTGAAAAAAAAAAAAAAATATAACGTTTTTTTTTTAAAGTAAAAAAATAAAATGCAATTAACAAAATATAATCTAAAATAAAAAAAAAACAACAAACAAACGAAAAGAAAAAAAAAGTATAAACAAAAAAAAAAAAAACCATGATAATCGTAATCGTAAATAAGTTGTTTGCCTTGCTCTGGTCAGTGTAATTTTTTTTGTCAATCTATTACTATTGTTTACCTTCAATTAATCGATGTTTTTTAAGCTTTTTAGTTTAAACCAAAAAAAAAAAAAACAAAATATATAATAATTATGAATTAATGAACGAATTTTTCAAAGTGTATTTCTGTGTTTTTATTACTCATACATATATGCGTATGTATATGTATATACTTTTTTTTATGTATAGTTCTATATATATATATGATGATAATTTTTTTTTATTTTTCCATGTGCGTATATACTCTTTTTTTTTTTTTTCTTTTTTTTTTTTTTTCTTTAATAAGAATCCGTTTGTCTCTTTTGAAGGGAATGATTCTGTTTATTTTTTTCTTCTTCTTCAATTTAATTTAAACTTAATGTTTTATATACTTTTTCCGTTTAGCACTAGTCTTTCGAGAAAAAAAAAAAAAAAAAGAAATACGATAGAATTTTATTTATATCTAATATGTTACCTCAAATTGAATACAAGAAAACCAAAAGATACAAAAAAAAAGAAAAAAAGAAAAGTTATACAGATGCTCGTATATATATATCGTACTTCATCTCTATTCTTTACACTTACTGCTAAATGTACAAGTTTTTATTTCTTTATTTTGTTCCTATTTATTTTCTTCTTTACTAATTTCGTGCGATTTCATGGGCTTTAGGTCCTCTTTTTTTTCTTTCTTACTCTTAAAATAGTATTTCTAATAAGAACAATCAAAAAACGAAAAGAACTCACTAACAGCTAAAAAAAATAATAATTTAAATATGAGAACATTCCCTACGTGTACCACCCAGTCAAGGGAATGCTGACAAAATGAAACACTTTTTTCAATTCTAGTACATTTTTCCTTTTTTTTGTTTCTGTTTGTTTATACAATTTTTTTGGTTCTCTTGTTTTTTTTTTTTTTTCTTTTACTTTGAATTATTCTCACAATTTGACATAAGGACGATACAGTGTGTGTACATATATATATATATACATATATAATATATATATTAAATGGAAAAAAAAGTATATATTTTGTGGAGCATGTTTGCGGGAAGTATGATGTTGGTTTAGTTATGTTGCGTTGGTGTTTTCTTGCTACCTGTCCATTGTCGTGATGTAAAAATGATATACATATATATTTCTTTAATGTCGTTTTTTTCTTTTCTTATTTTTTTTCATTTAATTTTGAGAATTCTTTTTTTTTTTCTTTTCGTTTTTTTTTTCTCTTTTGGTGTATTCATTCGTTTAATATCTTTTCCTTGTGATTTTCTGGAAGTTTAAACTTGACACGCGCGTGACATCGCCTTACATCGATTTGTCAAAAAAAAAAAAAACAAAAAAATGGGCTTTTAAGTGACCAAGAGCCAAGTAGTCAGTTAAAAGAAAAGAAAAACAAAACAAAAAAATGATTCTCAAATCGGAACTATCAAATATTCCAAATCTGTTTCTACAAAACTGTCACAATCTGTACTGACTTTCCATTCCATCATCATCATCATCAGAGCACCCCCCCCTCCCCCTCCCCCCGAACAAACTCTCGATTCTCGACATACACTCTATCCGTAGCTTAAACGAAAACAAAATAAATACAAAAAACGAAATAATCAAAAGAAAGAACCACACGCACACACAGAAATTTGTTTGTCAGCACACAACCAACTGTCGATGCAACCGGGGCCAATGCTAGGATTGCAGAATGACATAAGCATGAATCTCAAATGAACAGTGAAAGAGAAAGGAAGGAATAACAAATATAGCAATAATATTTCGTGCTCTTAAACTTGCTGGCTGGTTCAGCTGTGATTTTTTTTTTTCCATTTATTTTGACTATTTCTATTTTTTATTTTGTCTTGTGGAGGCAGGTCCTTTTACCTAATCTAGTGACAATCAATTCTGTCAATACTGGTCTCTTTCATCGGTTCAGTTGGCTTAGAGAGGTTTTTTTTTGTTTTTTTTTGTTTTATTGCTGCCGATGTATTGTGGTTTTTTCCGTCTTCCGTGGTGTTGCTTGAAGAGAATCTTTTCGTTTACTTATGATACAGTCTTCCTACCCACCCCGTCTTCTCCCCCTCCCCCCCCCCCCCCCCACACACACACACACGGTTCTTTGGTGGTGGTGTTGTTGTTGTTGTTGTTGCCGTCTCTGAACGTCGTAAACTAGTGTGTTCGTTTGTTAGAATTAGGTTACACCAGAGCTCTTCTCATCGAAAATAAACAAAAAAAAAAAACAAAAAAAAAAAACAAAGATCTTGTCGCAAGTGCAATTAAAATTCGGACTGTTTTGTTGTTGTTCTTTCGTTCAGAAAATCGATGCTGTTTTGATGTGTAGTTCGTTGTTGTAGGGGATCGATATATCCAATTTCTCAATTGCATCCAGAAGTTGCCTTAAAAGGGGGCTATTCCCTGGTCACGGTCTATTTGTAAATAATCTAGATTCGTCTTTTTACAAGAAAATAATAATATAAAAAAAAAAAAAAAACAAAAAAAAAAAAACAAAAAACAGAAAAACAAACAAAAAAAAAAAAACAAAAAAACAATGTCCAGTTGTTGCTTAGTCAGTAAACAAATAACGAAAGACTAAGGCCCCGCATCATAATCAACAGAAGGAGAATCGAGTCAGCTGAAGTAGTCGTTCGAATGATGCAATGGAATGATGTACTGTGATCATAATAACCACTTCCGCTCAGTTTCGTTAGGTGTCGTTAAGTTTTCGTCAGTAGGTAGTAAGGAAGCAAAAACCCATTGAAATTTGACGATGCTTCACTGACGTAAAACGTTCCCCTTTTGTAGTCAATTAGTAGTTCGATCTTAATTGTAAAGCTTGTGCTGCGACTTAAGTGAGACGCCTGGCCTAAGATAGTGTCAGTTGAATGAGAAACAAATTGCAAACTCAGTTGTTGTCTTCTTTTTTTCTTTTTTTTTTTTCCTTTTTTTCGTTTTTTTCGTTTTTTCGTACTCATTTCCGTACTCCGAATGTCCGAATGTTCTCGTCTTGTTAGTGCCCTTAAAAACACAATCGCCTTTGACAGACACAGAAATAGGGTGTAGACTATCCTTCCTAGACACAAATCTCTTCTCTCTTCATTTCTTCACTCTTTTCATTTTTCTCTTTTGCTTTCCGCATTGATTTCACTGTCAAATTTCACTTGAAGAGAAATAGTACTTACAAAATTTCCGTCCGTATAAACAATCAAAAATAATTAAAAACAAAAAACAAAAAACAAAACAAACAAAAACAAAAACAAAAAAATAACCAAAATAAATAACCATAACTTCATACAAAAAAAACAAAAAAAAAATATATATTTTCAATTATTTTTTTTCTTCTTCTTTTAATTAAATCACATTTTTTTAAGGTCAGTTAGAAAGAATGAATGAATTTAATGGAGAAATAATAATAAAAACAGAGAAAGGCACATAAATTTATAAATCAAGTCAAACAATAAATTAATAATTTTAATAAAAAAAAAAAAAAAAAAAAAAAAAAAAAACAAGGAAACAAAAAACCAAGCACTATTTTGTAATTTTAAAAGTTAAAGAACAAACCAAACCAAAACAAAACAAACAGAACGCATTACTGAGAATTGGTAGAATCAAAAAAGAAAAAAAAAAAACAAAAACAAAAAATATATATAAAACAATTAACCTAAACCAACCAAATTGTATCAAAGAGAAAAAGAAAAAAACAAAAACAGCATCACATTAGAAAACAAAATTGTAATAAGGATATCAAATCTAACAAACAAACAAACAAACAAAAAAAATATGAAAAAAAGAAAATGTTGAAATATTTACTACGCAACAACTTTATAAATAAATGTTTTAAATAAATGTTATATGGAAGTGGCATATGTACGTTAATTAAACAAAACACAGACAAACAAACAGCAAATCTATAAAGAGAAGGAAATGCGTGTGTTCAGTAGCCGATTGTAGTCTGTTTCTTGCTAGAAACTATTTTTAAAATGGTGAAACATTTTTTTTTTTTTTTTTAATAGGAAAATACCAACGTTCTTATTTTTTTTTCCACCCCCCCTCCCCCATCACAGATTTACATTTTATTTCGCGTTCGCAGTTGTTGATCGGAGAGGCTGTGCTTGAATTTTGAGACGTGTGTAATGTAAATGACGTTGTAATAAATTCGCGGGAATTTCTATTATTTGTTTGCTTTTTGTTGTTTTTTTTTTTTTAACTGGGCCTGCGTTTTTTTTTTTTTTCTTAATTTATCCATAGTGGACGTGTAAAGACTTAAGTTAACTCATGCAATCGAACGAATGTACAGAAATTGCATACACTGCATTCATAATATCGACTTTGTTCAGTTTCGTTAAGTTTCGTTCAGTTTTGTTTCAGCGATAACTGTCGCGTGGTAATGGAATTTTGCGAACTTCTGACTATTCCTTCGGTTTTGACATAAGTTTGAGTTAACTTAAGTCAATTATGGTTGGAATTTTACACCTCCGTCAGTCGTCAGTCGCGTGATATACTCCACGAAATCTATATATATATTTTTTTTTTTTTTTGTAAATTTTGACCTACACTCACGGAATTTGACAGCGCTGACATCCAGTGATCACTCGTAGGAAGATTTGATTTCAGTTTAAGATCGCAGTTGAATCAAATGTGCGATTGACAGATTGCTCGATTCAGTATGGTGGTTGTGGTGGGATGACTATGACGCCGATTACATTGGTATTACTCAACAATGTTGACTATGACGCCGATTACATCGGTATTACTCAACAATGTTGCCCTCTTTTGAGCTTGTATTATTCACGTGCAATCAAAGGATGGCAATTTTTTGGGGAGATACTGGAGGATGTATATTGAAATTGTTATGCAAGATGCGTTTCGAGAGCATTCGAGAGATAGCCTGCGACTTAAGATGCCTTCAATCGCTGACGCGGGCCTGGGCACGCTCGAGTTATCACGACCAAGCATGTCCTACGTCCACGCGCATGATCCGGGCCTGAGCAATCATTGACGGTCTTGGACCCGCGAACATGTTCCATCAAAAAGTTAACGTCTACGAATGTGACAAAATGACTGACAAAATTGGCGCTCCCACTTCCAGTACGTTCAGGTTTTTGCAGGTTCTACCAACAGAATGTTGCAGACGATCTTTGGAGACCATCAACTACGAAGAGTGTAACACTTGCGCGGGGAATTCAACCAACGAGCTGTTGTGCCTTAAATCTGATCAATCATTCCTACCAATGGTAACTGTGTCCCCATTTCCGTGAGTGTATCTCAAATTCGGTAGAAAAAAAAAAAACACAATTTTCACATTGACTTTGAATAATTTTAACCTTCTTCCTCCTTGTTTTTTGATTTCCTATATTCTTTGATTTAAACCCCCCCCCAAACACAACACCCATTTCCCTCCCACCCCCCCCCCCCCCATTGCCAACTTTGAAAAAAAAACAAAACAAAAAAAAAAACAGAAAAAATCAAAAAATAGATAATTTTTTTTGTTCGTTTTTATTTATTCATTTCTTTTATTTTCTTGCAGTTATGGAAATGATTTTTGCTTAGGATATTATTAATAAAAAACGGATTTAATTAAATAAATAAATGAAACAAAAAAAAAAAAAATAAAAAATAAAAATTCAACGAGTATCAAAACCATCAATATAACTTTTTGTTACACATTTTTTTTTGTTTTTTAGGAATTATACAAAAAAAAAAACAATACAAAATACATACATATACTAATTGCTAAAAAAAAAAAAAAAACAGAGAAAAAGAAAATTTACTGAATTTATTGTCATCCCTTCTCTCTTCATTTGTTTTTTTTTTTGTTGTTTTCTATCCACACTTCTACAACTTACACAAAATAAAGAAAAAAAAAAAACAAATAACAAACAAGAAAAAATACATAAAAAAACTTAGTTCAATTAAAAAAACAAAAAAATAAAAAAAAAACAAAACAAAACAAAAATAATATGATTTAGCAAAGAAATATATATATATATATATAAATATATATGCATACAGATATATGTGTATATACATGTATATCGCAACATATGTATAGATTCTAATCAAAATGTCAACGAAGAGAAGTAAGGAGTAAATGAAAAGCGCATAAAATCAATGAGAATATGCTGCAATTATGAAATGCCGAGACAACAAAATAATATATATATATATATGTATATGTATATGTGTGTATGTATATATATATATATAAAATATGATGATGATGATATTTCCTTCTCTCCCCATTATATACATTGATCCAGGAAAAAGTCATAATGCAAAACTTTTTTTCTTTTTTGTTTTAGTAAAATTATACATAAACAATTTTTTTTTTATATAATATATATATATATAGATAAAAGAAAAACATAAAAAATAAATAAAACAAAAAAAAACAAAACAAAAAACAACATAGTATGCCGTTTTCTTCTTGTATCTTTTATCTTTTCCGTGTTTTCTTTTTTTTTCCATTATATATTTTTTTTTTCGTTGTTGTGGTTCCTCAAAGTTTATGTTATAAGTATGTATATATATATATATATATATTATATATATATATTGTAAGGATTGTAAGGAAAAGGATCAAAATTAACAAGTATGAGTTCACTCTTCAAAATAAGCAAAAAAAACAAACACAAATTGTAAACTGTATATAAGAAACATATTATTTTTTTTTTTTTGGTTTTCGTTCATTATATTGAGGAACAATTATAATTATTATTAAATATATGTATATGTATTTTTTATTTTTTTCTTTATCAATGAAACTTACAAGAGAAAAACAAATGAGTCTAAAGTATAAGTTTTAAGTTCTATGTCGATGAGAATTAGGAGTTACAAGAAAAGCAAAAAAAAAAAAAAGAAAAAAATTAATTTAAGAATCCTTTTTTTGTCGATGTTTTGTATACATCATTGGGAAACGTAATAAATTTAAAAAAAAAAATTAAATACATGCATATATATATGTACATATATATGTGTGTGTAAATATAAATTTAAGTACACAAGATTATATATATATATATAAATGAAAAAAAAAACAACAACAAATAAACAAAAACAAAAAAAACCCCTAATCTTGTCTACTTAAATCCACAAATTATTTCAATGTATGAATGAGTGTGACAATTGCACGTGTATCTAAAGCTTTTCCTTAAAGTAATCCCTCTAGTTATGAACAAAAAAAAAATTAAAAAAACAAAAAAACAAAGACAAAAAAAATAACAACATTCAGGATGTTTTGTTAAACAAGCTAAAAATTACTACAAAAATGAAAGAAAGAAAGACAGACATAGAAACACAGAGAGAGAGAGAGAGAGAGAGAGAGAAACAGAAAAAAAATTAAAATAAAACTAAATCTATTCAATTTAAACAACAAAAAAAAAAAAAAAAAACACGCACGCGTATACTTTTGATTACCATTATTTCATTTTGTGTGTAAATATTCAAAAAAAAAATATATGAAAACTGATAAAATAAATTTAATGATATATTATAACAAAAAAAAAAAGAAAAAAAAACAACCAAAATTTACATCTTATTTGAGAGATTGTTTCTTCTTAATTTGTTTGTGACACACAATTTATTTTTTTGGGGAAGGGCCTTATTTGCGATTTGGCAAGGAGGAGATTCTTCCACACTTTTATTTGAATTTCCTCTAGTTTCCTTTTTTTTTTTTTTTTTCATATTTTTGTTTCTTTTTTTTCCTCAAATGAAAAAAAAAATAAAAACTAAAGTTTTGTGTATGTGTCCATGTCTAGTATGTGTGCGTGTGCGTTTGTCTTTTTTTTCCATGTCCTTTTTCTTGCTTTTCTATATTCTTTTTTTTTTTCTTCTCTTATTTTGTTGATATTTGAATTGTGACGTCTCTTCAAGTAGAGGGGGAGATTGCGGTACAGCTAGAGCTTCTATTTTTGCTACTTTATTTCCTATGATCTTTGTTTTTTTTTTTTTCTGTAAATAAATGTTTATAGTTTTATTTTGAATTTATTTTTATTTTTTGGTTTGTCATTGATTGAGAGGTTTTAGAGGGACACTCAACATTTCATCCAAGAAGCGAGGGATAGGCTTACATTTTTTTCACACAACCTAGACTTTGGTGGGCGGATGGGGGGGGGGGGGGGCAGTAGAGCTAGATGTGTACACCAGCTGAGAGAGGTTAGTGGAGCTGCAGATGTAAGGGCTCTTCGATCGTTTGGACGGAGGCTGAATGAGGTTAGTAGAGCTACAGATGTTGAGGCCTTTCGATCGAACGTACAGAAGCTGGACAAAGGTTTGTAGAACTACAGGGGAATAGGCTCTTCGATCGATCTAATAGAGCCTCAGGAGTGTAGGCCCATCGGTCGACCTAATGGAGCCCCAGGCGTATAGGCCCTTCGGCCGACCTAACAGAGCCTCAGGAGTGTATGCCCTTCGGCCGACCTAACAGAGCCCCAGGCGTATAGGCCCTTTTGCCGACCTAATAGAGCCCCAGGCGTATAGGCCCTTCGGCCGACCCAACAGCCCCAGGCGTATAGGCCCTTCGGCCGACCTAACAGAGCCCCAGGCGTATAGGCCCTTCGGCCGACCTAACAGAGCCCCAGGCGTATAGGCCCTTCGGCCGACCTAACAGAGCCTTAGGAGTGTATGCCCTTCGGCCGACCTAACAGAGCCCCAGGCGTATAGGCCCTTTTGCCGACCTAATAGAGCCCCAGGCGTATAGGCCCTTCGGCCGACCTAACAGCCCCAGGCGTATAGGCCCTTCGGCCGACCTAACAGAGCCTCAGGAGTATAGGCCCTTCGACCCACCTTACACAAGCTATGGTGCGGAGAAGAAAAAAAAACGACAAAAAGGAATCTTAGTCCTCCCACACCGCACTCCAAACACTAGATTAGAGAGAGAGAGAGAGAGGGAGAGAGAGAGAGTGATTGAGAGAGACAGAAAGGATACATATTTTAGAAGCTTGATTCGAGTAAATTTTTGTGAAGCTCATCATCATAGAACTAAGCTAATGACGATGTTGTTGTTTTTCAGTATTTTTTATCTCATTTTTTTGTATTTCTTTTCCTTCAATTTATTTTCATTGTTTTTTTCTTGGCTTGTGTACACCAAAAACAAGAGAGTTTTTGTTGTTTTCGTTCTTTTAAAGTGGTTTCATGACACCAAATTGCTTTGATTCTTTCTTTTCTAGGTATTGGATTTCTACGATCATACACAACGACTTGTAAACTCTTAGAACTATGTTCTATCAGAGCTTAGTTCATACCAAATTCTTATTTCTTCTCCCACGATAATGACTAGCAAGCAAATAGGATAAATAAATGGGAAATATGATATGAATGAAAAAAAAATTATTTAAAAAAAAAAAATCCAGAAAAATTGAATATAAATAAATAAAAGTAAAATTAAATAATTAAAAAAAAGAAACAGAAATATGTATATATATATATATGTATTTGTATATGTATATATATGTATATATATATATATAATTGAATAAAACATTTTTATATACAGTTTTCAAGTGGAACTGAAGAGAAAAAGAGAAGAAACATTCAATTAAGCGTGCGTGTACAAAACAAAACAGAATATGAAAGCTATCTATAGATATGTATGTCCAAAACGAACACGAACTCGAACACTCTACGCACTAACACACACAAACACACGCCACACCAAACACATTAATACACAAACAAACCACAAGAAACCACAACAAAAAGCAAACATGAAATAAATTCAGCTGAATGGTGATGTGAAATATGCCACAAAATCTTATTTGTTTTGTTCCCTATTTCACATGATAATTGTATATAACATATATACATATATATATATAAAAAAAATAAATAAATATATATATATATATATATATGTGCGAAACAAAAAAAAAATAATAAACAGAAGAAAAGTATATATATATATTCAAATAATCTTTATTTTATAGTTCTTAATTTCACTTTACCATTAAGATGAAGAAATAATAAAAAAAAAAAAAAAAAACACAATGAACGAAGAGTAAATCTTTAAAATAAATTTAAGTCAATGAAATAATAAATGAAGAAAAAAAAAAAAAACAATTAAAGAGAATACCTAAATAAAGAAAACAAAAATTATGTAAACAAGAAACAGAAAAAATGATTATTCATAAGTAAGACAAAACAAAAGAAAAGAAAAGAAAAGAAAAGAAAAGATAAAGAGAAGATGAAAGAAATTAATGTTAAGCTCTAGGTTGCTTGCATCTATGTATCTGTTTTGAAACTATTTTATGTTTTTCAGTTCTCTTCTTATTTTTGACATTTCGTTTCCGTTAACATATATATATATATATATATATATATATATCTATTTATATATATTCATGTGTGTATATTCATATATATCAACGTTAATATATATATATACTCATATATATATATATATATATATAAAATTCTTAAGGACATATATTGTACATGTATATATACAAAAGTATTAAATTAATTTTTTTAATAATAAAACAAAAAAAAAAACACATGAAAACAAATAAAATTATATCTGAATTATTCAATTATGTATTTATAAAACATTTAACTGATAAGTGAAAGATGAAAAATACAAAACAAAATGCAAACAAAAAAAAAAAAAAACCAACAACAACAACAAACACCTTTCAAACAATGTAGTCTGCGTCGACATTGAGTACACTATATAATAGATACAAAGAATGAAGATGAAAAAAAGGAAAAAGAAAAGAAAAAACACAAAAAAAAAATACAAAAAAAAAAAAAACAAAAAAAAAAAACACAAAAATAAAAAAATGCGAACAAAATATATTTGAAAAGATTACAAAAAAAGAGAAATAATTTAATAAATAAAAATTAAAAAAAAACAAGTCGTGTTTATTCTATATTATATTTTCTATATTATATTTTTATGGATCATATGCCGCTGATGCAGGATGCGAAGACGCATCCTTTTCAAGCTGAATCCAGAATCAAGTAGGCCATATCTCAGAAACGGAAATGGTAGCGTTCGATTCAGCACACAAAGACTGTTCCTTTGTGCCTAAAATCATGCCGATGCGACCAGTAGAAAGTAGGAAAAAATGTCGGAGCAGGTCACCTGAAATGGTTGACCTGAAGTGGTTTATTTTACAAAATTGGCCATATCTCGGAAACGGTTGGTTCGATTTGAATGCTTCGGGTCTCGTTGGATTCAGCATGGAAACACGCTTCTTGTGAGCCAACAAACATGCCGCTACGACCAGTAGAAAGTAGGGAAAAATGTTGCAGAAAGTGACCATAAAATGCTGAATTATACAAAATGGGCCGTATCTCGAAAACTAAGCGTTTTTCGGGGTTGCAAATGATCTCTGACGCCATTTTACGGATATAACCGCGTTGCAAAGACGCTTCTTTTGAGCCATAAACCATGCCGATACGACCAATAGATCAAAAGTTAGTAAAAAATAGTGTCTAAAAATCGTCCGAAGAAGAGACCGGAAGTAGTTTTAATTGGTAAATTGGCCATATCTCGGAAATGGCTTGGTCGTTTCAGATGCGGTTTGTTGCGTTCGATTCAGCACGCAAATACGCTTCTTTTGTGCCTAAAATCATGCCGATGCGACCAGTAGAAAGTAGGAAAAAATGTCGGAGAAGGTACCCTGAAAGGGTAGAAGTGAAATAGTTTATTTTACAAAATCGGCCATATCTCCGAGACGGTTGGCTCGATTTGAATGACATGCTTCGGGTCTCGTTGGATTCAGCATGGAAACACGCTTCTTGAGAGCCAACAAACATGCCGCTACGACCAGTAGAAAGTAGGGAAAAATGTTGGCGAAAGTGACCACAAAATGCTGAATTATACAAAATGGGCCGTATCTCGAAAACTAAGCGTTTTTCGGGGTTGCAAATGATCTCTTACGCCATTTTACGGATATGACCGCGTTGCAAAGACTCTTCTTTTGAGCCATAAACCATGCCGATACGACCAATAGATCAAAAGTTAGTAAAAAATAGTGTCTAAAAATCGTCGGAGAAGCGACCCGAAATGGTTTTGATTGGCAAATCGGCCATATCTCGGAGACGGCTCGCTTGTTTGAGATGCGGTTTGTTGCGTTGGATTCAGCACGCAAATGCGCTTCTTTTGTGCCTAAAATCATGCCGATGCGACCAGTAGAAAGTAGGAAAAAATGTCGGAGAAGGTCACCTGAAATGGTTGACCTGAAGTGGTTTATTTTACAAAATTGGCCATATCTCGGAAACGGTTGGCTCGATTTGAATGCTTCGGGTCTCGTTGGATTCAGCATGGAAACACGCTTCTTGTGAGCCAACAAACATGCCGCTACGACCAGTAGAAAGTAGGGAAAAATGTTGCAGAAAGTGACCATAAAATGCTGAATTATACAAAATGGGCCGTATCTCGAAAACTAAGCGTTTTTCGGGGTTGCAAATGATCTCTTACGCCATTTTACGGATATAACCGCGTTGCAAAGACGCTTCTTTTGAGCCATAAACCATGCCGATACGACCAATAGATCAAAAGTTAGTAAAAAATAGTGTCTAAAAATCGTCCGAAGAAGAGACCGGAAGTAGTTTTAATTGGTAAATTGGCCATATCTCGGAAATGGCTTGGTCGTTTCAGATGCGGTTTGTTGCGTTCGATTCAGCACGCAAATACGCTTCTTGTGCCTAAAATCATGCCGATGCGACCAGTAGAAAGTAGGAAAAAATGTCGGAGAAGGTCACCTGAAATGGTTGACCTGAAGTGGTTTATTTTACAAAATTGGCCATATCTCGGAAACGGTTGGCTCGATTTGAATGCTTCGGGTCTCGTTGGATTCAGCATGGAAACACGCTTCTTGTGAGCCAACAAACATGCCGCTACGACCAGTAGAAAGTAGGGAAAAATGTTGCAGAAAGTGACCATAAAATGCTGAATTATACAAAATGGGCCGTATCTCGAAAACTAAGCGTTTTTCGGGGTTGCAAATGATCTCTTATGCCATTTTACGGATATAACCGCGTTGCAAAGACGCTTCTTTTGAGCCATAAACCATGCCGATACGACCAATAGATCAAAAGTTAGTAAAAAATAGTGTCTAAAAATCGTCCGAAGAAGAGACGGGAAGTAGTTTTAATTGGTAAATTGGCCATATCTCGGAAATGGCTTGGTCGTTTCAGATGCGGTTTGTTGCGTTCGATTCAGCACGCAAATACGCTTCTTTTGTGCCTAAAATTATGCCGATGCGACCAGTAGAAAGTAGGAAAAAATGTCGGAGAAGGTCACCTGAAATGGTTGACCTGAAGTGGTTTATTTTACAAAATTGGCCATATCTCGGAAACGGTTGGCTCGATTTGAATGCTTCGGGTCTCGTTGGATTCAGCATGGAAACACGCTTCTTGTGAGCCAACAAACATGCCGCTACGACCAGTAGAAAGTAGGGAAAAATGTTGCAGAAAGTGACCATAAAATGCTGAATTATACAAAATGGGCCGTATCTCGAAAACTAAGCGTTTTTCGGGGTTGCAAATGATCTCTTACGCCATTTTACGGATATAACCGCGTTGCAAAGACGCTTCTTTTGAGCCATAAACCATGCCGATACGACCAATAGATCAAAAGTTAGTAAAAAATAGTGTCTAAAAATCGTCCGAAGAAGAGACCGGAAGTAGTTTTAATTGGTAAATTGGCCATATCTCGGAAATGGCTTGGTCGTTTCAGATGCGGTTTGTTGCGTTCGATTCAGCACGCAAATACGCTTCTTTTGTGCTTAAAATCATGCCGATGCGACCAGTAGAAAGTAGGAAAAAATGTCGGAGAAGGTCACCTGAAATGGTTGACCTGAAGTGGTTTATTTTACAAAATTGGCCATATCTCGGAAACGGTTGGCTCGATTTGAATGCTTCGGGTCTCGTTGGATTCAGCATGGAAACACGCTTCTTGTGAGCCAACAAACATGCCGCTACGACCAGTAGAAAGTAGGGAAAAATGTTGCAGAAAGTGACCATAAAATGCTGAATTATACAAAATGGGCCGTATCTCGAAAACTAAGCGTTTTTCGGGGTTGCAAATGATCTCTTACGCCATTTTACGGATATAACCGCGTTGCAAAGACGCTTCTTTTGAGCCATAAACCATGCCGATACGACCAATAGATCAAAAGTTAGTAAAAAATAGTGTCTAAAAATCGTCCGAAGAAGAGACCGGAAGTAGTTTTAATTGGTAAATTGGCCATATCTCGGAAATGGCTTGGTCGTTTCAGATGCGGTTTGTTGCGTTCGATTCAGCACGCAAATACGCTTCTTTTGTGCCTAAAATCATGCCGATGCGACCAGTAGAAAGTAGGAAAAAATGTCGGAGAATGTCACCTGAAATGGTTGACCTGAAGTGGTTTATTTTACAAAATTGGCCATATCTCGGAAACGGTTGGCTCGATTTGAATGCTTCGGGTCTCGTTGGATTCAGCATGGAAACACGCTTCTTGCGAGCCAACAAACATGCCGCTACGACCAGTAGAAAGTAGGGAAAAATGTTGCAGAAAGTGACCATAAAATGCTGAATTATACAAAATGGGCCGTATCTCGAAAACTAAGCGTTTTTCGGGGTTGCAAATGATCTCTTATGCCATTTTACGGATATAACCGCGTTGCAAAGACGCTTCTTTTGAGCCATAAACCATGCCGATACGACCAATAGATCAAAAGTTAGTAAAAAATAGTGTCTAAAAATCGTCCGAAGAAGAGACCGGAAGTAGTTTTAATTGGTAAATTGGCCATATCTCGGAAATGGCTTGGTCGTTTCAGATGCGGTTTGTTGCGTTCGATTCAGCACGCAAATACGCTTCTTTTGTGCCTAAAATTATGCCGATGCGACCAGTAGAAAGTAGGAAAAAATGTCGGAGAAGGTCACCTGAAATGGTTGACCTGAAGTGGTTTATTTTACAAAATTGGCCATATCTCGGAAACGGTTGGCTCGATTTGAATGCTTCGGGTCTCGTTGGATTCAGCATGGAAACACGCTTCTTGTGAGCCAACAAACATGCCGCTACGACCAGTAGAAAGTAGGGAAAAATGTTGCAGAAAGTGACCATAAAATGCTGAATTATACAAAATGGGCCGTATCTCGAAAACTAAGCGTTTTTCGGGGTTGCAAATGATCTCTTACGCCATTTTACGGATATAACCGCGTTGCAAAGACGCTTCTTTTGAGCCATAAACCATGCCGATACGACCAATAGATCAAAAGTTAGTAAAAAATAGTGTCTAAAAATCGTCCGAAGAAGAGACCGGAAGTAGTTTTAATTGGTAAATTGGCCATATCTCGGAAATGGCTTGGTCGTTTCAGATGCGGTTTGTTGCGTTCGATTCAGCACGCAAATACGCTTCTTTTGTGCCTAAAATCATGCCGATGCGACCAGTAGAAAGTAGGAGAAAATGTCGGAGAAGGTCACCTGAAATGGTTGACCTGAAGTGGTTTATTTTACAAAATTGGCCATATCTCGGAAACGGTTGGCTCGATTTGAATGCTTCGGGTCTCGTTGGATTCAGCATGGAAACACGCTTCTTGTGAGCCAACAAACATGCCGCTACGACCAGTAGAAAGTAGGGAAAAATGTTGCAGAAAGTGACCATAAAATGCTGAATTATACAAAATGGGCCGTATCTCGAAAACTAAGCGTTTTTCGGGGTTGCAAATGATCTCTTACGCCATTTTACGGATATAACCGCGTTACAAAGACGCTTCTTTTGAGCCATAAACCATGCCGATACGACCAATAGATCAAAAGTTAGTAAAAAATAGTGTCTAAAAATCGTCCGAAGAAGAGACCGGAAGTAGTTTTAATTGGTAAATTGGCCATATCTCGGAAATGGCTTGGTCGTTTCAGATGCGGTTTGTTGCGTTCGATTCAGCACGCAAATATGCTTCTTTTGTGCCTAAAATCATGCCGATGCGACCAGTAGAAAGTAGGAAAAAATGTCGGAGAAGGTCACCTGAAATGGTTGACCTGAAGTGGTTTATTTTACAAAATTGGCCATATCTCGGAAACGGTTGGCTCGATTTGAATGCTTCGGGTCTCGTTGGATTCAGCATGGAAACACGCTTCTTGTGAGCCAACAAACATGCCGCTACGACCAGTAGAAAGTAGGGAAAAATGTTGCAGAAAGTGACCATAAAATGCTGAATTATACAAAATGGGCCGTATCTCGAAAACTAAGCGTTTTTCGGGGTTGCAAATGATCTCTTACGCCATTTTACGGATATAACCGCGTTGCAAAGACGCTTCTTTTGAGCCATAAACCATGCCGATACGACCAATAGATCAAAAGTTAGTAAAAAATAGTGTCTAAAAATCGTCCGAAGAAGAGACCGGAAGTAGTTTTAATTGGTAAATTGGCCATATCTCGGAAATGGCTTGGTCGTTTCAGATGCAACGCGAAAACTAAGCGTTTTTCGGGGTTGCAAATGATCTCTTACGCCATTTTACGGATATAACCGCGTTGCAAAGACGCTTCTTTTGAGCCATAAACCATGCCGATACGACCAATAGATCAAAAGTTAGAAAAAAATAGTGTCTAAAAATCGTCCGAAGAAGAGACCGGAAGTAGTTTTAATTGGTAAATTGGCCATATCTCGGAAATGGCTTGGTCGTTTCAGATGCGGTTTGTTGCGTTCGATTCAGCACGCAAATACGCTTCTTTTGTGCCTAAAATCATGCCGATGCGACCAGTAGAAAGTAGGAAAAAATGTCGGAGAAGGTCACCTGAAATGGTTGACCTGAAGTGGTTTATTTTACAAAATTGGCCATATCTCGGAAACGGTTGGCTCGATTTGAATGCTTCGGGTCTCGTTGGATTCAGCATGGAAATATGCTTCTTTTGTGCCTAAAATTATGCCGATGCGACCAGTAGAAAGTAGGAAAAAATGTCGGAGAAGGTCACCTGAAATGGTTGACCTGAAGTGGTTTATTTTACAAAATTGGCCATATCTCGGAAACGGTTGGCTCGATTTGAATGCTTCGGGTCTCGTTGGATTCAGCATGGAAACACGCTTCTTGTGAGCCAACAAACATGCCGCTACGACCAGTAGAAAGTAGGGAAAATGTTGCAGAAAGTGACCATAAAATGCTGAATTATACAAAATGGGCCGTATCTCGAAAACTAAGCGTTTTTCGGGGTTGCAAATGATCTCTTACGCCATTTTACGGATATAACCGCGTTGCAAAGACGCTTCTTTTGAGCCATAAACCATGCCGATACGACCAATAGATCAAAAGTTAGAAAAAAATAGTGTCTAAAAATCGTCCGAAGAAGAGACCGGAAGTAGTTTTAATTGGTAAATTGGCCATATCTCGGAAATGGCTTGGTCGTTTCAGATGCGGTTTGTTGCGTTCGATTCAGCACGCAAATACGCTTCTTTTGTGCCTAAAATCATGCCGATGCGACCAGTAGAAAGTAGGAAAAAATGTCGGAGAAGGTCACCTGAAATGGTTGACCTGAAGTGGTTTATTTTACAAAATTGGCCATATCTCGGAAACGGTTGGCTCGATTTGAATGCTTCGGGTCTCGTTGGATTCAGCGTGGAAACACGCTTCTTGTGAGCCAACAAACATGCCGCTACGACCAGTAGAAAGTAGGGAAAATGTTGCAGAAAGTGACCATAAAATGCTGAATTATACAAAATGGGCCGTATCTCGAAAACTAAGCGTTTTTCGGGGTTGCAAATGATCTCTAACGCCATTTTACGGATATAACCGCGTTGCAAAGACGCTTCTTTTGAGCCATAAACCATGCCGATACGACCAATAGATCAAAAGTTAGTAAAAAATACTGTCTAAAAATCGTCCGAAGAAGAGACCGGAAGTAGTTTTAATTGGTAAATTGGCCATATCTCGGAAATGGCTTGGTCGTTTCAGATGCGGTTTGTTGCGTTCGATTCAGCACGCAAATACGCTTCTTTTGTGCCTAAAATCATGCCGATGCGACCAGTAGAAAGTAGGAAAAAATGTCGGAGAAGGTCACCTGAAATGGTTGACCTGAAGTGGTTTATTTTACAAAATTGGCCATATCTCGGAAACGGTTGGCTCGATTTGAATGCTTCGGGTCTCGTTGGATTCAGCATGGAAACACGCTTCTTGTGAGCCAACAAACATGCCGCTACGACCAGTAGAAAGTAGGGAAAAATGTTGCAGAAAGTGACCATAAAATGCTGAATTATACAAAATGGGCCGTATCTCGAAAACTAAGCGTTTTTCGGGGTTGCAAATGATCTCTTACGCCATTTTACGGATATAACCGCGTTGCAAAGACGCTTCTTTTGAGCCATAAACCATGCCGATACGACCAATAGATCAAAAGTTAGTAAAAAATAGTGTCTAAAAATCGTCCGAAGAAGAGACCGGAAGTAGTTTTAATTGGTAAATTGGCCATATCTCGGAAATGGCTTGGTCGTTTCAGATGCGGTTTGTTGCGTTCGATTCAGCACGCAAATACGCTTCTTTTGTGCCTAAAATCATGCCGATGCAACCAGTAGAAAGTAGGAAAAAATGTCGGAGAAGGTCACCTGAAATGGTTGACCTGAAGTGGTTTATTTTACAAAATTGGCCATATCTCGGAAACGGTTGGCTCGATTTGAATGCTTCGGGTCTCGTTGGATTCAGCATGGAAACACGCTTCTTGTGAGCCAACAAACATGCCGCTACGACCAGTAGAAAGTAGGGAAAATGTTGCAGAAAGTGACCATAAAATGCTGAATTATACAAAATGGGCCGTATCTCGAAAACTAAGCGTTTTTCGGGGTTGCAAATGATCTCTGACGCCATTTTACGGATATAACCGCGTTGCAAAGACGCTTCTTTTGAGCCATAAACCATGCCGATACGACCAATAGATCAAAAGTTAGTAAAAAATAGTGTCTAAAAATCGTCCGAAGAAGAGACCGGAAGTAGTTTTAATTGGTAAATTGGCCATATCTCGGAAATGGCTTGGTCGTTTCAGATGCGGTTTGTTGCGTTCGATTCAGCACGCAAATACGCTTCTTTTGTGCCTAAAATCATGCCGATGCGACCAGTAGAAAGTAGGAAAAAATGTCGGAGAAGGTCACCTGAAATGGTTGACCTGAAGTGGTTTATTTTACAAAATTGGCCATATCTCGGAACATGCCGCTACGACCAGTAGAAAGTAGGGAAAATGTTGCAGAAAGTGACCATAAAATGCTGAATTATACAAAATGGGCCGTATCTCGAAAACTAAGCGTTTTTCGGGGTTGCAAATGATCTCATACGCCATTTTACGGATATAACCGCGTTGCAAAGACGCTTCTTTTGAGCCATAAACCATGCCGATACGACCAATAGATCAAAAGTTAGTAAAAAATAGTGTCTAAAAATCGTCCGAAGAAGAGACCGGAAGTAGTTTTAATTGGTAAATTGGCCATATCTCGGAAATGGCTTGGTCGTTTCAGATGCGGTTTGTTGCGTTCGATTCAGCACGCAAATACGCTTCTTTTGTGCCTAAAATCATGCCGATGCGACCAGTAGAAAGTAGGAAAAAATGTCGGAGAAGGTCACCTGAAATGGTTGACCTGAAGTGGTTTATTTTACAAAATTGGCCATATCTCGGAACATGCCGCTACGACCAGTAGAAAGTAGGGAAAATGTTGCAGAAAGTGACCATAAAATGCTGAATTATACAAAATGGGCCGTATCTCGAAAACTAAGCGTTTTTCGGGGTTGCAAATGATCTCATACGCCATTTTACGGATATAACCGCGTTGCAAAGACGCTTCTTTTGAGCCATAAACCATGCCGATACGACCAATAGATCAAAAGTTAGTAAAAAATAGTGTCTAAAAATCGTCCGAAGAAGAGACCGGAAGTAGTTTTAATTGGTAAATTGGCCATATCTCGGAAATGGCTTGGTCGTTTCAGATGCGGTTTGTTGCGTTCGATTCAGCACGCAAATACGCTTCTTTTGTGCCTAAAATCATGCCGATGCGACCAGTAGAAAGTAGGAAAAAATGTCGGAGAAGGTCACCTGAAATGGTTGACCTGAAGTGGTTTATTTTACAAAATTGGCCATATCTCGGAAACGGTTGGCTCGATTTGAATGCTTCGGGTCTCGTTGGATTCAGCATGGAAACACGCTTCTTGTGAGCCAACAAACATGCCGCTACGACCAGTAGAAAGTAGGGAAAAATGTTGCAGAAAGTGACCATAAAATGCTGAATTATACAAAATGGGCCGTATCTCGAAAACTAAGCGTTTTTCGGGGTTGCAAATGATCTCTTATGCCATTTTACGGATATAACCGCGTTGCAAAGACGCTTCTTTTGAGCCATAAACCATGCCGATACGACCAATAGATCAAAAGTTAGTAAAAAATAGTGTCTAAAAATCGTCCGAAGAAGAGACCGGAAGTAGTTTTAATTGGTAAATTGGCCATATCTCGGAAATGGCTTGGTCGTTTCAAATGCGGTTTGTTGCGTTCGATTCAGCACGCAAATACGCTTCTTTTGTGCTAAAATCATGCCGATGCGACCAGCAGAAAGTAGGAAAAAATGTCGGAGAAGGTCACCTGAAATGGTTGACCTGAAGTGGTTTATTTTACAAAATTGGCCATATCTCGGAAACGGTTGGCTCGATTTGAATGCTTCGGGTCTCGTTGGATTCAGCATGGAAACACGCTTCTTGTGAGCCAACAAACATGCCGCTACGACCAGTAGAAAGTAGGGAAAAATGTTGCAGAAAGTGACCATAAAATGCTGAATTATACAAAATGGGCCGTATCTCGAAAACTAAGCGTTTTTCGGGGTTGCAAATGATCTCTAACGCCATTTTACGGATATAACCGCGTTGCAAAGACGCTTCTTTTGAGCCATAAACCATGCCGATACGACCAATAGATCAAAAGTTAGTAAAAAATAGTGTCTAAAAATCGTCGAAGAAGAGACCGGAAGTAGTTTTAATTGGTAAATTGGCCATATCTCGGAAATGGCTTGGTCGTTTCAGATGCGGTTTGTTGCGTTCGATTCAGCACGCAAATACGCTTCTTTTGTGCCTAAAAACATGCCGATGCGACCAGTAGAAAGTAGGAAAAAATGTCGGAGAAGGTCACCTGAAATGGTTGACCTGAAGTGGTTTATTTTACAAAATTGGCCATATCTCGGAAACGGTTGGCTCGATTTGAATGCTTCGGGTCTCGTTGGATTCAGCATGGAAACACGCTTCTTGTGAGCCAACAAACATGCCGCTACGACCAGTAGAAAGTAGGGAAAAATGTTGCAGAAAGTGACCATAAAATGCTGAATTATACAAAATGGGCCGTATCTCGAAAACTAAGCGTTTTTCGGGGTTGCAAATGATCTCTTACGCCATTTTACGGATATAACCGCGTTGCAAAGACGCTTCTTTTGAGCCATAAACCATGCCGATACGACCAATAGATCAAAAGTTAGTAAAAAATAGTGTCTAAAAATCGTCCGAAGAAGAGACCGGAAGTAGTTTTAATTGGTAAATTGGCCATATCTCGGAAATGGCTTGGTCGTTTCAGATGCGGTTTGATGCGTTCGATTCAGCACGCAAATACGCTTCTTTTGTGCCTAAAATTATGCCGATGCGACCAGTAGAAAGTAGGAAAAAATGTCGGAGAAGGTCACCTGAAATGGTTGACCTGAAGTGGTTTATTTTACAAAATTGGCCATATCTCGGAAACGGTTGGCTCGATTTGAATGCTTCGGGTCTCGTTGGATTCAGCATGGAAACACGCTTCTTGTGAGCCAACAAACATGCCGCTACGACCAGTAGAAAGTAGGGAAAAATGTTGCAGAAAGTGACCATAAAATGCTGAATTATACAAAATGGGCCGTATCTCGAAAACTAAGCGTTTTTCGGGGTTGCAAATGATCTTTTACGCCATTTTACGGATATAACCGCGTTGCAAAGACGCTTCTTTTGAGCCATAAACCATGCCGATACGACCAATAGATCAAAAGTTAGTAAAAAATAGTGTCTAAAAATCGTCCGAAGAAGAGACCGGAAGTAGTTTTAATTGGTAAATTGGCCATATCTCGGAAATGGCTTGGTCGTTTCAGATGCGGTTTGTTGCGTTCGATTCAGCACGCAAATACGCTTCTTTTGTGTCTAAAATTATGCCGATGCGACCAGTAGAAAGTAGGAAAAAATGTCGGAGAAGGTCACCTGAAATGGTTGACCTGAAGTGGTTTATTTTACAAAATTGGCCATATCTCGGAAACGGTTGGCTCGATTTGAATGCTTCGGGTCTCGTTGGATTCAGCATGGAAACACGCTTCTTGTGAGCCAACAAACATGCCGCTACGACCAGTAGAAAGTAGGGAAAAATGTTGCAGAAAGTGACCATAAAATGCTGAATTATACAAAATGGGCCGTATCTCGAAAACTAAGCGTTTTTCGGGGTTGCAAATGATCTCTTACGCCATTTTACGGATATAACCGCGTTGCAAAGACGCTTCTTTTGAGCCATAAACCATGCCGATACGACCAATAGATCAAAAGTTAGTAAAAAATAGTGTCTAAAAATCGTCCGAAGAAGAGACCGGAAGTAGTTTTAATTGGTAAATTGGCCATATCTCGGAAATGGCTTGGTCGTTTCAGATGCGGTTTGTTGCGTTCGATTCAGCACGCAAATACGCTTCTTTTGTGCCTAAAATCATGCCGATGCGACCAGTAGAAAGTAGGAAAAAATGTCGGAGAAGGTCACCTGAAATGGTTGACCTGAAGTGGTTTATTTTACAAAATTGGCCATATCTCGGAAACGGTTGGCTCGATTTGAATGCTTCGGGTCTCGTTGGATTCAGCATGGAAACACGCTTCTTGTGAGCCAACAAACATGCCGCTACGGCCAGTAGAAAGTAGGGAAAAATGTTGCAGAAAGTGACCATAAAATGCTGAATTATACAAAATGGGCCGTATCTCGAAAACTAAGCGTTTTTCGGGGTTGCAAATGATCTCTTACGCCATTTTACGGATATAACCGCGTTGCAAAGACGCTTCTTTTGAGCCATAAACCATGCCGATACGACCAATAGATCAAAAGTTAGTAAAAAATAGTGTCTAAAAATCGTCCGAAGAAGAGACCGGAAGTAGTTTTAATTGGTAAATTGGCCATATCTCGGAAATGGCTTGGTCGTTTCAGATGCGGTTTGTTGCGTTCGATTCAACACGCAAATACGCTTCTTTTGTGCCTAAAATCATGCCGATGCGACCAGTAGAAAGTAGGAAAAAATGTCGGAGAAGGTCACCTGAAATGGTTGACCTGAAGTGGTTTATTTTACAAAATTGGCCATATCTCGGAAACGGTTGGCTCGATTTGAATGCTTCGGGTCTCGTTGGATTCAGCATGGAAACACGCTTCTTGTGAGCCAACAAACATGCCGCTACGACCAGTAGAAAGTAGGGAAAAATGTTGCAGAAAGTGACCATAAAATGCTGAATTATACAAAATGGGCCGTATCTCGAAAACTAAGCGTTTTTCGGGGTTGCAAATGATCTCATACGCCATTTTACGGATATAACCGCGTTGCAAAGACGCTTCTTTTGAGCCATAAACCATGCCGATACGACCAATAGATCAAAAGTTAGTAAAAAATAGTGTCTAAAAATCGTCCGAAGAAGAGACCGGAAGTAGTTTTAATTGGTAAATTGGCCATATCTCGGAAATGGCTTGGTCGTTTCAGATGCGGTTTGTTGCGTTCGATTCAGCACGCAAATACGCTTCTTTTGTGCCTAAAATCATGCCGATGCGACCAGTAGAAAGTAGGAAAAAATGTCGGAGAAGGTCACCTGAAATGGTTGACCTGAAGTGGTTTATTTTACAAAATTGGCCATATCTCGGAAACGGTTGGCTCGATTTGAATGCTTCGGGTCTCGTTGGATTCAGCATGGAAACACGCTTCTTGTGAGCCAACAAACATGCCGCTACGACCAGTAGAAAGTAGGGAAAAATGTTGCAGAAAGTGACCATAAAATGCTGAATTATACAAAATGGGCCGTATCTCGAAAACTAAGCGTTTTTCGGGGTTGCAAATGATCTCTTAAGCCATTTTACGGATATAACCGCGTTGCAAAGACGCTTCTTTTGAGCCATAAACCATGCCGATACGACCAATAGATCAAAAGTTAGTAAAAAATAGTGTCTAAAAATCGTCCGAAGAAGAGACCGGAAGTAGTTTTAATTGGTAAATTGGCCATATCTCGGAAATGGCTTGGTCGTTTCAAATGCGGTTTGTTGCGTTCGATTCAGCACGCAAATACGCTTCTTTTGTGCTAAAATCATGCCGATGCGACCAGCAGAAAGTAGGAAAAAATGTCGGAGAAGGTCACCTGAAATGGTTGACCTGAAGTGGTTTATTTTACAAAATTGGCCATATCTCGGAAACGGTTGGCTCGATTTGAATGCTTCGGGTCTCGTTGGATTCAGCATGGAAACACGCTTCTTGTGAGCCAACAAACATGCCGCTACGACCAGTAGAAAGTAGGGAAAAATGTTGCAGAAAGTGACCATAAAATGCTGAATTATACAAAATGGGCCGTATCTCGAAAACTAAGCGTTTTTCGGGGTTGCAAATGATCTCTAACGCCATTTTACGGATATAACCGCGTTGCAAAGACGCTTCTTTTGAGCCATAAACCATGCCGATACGACCAATAGATCAAAAGTTAGTAAAAAATAGTGTCTAAAAATCGTCCGAAGAAGAGACCGGAAGTAGTTTTAATTGGTAAATTGGCCATATCTCGGAAATGGCTTGGTCGTTTCAGATGCGGTTTGTTGCGTTCGATTCAGCACGCAAATACGCTTCTTTTGTGCCTAAAATCATGCCGATGCGACCAGTAGAAAGTAGGAAAAAATGTCGGAGAAGGTCACCTGAAATGGTTGACCTGAAGTGGTTTATTTTACAAAATTGGCCATATCTCGGAAACGGTTGGCTCGATTTGAATGCTTCGGGTCTTGTTGGATTCAGCATGGAAACACGCTTCTTGTGAGCCAACAAACATGCCGCTACGACCAGTAGAAAGTAGGGAAAAATGTTGCAGAAAGTGACCATAAAATGCTGAATTATACAAAATGGGCCGTATCTCGAAAACTAAGCGTTTTTCGGGGTTGCAAATGATCTCTTACGCCATTTTACGGATATAACCGCGTTGCAAAGACGCTTCTTTTGAGCCATAAACCATGCCGATACGACCAATAGATCAAAAGTTAGTAAAAAATAGTGTCTAAAAATCGTCCGAAGAAGAGACCGGAAGTAGTTTTAATTGGTAAATTGGCCATATCTCGGAAATGGCTTGGTCGTTTCAGATGCGGTTTGTTGCGTTCGATTCAACACGCAAATACGCTTCTTTTGTGCCTAAAATCATGCCGATGCGACCAGTAGAAAGTAGGAAAAAATGTCGGAGAAGGTCACCTGAAATGGTTGACCTGAAGTGGTTTATTTTACAAAATTGGCCATATCTCGGAAACGGTTGGCTCGATTTGAATGCTTCGGGTCTCGTTGGATTCAGCATGGAAACACGCTTCTTGTGAGCCAACAAACATGCCGCTACGACCAGTAGAAAGTAGGGAAAAATGTTGCAGAAAGTGACCATAAAATGCTGAATTATATAAAATGGGCCGTATCTCGAAAACTAAGCGTTTTTCGGGGTTGCAAATGATCTCTTACGCCATTTTACGGATATAACCGCGTTGCAAAGACGCTTCTTTTGAGCCATAAACCATGCCGATACGACCAATAGATCAAAAGTTAGTAAAAAATAGTGTCTAAAAATCGTCCGAAGAAGAGACCGGAAGTAGTTTTAATTGGTAAATTGGCCATATCTCGGAAATGGCTTGGTCGTTTCAGATGCGGTTTGTTGCGTTCGATTCAGCACGCAAATACGCTTCTTTTGTGCCTAAAATTATGCCGATGCGACCAGTAGAAAGTAGGAAAAAATGTCGGAGAAGGTCACCTGAAATGGTTGACCTGAAGTGGTTTATTTTACAAAATTGGCCATATCTCGGAAACGGTTGGCTCGATTTGAATGCTTCGGGTCTCGTTGGATTCAGCATGGAAACACGCTTCTTGTGAGCCAACAAACATGCCGCTACGACCAGTAGAAAGTAGGGAAAAATGTTGCAGAAAGTGACCATAAAATGCTGAATTATACAAAATGGGCCGTATCTCGAAAACTAAGCGTTTTTCGGGGTTGCAAATGATCTCTTACGCCATTTTACGGATATAACCGCGTTGCAAAGACGCTTCTTTTGAGCCATAAACCATGCCGATACGACCAATAGATCAAAAGTTAGTAAAAAATAGTGTCTAAAAATCGTCCGAAGAAGAGACCGGAAGTAGTTTTAATTGGTAAATTGGCCATATCTCGGAAATGGCTTGGTCGTTTCAGATGCGGTTTGTTGCGTTCGATTCAACACGCAAATACGCTTCTTTTGTGCCTAAAATCATGCCGATGCGACCAGTAGAAAGTAGGAAAAAATGTCGGAGAAGGTCACCTGAAATGGTTGACCTGAAGTGGTTTATTTTACAAAATTGGCCATATCTCGGAAACGGTTGGCTCGATTTGAATGCTTCGGGTCTCGTTGGATTCAGCATGGAAACACGCTTCTTGTGAGCCAACAAACATGCCGCTACGACCAGTAGAAAGTAGGGAAAAATGTTGCAGAAAGTGACCATAAAATGCTGAATTATACAAAATGGGCCGTATCTCGAAAACTAAGCGTTTTTCGGGGTTGCAAATGATCTCTTACGCCATTTTACGGATATAACCGCGTTGCAAAGACGCTTCTTTTGAGCCATAAACCATGCCGATACGACCAATAGATCAAAAGTTAGTAAAAAATAGTGTCTAAAAATCGTCCGAAGAAGAGACCGGAAGTAGTTTTAATTGGTAAATTGGCCATATCTCGGAAATGGCTTGGTCGTTTCAGATGCGGTTTGTTGCGTTCGATTCAGCACGCAAATACGCTTCTTTTGTGCCTAAAATTATGCCGATGCGACCAGTAGAAAGTAGGAAAAAATGTCGGAGAAGGTCACCTGAAATGGTTGACCTGAAGTGGTTTATTTTACAAAATTGGCCATATCTCGGAAACGGTTGGCTCGATTTGAATGCTTCGGGTCTCGTTGGATTCAGCATGGAAACACGCTTCTTGTGAGCCAACAAACATGCCGCTACGACCAGTAGAAAGTAGGGAAAAATGTTGCAGAAAGTGACCATAAAATGCTGAATTATACAAAATGGGCCGTATCTCGAAAACTAAGCGTTTTTCGGGGTTGCAAATGATCTCTTACGCCATTTTACGGATATAACCGCGTTGCAAAGACGCTTCTTTTGAGCCATAAACCATGCCGATACGACCAATAGATCAAAAGTTAGTAAAAAATAGTGTCTAAAAATCGTCCGAAGAAGAGACCGGAAGTAGTTTTAATTGGTAAATTGGCCATATCTCGGAAATGGCTTGGTCGTTTCAGATGCGGTTTGTTGCGTTCGATTCAGCACGCAAATACGCTTCTTTTGTGCCTAAAATTATGCCGATGCGACCAGTAGAAAGTAGGAAAAAATGTCGGAGAAGGTCACCTGAAATGGTTGACCTGAAGTGGTTTATTTTACAAAATTGGCCATATCTCGGAAACGGTTGGCTCGATTTGAATGCTTCGGGTCTCGTTGGATTCAGCATGGAAACACGCTTCTTGTGAGCCAACAAACATGCCGCTACGACCAGTAGAAAGTATGGAAAAATGTTGCAGAAAGTGACCATAAAATGCTGAATTATACAAAATGGGCCGTATCTCGAAAACTAAGCGTTTTTCGGGGTTGCAAATGATCTCTTACGCCATTTTACGGATATAACCGCGTTGCAAAGACGCTTCTTTTGAGCCATAAACCATGCCGATACGACCAATAGATCAAAAGTTAGTAAAAAATAGTGTCTAAAAATCGTCCGAAGAAGAGACCGGAAGTAGTTTTAATTGGTAAATTGGCCATATCTCGGAAATGGCTTGGTCGTTTCAGATGCGGTTTGTTGCGTTCGATTCAGCACGCAAATACGCTTCTTTTGTGCCTAAAATTATGCCGATGCGACCAGTAGAAAGTAGGAAAAAATGTCGGAGAAGGTCACCTGAAATGGTTGACCTGAAGTGGTTTATTTTACAAAATTGGCCATATCTCGGAAACGGTTGGCTCGATTTGAATGCTTCGGGTCTCGTTGGATTCAGCATGGAAACACGCTTCTTGTGAGCCAACAAACATGCCGCTACGACCAGTAGAAAGTAGGGAAAAATGTTGCAGAAAGTGACCATAAAATGCTGAATTATACAAAATGGGCCGTATCTCGAAAACTAAGCGTTTTTCGGGGTTGCAAATGATCTCTTACGCCATTTTACGGATATAACCGCGTTGCAAAGACGCTTCTTTTGAGCCATAAACCATGCCGATACGACCAATAGATCAAAAGTTAGTAAAAAATAGTGTCTAAAAATCGTCCGAAGAAGAGACCGGAAGTAGTTTTAATTGGTAAATTGGCCATATCTCGGAAATGGCTTGGTCGTTTCAGATGCGGTTTGTTGCGTTCGATTCAGCACGCAAATACGCTTCTTTTGTGCCTAAAATTATGCCGATGCGACCAGTAGAAAGTAGGAAAAAATGTCGGAGAAGGTCACCTGAAATGGTTGACCTGAAGTGGTTTATTTTACAAAATTGGCCATATCTCGGAAACGGTTGGCTCGATTTGAATGCTTCGGGTCTCGTTGGATTCAGCATGGAAACACGCTTCTTGTGAGCCAACAAACATGCCGCTACGACCAGTAGAAAGTATGGAAAAATGTTGCAGAAAGTGACCATAAAATGCTGAATTATACAAAATGGGCCGTATCTCGAAAACTAAGCGTTTTTCGGGGTTGCAAATGATCTCTTACGCCATTTTACGGATATAACCGCGTTGCAAAGACGCTTCTTTTGAGCCATAAACCATGCCGATACGACCAATAGATCAAAAGTTAGTAAAAAATAGTGTCTAAAAATCGTCCGAAGAAGAGACCGGAAGTAGTTTTAATTGGTAAATTGGCCATATCTCGGAAATGGCTTGGTCGTTTCAGATGCGGTTTGTTGCGTTCGATTCAGCACGCAAATACGCTTCTTTTGTGCCTAAAATCATGCCGATGCGACCAGTAGAAAGTAGGAAAAAATGTCGGAGAAGGTCACCTGAAATGGTTGACCTGAAGTGGTTTATTTTACAAAATTGGCCATATCTCGGAAACGGTTGGCTCGATTTGAATGCTTCGGGTCTCGTTGGATTCAGCATGGAAACACGCTTCTTGTGAGCCAACAAACATGCCGCTACGACCAGTAGAAAGTAGGGAAAAATGTTGCAGAAAGTGACCATAAAATGCTGAATTATACAAAATGGGCCGTATCTCGAAAACTAAGCGTTTTTCGGGGTTGCAAATCATCTCTTACGCCATTTTACGGATATAACCGCGTTGCAAAGACGCTTCTTTTGAGCCATAAACCATGCCGATACGACCAATAGATCAAAAGTTAGTAAAAAATAGTGTCTAAAAATCGTCCGAAGAAGAGACCGGAAGTAGTTTTAATTGGTAAATTGGCCATATCTCGGAAATGGCTTGGTCGTTTCAGATGCGGTTTGTTGCGTTCGATTCAACACGCTTCTTTTGTGCCTAAAATCATGCCGATGCGACCAGTAGAAAGTAGGAAAAAATGTCGGAGAAGGTCACCTGAAATGGTTGACCTGAAGTGGTTTATTTTACAAAATTGGCCATATCTCGGAAACGGTTGGCTCGATTTGAATGCTTCGGGTCTCGTTGGATTCAGCATGGAAACACGCTTCTTGTGAGCCAACAAACATGCCGCTACGACCAGTAGAAAGTAGGGAAAAATGTTGCAGAAAGTGACCATAAAATGCTGAATTATACAAAATGGGCCGTATCTCGAAAACTAAGCGTTTTTCGGGGTTGCAAATGATCTCGTACGCCATTTTACGGATATAACCGCGTTGCAAAGACGCTTCTTTTGAGCCATAAACCATGCCGATACGACCAATAGATCAAAAGTTAGTAAAAAATAGTGTCTAAAAATCGTCCGAAGAAGAGACCGGAAGTAGTTTTAATTGGTAAATTGGCCATATCTCGGAAATGGCTTGGTCGTTTCAGATGCGGTTTGTTGCGTTCGATTCAGCACGCAAATACGCTTCTTTTGTGCCTAAAATCATGCCGATGCGACCAGTAGAAAGTAGGAAAAAATGTCGGAGAAGGTCACCTGAAATGGTTGACCTGAAGTGGTTTATTTTACAAAATTGGCCATATCTCGGAAACGGTTGGCTCGATTTGAATGCTTCGGGTCTCGTTGGATTCAGCATGGAAACACGCTTCTTGTGAGCCAACAAACATGCCGCTACGACCAGTAGAAAGTAGGGAAAAATGTTGCAGAAAGTGACCATAAAATGCTGAATTATACAAAATGGGCCGTATCTCGAAAACTAAGCGTTTTTCGGGGTTGCAAATGATCTCTTACGCCATTTTACGGATATAACCGCGTTGCAAAGACGCTTCTTTTGAGCCATAAACCATGCCGATACGACCAATAGATCAAAAGTTAGTAAAAAATAGTGTCTAAAAATCGTCCGAAGAAGAGACCGGAAGTAGTTTTAATTGGTAAATTAGCCATATCTCGGAAATGGCTTGGTCGTTTCAGATGCGGTTTGTTGCGTTCGATTCAGCACGCAAATACGCTTCTTTTGTGCCTAAAATCATGCCGATGCGACCAGTAGAAAGTAGGAAAAAATGTCGGAGAAGGTCACCTGAAATGGTTGACCTGAAGTGGTTTATTTTACAAAATTGGCCATATCTCGGAAACGGTTGGCTCGATTTGAATGCTTCGGGTCTCGTTGGATTCAGCATGGAAACACGCTTCTTGTGAGCCAACAAACATGCCGCTACGACCAGTAGAAAGTAGGGAAAAATGTTGCAGAAAGTGACCATAAAATGCTGAATTATACAAAATGGGCCGTATCTCGAAAACTAAGCGTTTTTCGGGGTTGCAAATGATCTCTTACGCCATTTTACGGATATAACCGCGTTGCAAAGACGCTTCTTTTGAGCCATAAACCATGCCGATACGACCAATAGATCAAAAGTTAGTAAAAAATAGTGTCTAAAAATCGTCCGAAGAAGAGACCGGAAGTAGTTTTAATTGGTAAATTGGCCATATCTCGGAAATGGCTTGGTCGTTTCAGATGCGGTTTGTTGCGTTCGATTCAGCACGCAAATACGCTTCTTTTGTGCCTAAAATCATGCCGATGCGACCAGTAGAAAGTAGGAAAAAATGTCGGAGAAGGTCACCTGAAATGGTTGACCTGAAGTGGTTTATTTTACAAAATTGGCCATATCTCGGAAACGGTTGGCTCGATTTGAATGCTTCGGGTCTCGTTGGATTCAGCATGGAAACACGCTTCTTGTGAGCCAACAAACATGCCGCTACGACCAGTAGAAAGTAGGGAAAAATGTTGCAGAAAGTGACCATAAAATGCTGAATTATACAAAATGGGCCGTATCTCGAAAACTAAGCGTTTTTCGGGGTTGCAAATGATCTCTTACGCCATTTTACGGATATAACCGCGTTGCAAAGACGCTTCTTTTGAGCCATAAACCATGCCGATACGACCAATAGATCAAAAGTTAGTAAAAAATAGTGTCTAAAAATCGTCCGAAGAAGAGACCGGAAGTAGTTTTAATTGGTAAATTGGCCATATCTCGGAAATGGCTTGGTCGTTTCAGATGCGGTTTGTTGCGTTCGATTCAGCACGCAAATACGCTTCTTTTGTGCCTAAAATCATGCCGATGCGACCAGTAGAAAGTAGGAAAAAATGTCGGAGAAGGTCACCTGAAATGGTTGACCTGAAGTGGTTTATTTTACAAAATTGGCCATATCTCGGAAACGGTTGGCTCGATTTGAATGCTTCGGGTCTAGTTGGATTCAGCATGGAAACACGCTTCTTGTGAGCCAACAAACATGCCGCTACGACCAGTAGAAAGTAGGGAAAAATGTTGCAGAAAGTGACCATAAAATGCTGAATTATACAAAATGGGCCGTATCTCGAAAACTAAGCGTTTTTCGGGGTTGCAAATGATCTCTTACGCCATTTTACGGATATAACCGCGTTGCAAAGACGCTTCTTTTGAGCCATAAACCATGCCGATACGACCAATAGATCAAAAGTTAGTAAAAAATAGTGTCTAAAAATCGTCCGAAGAAGAGACCGGAAGTAGTTTTAATTGGTAAATTGGCCATATCTCGGAAATGGCTTGGTCGTTTCAGATGCGGTTTGTTGCGTTCGATTCAGCACGCAAATACGCTTCTTTTGTGCCTAAAATCATGCCGATGCGACCAGTAGAAAGTAGGAAAAAATGTCGGAGAAGGTCACCTGAAATGGTTGACCTGAAGTGGTTTATTTTACAAAATTGGCCATATCTCGGAAACGGTTGGCTCGATTTGAATGCTTCGGGTCTCGTTGGATTCAGCATGGAAACACGCTTCTTGTGAGCCAACAAACATGCCGCTACGACCAGTAGAAAGTAGGGAAAAATGTTGCAGAAAGTGACCATAAAATGCTGAATTATACAAAATGGGCCGTATCTCGAAAACTAAGCGTTTTTCGGGGTTGCAAATGATCTCTTACGCCATTTTACGGATATAACCGCGTTGCAAAGACGCTTCTTTTGAGCCATAAACCATGCCGATACGACCAATAGATCAAAAGTTAGTAAAAAATAGTGTCTAAAAATCGTCCGAAGAAGAGACCGGAAGTAGTTTTAATTGGTAAATTGGCCATATCTCGGAAATGGCTTGGTCGTTTCAGATGCGGTTTGTTGCGTTCGATTCAGCACGCAAATACGCTTCTTTTGTGCCTAAAATCATGCCGATGCGACCAGTAGAAAGTAGGAAAAAATGTCGGAGAAGGTCACCTGAAATGGTTGACCTGAAGTGGTTTATTTTACAAAATTGGCCATATCTCGGAAACGGTTGGCTCGATTTGAATGCTTCGGGTCTAGTTGGATTCAGCATGGAAACACGCTTCTTGTGAGCCAACAAACATGCCGCTACGACCAGTAGAAAGTAGGGAAAAATGTTGCAGAAAGTGACCATAAAATGCTGAATTATACAAAATGGGCCGTATCTCGAAAACTAAGCGTTTTTCGGGGTTGCAAATGATCTCTTACGCCATTTTACGGATATAACCGCGTTGCAAAGACGCTTCTTTTGAGCCATAAACCATGCCGATACGACCAATAGATCAAAAGTTAGTAAAAAATAGTGTCTAAAAATCGTCCGAAGAAGAGACCGGAAGTAGTTTTAATTGGTAAATTGGCCATATCTCGGAAATGGCTTGGTCGTTTCAGATGCGGTTTGTTGCGTTCGATTCAGCACGCAAATACGCTTCTTTTGTGCCTAAAATTATGCCGATGCGACCAGTAGAAAGTAGGAAAAAATGTCGGAGAAGGTCACCTGAAATGGTTGACCTGAAGTGGTTTATTTTACAAAATTGGCCATATCTCGGAAACGGTTGGCTCGATTTGAATGCTTCGGGTCTCGTTGGATTCAGCATGGAAACACGCTTCTTGTGAGCCAACAAACATGCCGCTACGACCAGTAGAAAGTAGGGAAAAATGTTGCAGAAAGTGACCATAAAATGCTGAATTATACAAAATGGGCCGTATCTCGAAAACTAAGCGTTTTTCGGGGTTGCAAATGATCTCTTAAGCCATTTTACGGATATAACCGCGTTGCAAAGACGCTTCTTTTGAGCCATAAACCATGCCGATACGACCAATAGATCAAAAGTTAGTAAAAAATAGTGTCTAAAAATCGTCCGAAGAAGAGACCGGAAGTAGTTTTAATTGGTAAATTGGCCATATCTCGGAAATGGCTTGGTCGTTTCAGATGCGGTTTGTTGCGTTCGATTCAGCACGCAAATACGCTTCTTTTGTGCCTAAAATCATGCCGATGCGACCAGTAGAAAGTAGGAAAAAATGTCGGAGAAGGTCACCTGAAATGGTTGACCTGAAGTGGTTTATTTTACAAAATTGGCCATATCTCGGAAACGGTTGGCTCGATTTGAATGCTTCGGGTCTCGTTGGATTCAGCATGGAAACACGCTTCTTGTGAGCCAACAAACATGCCGCTACGACCAGTAGAAAGTAGGGAAAAATGTTGCAGAAAGTGACCATAAAATGCTGAATTATACAAAATGGGCCGTATCTCGAAAACTAAGCGTTTTTCGGGGTTGCAAATGATCTCTTATGCCATTTTACGGATATAACCGCGTTGCAAAGACGCTTCTTTTGAGCCATAAACCATGCCGATACGACCAATAGATCAAAAGTTAGTAAAAAATAGTGTCTAAAAATCGTCCGAAGAAGAGACCGGAAGTAGTTTTAATTGGTAAATTGGCCATATCTCGGAAATGGCTTGGTCGTTTCAGATGCGGTTTGTTGCGTTCGATTCAGCACGCAAATACGCTTCTTTTGTGCCTAAAATCATGCCGATGCGACCAGTAGAAAGTAGGAAAAAATGTCGGAGAAGGTCACCTGAAATGGTTGACCTGAAGTGGTTTATTTTACAAAATTGGCCATATCTCGGAAACGGTTGGCTCGATTTGAATGCTTCGGGTCTAGTTGGATTCAGCATGGAAACACGCTTCTTGTGAGCCAACAAACATGCCGCTACGACCAGTAGAAAGTAGGGAAAAATGTTGCAGAAAGTGACCATAAAATGCTGAATTATACAAAATGGGCCGTATCTCGAAAACTCAGCGTTTTTCGGGGTTGCAAATGATCTCTTACGCCATTTTACGGATATAACCGCGTTGCAAAGACGCTTCTTTTGAGCCATAAACCATGCCGATACGACCAATAGATCAAAAGTTAGTAAAAAATAGTGTCTAAAAATCGTCCGAAGAAGAGACCGGAAGTAGTTTTAATTGGTAAATTGGCCATATCTCGGAAATGGCTTGGTCGTTTCAGATGCGGTTTGCGTTCGATTCAGCACGCAAATACGCTTCTTTTGTGCCTAAAATTATGCCGATGCGACCAGTAGAAAGTAGGAAAAAATGTCGGAGAAGGTCACCTGAAATGGTTGACCTGAAGTGGTTTATTTTACAAAATTGGCCATATCTCGGAAACGGTTGGCTCGATTTGAATGCTTCGGGTCTCGTTGGATTCAGCATGGAAACACGCTTCTTGTGAGCCAACAAACATGCCGCTACGACCAGTAGAAAGTAGGGAAAAATGTTGCAGAAAGTGACCATAAAATGCTGAATTATACAAAATGGGCCGTATCTCGAAAACTAAGCGTTTTTCGGGGTTGCAAATGATCTCTTAAGCCATTTTACGGATATAACCGCGTTGCAAAGACGCTTCTTTTGAGCCATAAACCATGCCGATACGACCAATAGATCAAAAGTTAGTAAAAAATAGTGTCTAAAAATCGTCCGAAGAAGAGACCGGAAGTAGTTTTAATTGGTAAATTGGCCATATCTCGGAAATGGCTTGGTCGTTTCAGATGCGGTTTGTTGCGTTCGATTCAGCACGCAAATACGCTTCTTTTGTGCCTAAAATCATGCCGATGCGACCAGTAGAAAGTAGGAAAAAATGTCGGAGAAGGTCACCTGAAATGGTTGACCTGAAGTGGTTTATTTTACAAAATTGGCCATATCTCGGAAACGGTTGGCTCGATTTGAATGCTTCGGGTCTCGTTGGATTCAGCATGGAAACACGCTTCTTGTGAGCCAACAAACATGCCGCTACGACCAGTAGAAAGTAGGGAAAAATGTTGCAGAAAGTGACCATAAAATGCTGAATTATACAAAATGGGCCGTATCTCGAAAACTAAGCGTTTTTCGGGGTTGCAAATGATCTCTTATGCCATTTTACGGATATAACCGCGTTGCAAAGACGCTTCTTTTGAGCCATAAACCATGCCGATACGACCAATAGATCAAAAGTTAGTAAAAAATAGTGTCTAAAAATCGTCCGAAGAAGAGACCGGAAGTAGTTTTAATTGGTAAATTGGCCATATCTCGGAAATGGCTTGGTCGTTTCAGATGCGGTTTGTTGCGTTCGATTCAGCACGCAAATACGCTTCTTTTGTGCCTAAAATCATGCCGATGCGACCAGTAGAAAGTAGGAAAAAATGTCGGAGAAGGTCACCTGAAATGGTTGACCTGAAGTGGTTTATTTTACAAAATTGGCCATATCTCGGAAACGGTTGGCTCGATTTGAATGCTTCGGGTCTAGTTGGATTCAGCATGGAAACACGCTTCTTGTGAGCCAACAAACATGCCGCTACGACCAGTAGAAAGTAGGGAAAAATGTTGCAGAAAGTGACCATAAAATGCTGAATTATACAAAATGGGCCGTATCTCGAAAACTCAGCGTTTTTCGGGGTTGCAAATGATCTCTTACGCCATTTTACGGATATAACCGCGTTGCAAAGACGCTTCTTTTGAGCCATAAACCATGCCGATACGACCAATAGATCAAAAGTTAGTAAAAAATAGTGTCTAAAAATCGTCCGAAGAAGAGACCGGAAGTAGTTTTAATTGGTAAATTGGCCATATCTCGGAAATGGCTTGGTCGTTTCAGATGCGGTTTGCGTTCGATTCAGCACGCAAATACGCTTCTTTTGTGCCTAAAATTATGCCGATGCGACCAGTAGAAAGTAGGAAAAAATGTCGGAGAAGGTCACCTGAAATGGTTGACCTGAAGTGGTTTATTTTACAAAATTGGCCATATCTCGGAAACGGTTGGCTCGATTTGAATGCTTCGGGTCTCGTTGGATTCAGCATGGAAACACGCTTCTTGTGAGCCAACAAACATGCCGCTACGACCAGTAGAAAGTAGGGAAAAATGTTGCAGAAAGTGACCATAAAATGCTGAATTATACAAAATGGGCCGTATCTCGAAAACTAAGCGTTTTTCGGGGTTGCAAATGATCTCTTAAGCCATTTTACGGATATAACCGCGTTGCAAAGACGCTTCTTTTGAGCCATAAACCATGCCGATACGACCAATAGATCAAAAGTTAGTAAAAAATAGTGTCTAAAAATCGTCCGAAGAAGAGACCGGAAGTAGTTTTAATTGGTAAATTGGCCATATCTCGGAAATGGCTTGGTCGTTTCAGATGCGGTTTGTTGCGTTCGATTCAGCACGCAAATACGCTTCTTTTGTGCCTAAAATTATGCCGATGCGACCAGTAGAAAGTAGGAAAAATGTCGGAGAAGGTCACCTGAAATGGTTGACCTGAAGTGGTTTATTTTACAAAATTGGCCATATCTCGGAAACGGTTGGCTCGATTTGAATGCTTCGGGTCTCGTTGGATTCAGCATGGAAACACGCTTCTTGTGAGCCAACAAACATGCCGCTACGACCAGTAGAAAGTAGGGAAAAATGTTGCAGAAAGTGACCATAAAATGCTGAATTATACAAAATGGGCCGTATCTCGAAAACTAAGCGTTTTTCGGGGTTGCAAATGATCTCTTAAGCCATTTTACGGATATAACCGCGTTGCAAAGACGCTTCTTTTGAGCCATAAACCATGCCGATACGACCAATAGATCAAAAGTTAGTAAAAAATAGTGTCTAAAAATCGTCCGAAGAAGAGACCGGAAGTAGTTTTAATTGGTAAATTGGCCATATCTCGGAAATGGCTTGGTCGTTTCAGATGCGGTTTGTTGCGTTCGATTCAGCACGCAAATACGCTTCTTTTGTGCCTAAAATCATGCCGATGCGACCAGTAGAAAGTAGGAAAAAATGTCGGAGAAGGTCACCTGAAATGGTTGACCTGAAGTGGTTTATTTTACAAAATTGGCCATATCTCGGAAACGGTTGGCTCGATTTGAATGCTTCGGGTCTCGTTGGATTCAGCATGGAAACACGCTTCTTGTGAGCCAACAAACATGCCGCTACGACCAGTAGAAAGTAGGGGAAAATGTTGCAGAAAGTGACCATAAAATGCTGAATTATACAAAATGGGCCGTATCTCGAAAACTAAGCGTTTTTCGGGGTTGCAAATGATCTCTTATGCCATTTTACGGATATAACCGCGTTGCAAAGACGCTTCTTTTGAGCCATAAACCATGCCGATACGACCAATAGATCAAAAGTTAGTAAAAAATAGTGTCTAAAAATCGTCCGAAGAAGAGACCGGAAGTAGTTTTAATTGGTAAATTGGCCATATCTCGGAAATGGCTTGGTCGTTTCAGATGCGGTTTGTTGCGTTCGATTCAGCACGCAAATACGCTTCTTTTGTGCCTAAAATCATGCCGATGCGACCAGTAGAAAGTAGGAAAAAATGTCGGAGAAGGTCACCTGAAATGGTTGACCTGAAGTGGTTTATTTTACAAAATTGGCCATATCTCGGAAACGGTTGGCTCGATTTGAATGCTTCGGGTCTAGTTGGATTCAGCATGGAAACACGCTTCTTGTGAGCCAACAAACATGCCGCTACGACCAGTAGAAAGTAGGGAAAAATGTTGCAGAAAGTGACCATAAAATGCTGAATTATACAAAATGGGCCGTATCTCGAAAACTAAGCGTTTTTCGGGGTTGCAAATGATCTCTTACGCCATTTTACGGATATAACCGCGTTGCAAAGACGCTTCTTTTGAGCCATAAACCATGCCGATACGACCAATAGATCAAAAGTTAGTAAAAAATAGTGTCTAAAAATCGTCCGAAGAAGAGACCGGAAGTAGTTTTAATTGGTAAATTGGCCATATCTCGGAAATGGCTTGGTCGTTTCAGATGCGGTTTGTTGCGTTCGATTCAGCACGCAAATACGCTTCTTTTGTGCCTAAAATTATGCCGATGCGACCAGTAGAAAGTAGGAAAAAATGTCGGAGAAGGTCACCTGAAATGGTTGACCTGAAGTGGTTTATTTTACAAAATTGGCCATATCTCGGAAACGGTTGGCTCGATTTGAATGCTTCGGGTCTCGTTGGATTCAGCATGGAAACACGCTTCTTGTGAGCCAACAAACATGCCGCTACGACCAGTAGAAAGTAGGGAAAAATGTTGCAGAAAGTGACCATAAAATGCTGAATTATACAAAATGGGCCGTATCTCGAAAACTAAGCGTTTTTCGGGGTTGCAAATGATCTCTTAAGCCATTTTACGGATATAACCGCGTTGCAAAGACGCTTCTTTTGAGCCATAAACCATGCCGATACGACCAATAGATCAAAAGTTAGTAAAAAATAGTGTCTAAAAATCGTCCGAAGAAGAGACCGGAAGTAGTTTTAATTGGTAAATTGGCCATATCTCGGAAATGGCTTGGTCGTTTCAGATGCGGTTTGTTGCGTTCGATTCAGCACGCAAATACGCTTCTTTTGTGCCTAAAATTATGCCGATGCGACCAGTAGAAAGTAGGAAAAAATGTCGGAGAAGGTCACCTGAAATGGTTGACCTGAAGTGGTTTATTTTACAAAATTGGCCATATCTCGGAAACGGTTGGCTCGATTTGAATGCTTCGGGTCTCGTTGGATTCAGCATGGAAACACGCTTCTTGTGAGCCAACAAACATGCCGCTACGACCAGTAGAAAGTAGGGAAAAATGTTGCAGAAAGTGACCATAAAATGCTGAATTATACAAAATGGGCCGTATCTCGAAAACTAAGCGTTTTTCGGGGTTGCAAATGATCTCTTAAGCCATTTTACGGATATAACCGCGTTGCAAAGACGCTTCTTTTGAGCCATAAACCATGCCGATACGACCAATAGATCAAAAGTTAGTAAAAAATAGTGTCTAAAAATCGTCCGAAGAAGAGACCGGAAGTAGTTTTAATTGGTAAATTGGCCATATCTCGGAAATGGCTTGGTCGTTTCAGATGCGGTTTGTTGCGTTCGATTCAGCACGCAAATACGCTTCTTTTGTGCCTAAAATTATGCCGATGCGACCAGTAGAAAGTAGGAAAAAATGTCGGAGAAGGTCACCTGAAATGGTTGACCTGAAGTGGTTTATTTTACAAAATTGGCCATATCTCGGAAACGGTTGGCTCGATTTGAATGCTTCGGGTCTCGTTGGATTCAGCATGGAAACACGCTTCTTGTGAGCCAACAAACATGCCGCTACGACCAGTAGAAAGTAGGGAAAAATGTTGCAGAAAGTGACCATAAAATGCTGAATTATACAAAATGGGCCGTATCTCGAAAACTAAGCGTTTTTCGGGGTTGCAAATGATCTCTTATGCCATTTTACGGATATAACCGCGTTGCAAAGACGCTTCTTTTGAGCCATAAACCATGCCGATACGACCAATAGATCAAAAGTTAGTAAAAAATAGTGTCTAAAAATCGTCCGAAGAAGAGACCGGAAGTAGTTTTAATTGGTAAATTGGCCATATCTCGGAAATGGCTTGGTCGTTTCAGATGCGGTTTGCGTTCGATTCAGCACGCAAATACGCTTCTTTTGTGCCTAAAATTATGCCGATGCGACCAGTAGAAAGTAGGAAAAAATGTCGGAGAAGGTCACCTGAAATGGTTGACCTGAAGTGGTTTATTTTACAAAATTGGCCATATCTCGGAAACGGTTGGCTCGATTTGAATGCTTCGGGTCTCGTTGGATTCAGCATGGAAACACGCTTCTTGTGAGCCAACAAACATGCCGCTACGACCAGTAGAAAGTAGGGAAAAATGTTGCAGAAAGTGACCATAAAATGCTGAATTATACAAAATGGGCCGTATCTCGAAAACTAAGCGTTTTTCGGGGTTGCAAATGATCTCTTAAGCCATTTTACGGATATAACCGCGTTGCAAAGACGCTTCTTTTGAGCCATAAACCATGCCGATACGACCAATAGATCAAAAGTTAGTAAAAAATAGTGTCTAAAAATCGTCCGAAGAAGAGACCGGAAGTAGTTTTAATTGGTAAATTGGCCATATCTCGGAAATGGCTTGGTCGTTTCAGATGCGGTTTGTTGCGTTCGATTCAGCACGCAAATACGCTTCTTTTGTGCCTAAAATTATGCCGATGCGACCAGTAGAAAGTAGGAAAAAATGTCGGAGAAGGTCACCTGAAATGGTTGACCTGAAGTGGTTTATTTTACAAAATTGGCCATATCTCGGAAACGGTTGGCTCGATTTGAATGCTTCGGGTCTCGTTGGATTCAGCATGGAAACACGCTTCTTGTGAGCCAACAAACATGCCGCTACGACCAGTAGAAAGTAGGGAAAAATGTTGCAGAAAGTGACCATAAAATGCTGAATTATACAAAATGGGCCGTATCTCGAAAACTAAGCGTTTTTCGGGGTTGCAAATGATCTCTTAAGCCATTTTACGGATATAACCGCGTTGCAAAGACGCTTCTTTTGAGCCATAAACCATGCCGATACGACCAATAGATCAAAAGTTAGTAAAAAATAGTGTCTAAAAATCGTCCGAAGAAGAGACCGGAAGTAGTTTTAATTGGTAAATTGGCCATATCTCGGAAATGGCTTGGTCGTTTCAGATGCGGTTTGTTGCGTTCGATTCAGCACGCAAATACGCTTCTTTTGTGCCTAAAATTATGCCGATGCGACCAGTAAAAAGTAGGAAAAAATGTCGGAGAAGGTCACCTGAAATGGTTGACCTGAAGTGGTTTATTTTACAAAATTGGCCATATCTCGGAAACGGTTGGCTCGATTTGAATGCTTCGGGTCTCGTTGGATTCAGCATGGAAACACGCTTCTTGTGAGCCAACAAACATGCCGCTACGACCAGTAGAAAGTAGGGAAAAATGTTGCAGAAAGTGACCATAAAATGCTGAATTATACAAAATGGGCCGTATCTCGAAAACTAAGCGTTTTTCGGGGTTGCAAATGATCTCTTAAGCCATTTTACGGATATAACCGCGTTGCAAAGACGCTTCTTTTGAGCCATAAACCATGCCGATACGACCAATAGATCAAAAGTTAGTAAAAAATAGTGTCTAAAAATCGTCCGAAGAAGAGACCGGAAGTAGTTTTAATTGGTAAATTGGCCATATCTCGGAAATGGCTTGGTCGTTTCAGATGCGGTTTGTTGCGTTCGATTCAGCACGCAAATACGCTTCTTTTGTGCCTAAAATCATGCCGATGCGACCAGTAGAAAGTAGGAAAAAATGTCGGAGAAGGTCACCTGAAATGGTTGACCTGAAGTGGTTTATTTTACAAAATTGGCCATATCTCGGAAACGGTTGGCTCGATTTGAATGCTTCGGGTCTAGTTGGATTCAGCATGGAAACACGCTTCTTGTGAGCCAACAAACATGCCGCTACGACCAGTAGAAAGTAGGGAAAAATGTTGCAGAAAGTGACCATAAAATGCTGAATTATACAAAATGGGCCGTATCTCGAAAACTAAGCGTTTTTCGGGGTTGCAAATGATCTCTTAAGCCATTTTACGGATATAACCGCGTTGCAAAGACGCTTCTTTTGAGCCATAAACCATGCCGATACGACCAATAGATCAAAAGTTAGTAAAAAATAGTGTCTAAAAATCGTCCGAAGAAGAGACCGGAAGTAGTTTTAATTGGTAAATTGGCCATATCTCGGAAATGGCTTGGTCGTTTCAGATGCGGTTTGTTGCGTTCGATTCAGCACGCAAATACGCTTCTTTTGTGCCTAAAATTATGCCGATGCGACCAGTAGAAAGTAGGAAAAAATGTCGGAGAAGGTCACCTGAAATGGTTGACCTGAAGTGGTTTATTTTACAAAATTGGCCATATCTCGGAAACGGTTGGCTCGATTTGAATGCTTCGGGTCTCGTTGGATTCAGCATGGAAACACGCTTCTTGTGAGCCAACAAACATGCCGCTACGACCAGTAGAAAGTAGGGAAAAATGTTGCAGAAAGTGACCATAAAATGCTGAATTATACAAAATGGGCCGTATCTCGAAAACTAAGCGTTTTTCGGGGTTGCAAATGATCTCTTATGCCATTTTACGGATATAACCGCGTTGCAAAGACGCTTCTTTTGAGCCATAAACCATGCCGATACGACCAATAGATCAAAAGTTAGTAAAAAATAGTGTCTAAAAATCGTCCGAAGAAGAGACCGGAAGTAGTTTTAATTGGTAAATTGGCCATATCTCGGAAATGGCTTGGTCGTTTCAGATGCGGTTTGCGTTCGATTCAGCACGCAAATACGCTTCTTTTGTGCCTAAAATTATGCCGATGCGACCAGTAGAAAGTAGGAAAAAATGTCGGAGAAGGTCACCTGAAATGGTTGACCTGAAGTGGTTTATTTTACAAAATTGGCCATATCTCGGAAACGGTTGGCTCGATTTGAATGCTTCGGGTCTCGTTGGATTCAGCATGGAAACACGCTTCTTGTGAGCCAACAAACATGCCGCTACGACCAGTAGAAAGTAGGGAAAAATGTTGCAGAAAGTGACCATAAAATGCTGAATTATACAAAATGGGCCGTATCTCGAAAACTAAGCGTTTTTCGGGGTTGCAAATGATCTCTTAAGCCATTTTACGGATATAACCGCGTTGCAAAGACGCTTCTTTTGAGCCATAAACCATGCCGATACGACCAATAGATCAAAAGTTAGTAAAAAATAGTGTCTAAAAATCGTCCGAAGAAGAGACCGGAAGTAGTTTTAATTGGTAAATTGGCCATATCTCGGAAATGGCTTGGTCGTTTCAGATGCGGTTTGTTGCGTTCGATTCAGCACGCAAATACGCTTCTTTTGTGCCTAAAATTATGCCGATGCGACCAGTAAAAAGTAGGAAAAAATGTCGGAGAAGGTCACCTGAAATGGTTGACCTGAAGTGGTTTATTTTACAAAATTGGCCATATCTCGGAAACGGTTGGCTCGATTTGAATGCTTCGGGTCTCGTTGGATTCAGCATGGAAACACGCTTCTTGTGAGCCAACAAACATGCCGCTACGACCAGTAGAAAGTAGGGAAAAATGTTGCAGAAAGTGACCATAAAATGCTGAATTATACAAAATGGGCCGTATCTCGAAAACTAAGCGTTTTTCGGGGTTGCAAATGATCTCTTAAGCCATTTTACGGATATAACCGCGTTGCAAAGACGCTTCTTTTGAGCCATAAACCATGCCGATACGACCAATAGATCAAAAGTTAGTAAAAAATAGTGTCTAAAAATCGTCCGAAGAAGAGACCGGAAGTAGTTTTAATTGGTAAATTGGCCATATCTCGGAAATGGCTTGGTCGTTTCAGATGCGGTTTGTTGCGTTCGATTCAGCACGCAAATACGCTTCTTTTGTGCCTAAAATTATGCCGATGCGACCAGTAGAAAGTAGGAAAAAATGTCGGAGAAGGTCACCTGAAATGGTTGACCTGAAGTGGTTTATTTTACAAAATTGGCCATATCTCGGAAACGGTTGGCTCGATTTGAATGCTTCGGGTCTCGTTGGATTCAGCATGGAAACACGCTTCTTGTGAGCCAACAAACATGCCGCTACGACCAGTAGAAAGTAGGGAAAAATGTTGCAGAAAGTGACCATAAAATGCTGAATTATACAAAATGGGCCGTATCTCGAAAACTAAGCGTTTTTCGGGGTTGCAAATGATCTCTTATGCCATTTTACGGATATAACCGCGTTGCAAAGACGCTTCTTTTGAGCCATAAACCATGCCGATACGACCAATAGATCAAAAGTTAGTAAAAAATAGTGTCTAAAAATCGTCCGAAGAAGAGACCGGAAGTAGTTTTAATTGGTAAATTGGCCATATCTCGGAAATGGCTTGGTCGTTTCAGATGCGGTTTGCGTTCGATTCAGCACGCAAATACGCTTCTTTTGTGCCTAAAATTATGCCGATGCGACCAGTAGAAAGTAGGAAAAAATGTCGGAGAAGGTCACCTGAAATGGTTGACCTGAAGTGGTTTATTTTACAAAATTGGCCATATCTCGGAAACGGTTGGCTCGATTTGAATGCTTCGGGTCTCGTTGGATTCAGCATGGAAACACGCTTCTTGTGAGCCAACAAACATGCCGCTACGACCAGTAGAAAGTAGGGAAAAATGTTGCAGAAAGTGACCATAAAATGCTGAATTATACAAAATGGGCCGTATCTCGAAAACTAAGCGTTTTTCGGGGTTGCAAATGATCTCTTAAGCCATTTTACGGATATAACCGCGTTGCAAAGACGCTTCTTTTGAGCCATAAACCATGCCGATACGACCAATAGATCAAAAGTTAGTAAAAAATAGTGTCTAAAAATCGTCCGAAGAAGAGACCGGAAGTAGTTTTAATTGGTAAATTGGCCATATCTCGGAAATGGCTTGGTCGTTTCAGATGCGGTTTGTTGCGTTCGATTCAGCACGCAAATACGCTTCTTTTGTGCCTAAAATTATGCCGATGCGACCAGTAAAAAGTAGGAAAAAATGTCGGAGAAGGTCACCTGAAATGGTTGACCTGAAGTGGTTTATTTTACAAAATTGGCCATATCTCGGAAACGGTTGGCTCGATTTGAATGCTTCGGGTCTCGTTGGATTCAGCATGGAAACACGCTTCTTGTGAGCCAACAAACATGCCGCTACGACCAGTAGAAAGTAGGGAAAAATGTTGCAGAAAGTGACCATAAAATGCTGAATTATACAAAATGGGCCGTATCTCGAAAACTAAGCGTTTTTCGGGGTTGCAAATGATCTCTTAAGCCATTTTACGGATATAACCGCGTTGCAAAGACGCTTCTTTTGAGCCATAAACCATGCCGATACGACCAATAGATCAAAAGTTAGTAAAAAATAGTGTCTAAAAATCGTCCGAAGAAGAGACCGGAAGTAGTTTTAATTGGTAAATTGGCCATATCTCGGAAATGGCTTGGTCGTTTCAGATGCGGTTTGTTGCGTTCGATTCAGCACGCAAATACGCTTCTTTTGTGCCTAAAATTATGCCGATGCGACCAGTAGAAAGTAGGAAAAAATGTCGGAGAAGGTCACCTGAAATGGTTGACCTGAAGTGGTTTATTTTACAAAATTGGCCATATCTCGGAAACGGTTGGCTCGATTTGAATGCTTCGGGTCTCGTTGGATTCAGCATGGAAACACGCTTCTTGTGAGCTAACAAACATGCCGCTACGACCAGTAGAAAGTAGGGAAAAATGTTGCAGAAAGTGACCATAAAATGCTGAATTATACAAAATGGGCCGTATCTCGAAAACTAAGCGTTTTTCGGGGTTGCAAATGATCTCTTACGCCATTTTACGGATATAACCGCGTTGCAAAGACGCTTCTTTTGAGCCATAAACCATGCCGATACGACCAATAGATCAAAAGTTAGTAAAAAATAGTGTCTAAAAATCGTCCGAAGAAGAGACCGGAAGTAGTTTTAATTGGTAAATTGGCCATATCTCGGAAATGGCTTGGTCGTTTCAGATGCGGTTTGTTGCGTTCGATTCAGCACGCAAATACGCTTCTTTTGTGCCTAAAATTATGCCGATGCGACCAGTAGAAAGTAGGAAAAAATGTCGGAGAAGGTCACCTGAAATGGTTGACCTGAAGTGGTTTATTTTACAAAATTGGCCATATCTCGGAAACGGTTGGCTCGATTTGAATGCTTCGGGTCTCGTTGGATTCAGCATGGAAACACGCTTCTTGTGAGCCAACAAACATGCCGCTACGACCAGTAGAAAGTAGGGAAAAATGTTGCAGAAAGTGACCATAAAATGCTGAATTATACAAAATGGGCCGTATCTCGAAAACTAAGCGTTTTTCGGGGTTGCAAATGATCTCTTAGCCATTTTACGGACATAACCGCGTTGCAAAGACGCTTCTTTTGAGCCATAAACCATGCCGATACGACCAATAGATCAAAAGTTAGTAAAAAATAGTGTCTAAAAATCGTCCGAAGAAGAGACCGGAAGTAGTTTTAATTGGTAAATTGGCCATATCTCGGAAATGGCTTGGTCGTTTCAGATGCGGTTTGTTGCGTTCGATTCAGCACGCAAATACGCTTCTTTTGTGCCTAAAATTATGCCGATGCGACCAGTAGAAAGTAGGAAAAAATGTCGGAGAAGGTCACCTGAAATGGTTGACCTGAAGTGGTTTATTTTACAAAATTGGCCATATCTCGGAAACGGTTGGCTCGATTTGAATGCTTCGGGTCTCGTTGGATTCAGCATGGAAACACGCTTCTTGTGAGCCAACAAACATGCCGCTACGACCAGTAGAAAGTAGGGAAAAATGTTGCAGAAAGTGACCATAAAATGCTGAATTATACAAAATGGGCCGTATCTCGAAAACTAAGCGTTTTTCGGGGTTGCAAATGATCTCTTACGCCATTTTACGGATATAACCGCGTTGCAAAGACGCTTCTTTTGAGCCATAAACCATGCCGATACGACCAATAGATCAAAAGTTAGTAAACAATAGTGTCTAAAAATCGTCCGAAGAAGAGACCGGAAGTAGTTTTAATTGGTAAATTAGCCATATCTCGGAAATGGCTTGGTCGTTTCAGATGCGGTTTGTTGCGTTCGATTCAGCACGCAAATACGCTTCTTTTCTGCCTAAGATCATGCCGATACGACCAGTAGAAAGTAGGAAAAAATGTCGGAGAAGGTCACCTGAAATGGTTGACCTGAAGTGGTTTATTTTACAAAATTGGCCATATCTCGGAAACGGTTGGCTCGATTTGAATGCTTCGGGTCTCGTTGGATTCAGCATGGAAACACGCTTCTTGTGAGCCAACAAACATGCCGCTACGACCAGTAGAAAGTAGGGAAAAATGTTGCAGAAAGTGACCATAAAATGCTGAATTATACAAAATGGGCCGTATCTCGAAAACTAAGCGTTTTTCGGGGTTGCAAATGATCTCTTACGCCATTTTACGGATATAACCGCGTTGCAAAGACGCTTCTTTTGAGCCATAAACCATGCCGATACGACCAATAGATCAAAAGTTAGTAAAAAATAGTGTCTAAAAATCGTCCGAAGAAGAGACCGGAAGTAGTTTTAATTGGTAAATTAGCCATATCTCGGAAATGGCTTCGTCGTTTCAGATGCGGTTTGTTGAGTTCGATTCAGCACGCAAATACGCTTCTTTTCTGCCTAAGATCATGCCGATGCGGCCAGTAGAAAGTAGGAAAAAATGTCGGAGAAGGTCACCTGAAATGGTTGACCTGAAGTGGTTTATTTTACAAAATTGGTCATATCTCGGAAACGGTTGGCTCGATTTGAATGCTTCGGGTCTCGTTGGATTCAGCATGGAAACACGCTTCTTGTGAGAAAACAAACATGCCGCTACGACCAGTAGAAAGTAGGGAAAAATGTTGCAGAAAGTGACCATAAAATGCTGAATTATACAAAATGGGCCGTATCTCGAAAACTAAGCGTTTTTCGGGGTTGCAAATGATCTCTTACGCCATTTTACGGATATAACCGCGTTGCAAAGACGCTTCTTTTGAGCCATAAACCATGCCGATACGACCAATAGATCAAAAGTTAGTAAAAAATAGTGTCTAAAAATCGTCCGAAGAAGAGACCGGAAGTAGTTTTAATTGGTAAATTGGCCATATCTCGGAAATGGCTTGGTCGTTTCAGATGCGGTTTGTTGCGTTCGATTCAGCACGCAAATACGCTTCTTTTCTGCCTAAGATCATGCCGATGCGACCAGTAGAAAGTAGGAAAAAATGTCGGAGAAGGTCACCTGAAATGGTTGACCTGAAGTGGTTTATTTTACAAAATTGGCCATATCTCGGAAACGGTTGGCTCGATTTGAATGCTTCGGGTCTCGTTGGATTCAGCATGGAAACACGCTTCTTGTGAGCCAACAAACATGCCGCTACGACCAGTAGAAAGTAGGGAAAAATGTTGCAGAAAGTGACCATAAAATGCTGAATTATACAAAATGGGCCGTATCTCGAAAACTAAGCGTTTTTCGGGGTTGCAAATGATCTGTTACGCCATTTTACGGATATAACCGCGTTGCAAAGACGCTTCTTTTGAGCCATAAACCATGCCGATACGACCAATAGATCAAAAGTTAGTAAAAAATAGTGTCTAAAAATCGTCCGAAGAAGAGACCGGAAGTAGTTTTAATTGGTAAATTGGCCATATCTCGGAAATGGCTTGGTCGTTTCAGATGCGGTTTGTTGCGTTCGATTCAGCACGCAAATACGCTTCTTTTGTGCCTAAAATCATGCCGATGCGACCAGTAGAAAGTAGGAAAAAATGTCGGAGAAGGTCACCTGAAATGGTTGACCTGAAGTGGTTTATTTTACAAAATTGGCCATATCTCGGAAACGGTTGGCTCGATTTGAATGCTTCGGGTCTCGTTGGATTCAGCATGGAAACACGCTTCTTGTGAGCCAACAAACATGCCGCTACGACCAGTAGAAAGTAGGGAAAAATGTTGCAGAAAGTGACCATAAAATGCTGAATTATACAAAATGGGCCGTATCTCGAAAACTAAGCGTTTTTCGGGGTTGCAAATGATCTCTTATCCCATTTTACGGATATAACCGCGTTGCAAAGACGCTTCTTTTGAGCCATAAACCATGCCGATACGACCAATAGATCAAAAGTTAGTAAAAAATAGTGTCTAAAAATCGTCCGAAGAAGAGACCGGAAGTAGTTTTAATTGGTAAATTGGCCATATCTCGGAAATGGCTTGGTCGTTTCAGATGCGGTTTGTTGCAGCACGCAAATACGCTTCTTTTGTGCCTAAAATCATGCCGATGCGACCAGTAGAAAGTAGGAAAAAATGTCGGAGAAGGTCACCTGAAATGGTTGACCTGAAGTGGTTTATTTTACAAAATTGGCCATATCTCGGAAACGGTTGGCTCGATTTGAATGCTTCGGGTCTCGTTGGATTCAGCATGGAAACACGCTTCTTGTGAGCCAACAAACATGCCGCTACGACCAGTAGAAAGTAGGGAAAAATGTTGCAGAAAGTGACCATAAAATGCTGAATTATACAAAATGGGCCGTATCTCGAAAACTAAGCGTTTTTCGGGGTTGCAAATGATCTCTTACGCCATTTTACGGATATAACCGCGTTGCAAAGACGCTTCTTTTGAGCCATAAACCATGCCGATTCGACCAATAGATCAAAAGTTAGTAAAAAATAGTGTCTAAAAATCGTCCGAAGAAGAGACCGGAAGTAGTTTTAATTGGTAAATTAGCCATATCTCGGAAATGGCTTGGTCGTTTCAGATGCGGTTTGTTGCGTTCGATTCAGCACGCAAATACGCTTCTTTTGTGCCTAAAATCATGCCGATGCGACCAGTAGAAAGTAGGAAAAAATGTCGGAGAAGGTCACCTGAAATGGTTGACCTGAAGTGGTTTATTTTACAAAATTGGCCATATCTCGGAAACGGTTGGCTCGATTTGAATGCTTCGGGTCTCGTTGGATTCAGCATGGAAACACGCTTCTTGTGAGCCAACAAACATGCCGCTACGACCAGTAGAAAGTAGGGAAAAATGTTGCAGAAAGTGACCATAAAATGCTGAATTATACAAAATGGGCCGTATCTCGAAAACTAAGCGTTTTTCGGGGTTGCAAATGATCTCTTACGCCATTTTACGGATATAACCGCGTTGCAAAGACGCTTCTTTTGAGCCATAAACCATGCCGATTCGACCAATAGATCAAAAGTTAGTAAAAAATAGTGTCTTAAAATCGTCCGAAGAAGAGACCGGAAGTAGTTTTAATTGGTAAATTAGCCATATCTCGGAAATGGCTTGGTCGTTTCAGATGCGGTTTGTTGCGTTCGATTCAGCACCAAATACGCTTCTTTTGTGCCTAAAATCATGCCGATGCGACCAGTAGAAAGTAGGAAAAAATGTCGGAGAAGGTCACCTGAAATGGTTGACCTGAAGTGGTTTATTTTACAAAATTGGCCATATCTCGGAAACGGTTGGCTCGATTTGAATGCTTCGGGTCTCGTTGGATTCAGCATGGAAACACGCTTCTTGTGAGCCAACAAACATGCCGCTACGACCAGTAGAAAGTAGGGAAAAATGTTGCAGAAAGTGACCATAAAATGCTGAATTATACAAAATGGGCCGTATCTCGAAAACTAAGCGTTTTTCGGGGTTGCAAGTGATCTCTTGCGCCATTTTACGGATATAACCGCGTTGCAAAGACGCTTCTTTTGAGCCATAAACCATGCCGATACGACCAATAGATCAAAAGTTAGTAAAAAATAGTGTCTAAAAATCGTCCGAAGAAGAGACCGGAAGTAGTTTTAATTGGTAAATTGGCCATATCTCGGAAATGGCTTGGTCGTTTCAGATGCGGTTTGTTGCGTTCGATTCAGCACGCAAATACGCTTCTTTTGTGCCTAAAATCATGCCGATGCGACCAGTAGAAAGTAGGAAAAAATGTCGGAGAAGGTCACCTGAAATGGTTGACCTGAAGTGGTTTATTTTACAAAATTGGCCATATCTCGGAAACGGTTGGCTCGATTTGAATGCTTCGGGTCTCGTTGGATTCACGCTTCTTGTGAGCCAACAAACATGCCGCTACGACCAGTAGAAAGTAGGGAAAAATGTTGCAGAAAGTGACCATAAAATGCTGAATTATACAAAATGGGCCGTATCTCGAAAACTAAGCGTTTTTCGGGGTTGCAAGTGATCTCTTACGCCATTTTACGGATATAACCGCGTTGCAAAGACGCTTCTTTTGAGCCATAAACCATGCCGATACGACCAATAGATCAAAAGTTAGTAAAAAATAGTGTCTAAAAATCGTCCGAAGAAGAGACCGGAAGTAGTTTTAATTGGTAAATTGGCCATATCTCGGAAATGGCTTGGTCGTTTCAGATGCGGTTTAATGCGTTCGATTCAGCACGCAAATACGCTTCTTTTGTGCCTAAAATCATGCCGATGCGACCAGTAGAAAGTAGGAAAAAATGTCGGAGAAGGTCACCTGAAATGGTTGACCTGAAGTGGTTTATTTTACAAAATTGGCCATATCTCGGAAACGGTTGGCTCGATTTGAATGCTTCGGGTCTCGTTGGATTCAGCATGGAAACACGCTTCTTGTGAGCCAACAAACATGCCGCTACGACCAGTAGAAAGTAGGGAAAAATGTTGCAGAAAGTGACCATAAAATGCTGAATTATACAAAATGGGCCGTATCTCGAAAACTAAGCGTTTTTCGGGGTTGCAAGTGATCTCTTACGCCATTTTACGGATATAACCGCGTTGCAAAGACGCTTCTTTTGAGCCATAAACCATGCCGATACGACCAATAGATCAAAAGTTAGTAAAAAATAGTGTCTAAAAATCGTCCGAAGAAGAGACCGGAAGTAGTTTTAATTGGTAAATTGGCCATATCTCGGAAATGGCTTGGTCGTTTCAGATGCGGTTTGTTGCGTTCGATTCAGCACGCAAATACGCTTCTTTTGTGCCTAAAATCATGCCGATGCGACCAGTAGAAAGTAGGAAAAAATGTCGGAGAAGGTCACCTGAAATGGTTGACCTGAAGTGGTTTATTTTACAAAATTGGCCATATCTCGGAAACGGTTGGCTCGATTTGAATGCTTCGGGTCTCGTTGGATTCAGCATGGAAACACGCTTCTTGTGAGCCAACAAACATGCCGCTACGACCAGTAGAAAGTAGGGAAAAATGTTGCAGAAAGTGACCATAAAATGCTGAATTATACAAAATGGGCCGTATCTCGAAAACTAAGCGTTTTTCGGGGTTGCAAATGATCTCTTACGCCATTTTACGGATATAACCACGTTGCAAAGACGCTTCTTTTGAGCCATAAACCATGCCGATACGACCAATAGATCAAAAGTTAGTAAAAAATAGTGTCTAAAAATCGTCCGAAGAAGAGACCGGAAGTAGTTTTAATTGGTAAATTGGCCATATCTCGGAAATGGCTTGGTCGTTTCAGATGCGGTTTGTTGCAGCACGCAAATACGCTTCTTTTGTGCCTAAAATCATGCCGATGCGACCAGTAGAAAGTAGGAAAAAATGTCGGAGAAGGTCACCTGAAATGGTTGACCTGAAGTGGTTTATTTTACAAAATTGGCCATATCTCGGAAACGGTTGGCTCGATTTGAATGCTTCGGGTCTCGTTGGATTCAGCATGGAAACACGCTTCTTGTGAGCCAACAAACATGCCGCTACGACCAGTAGAAAGTAGGGAAAAATGTTGCAGAAAGTGACCATAAAATGCTGAATTATACAAAATGGGCCGTATCTCGAAAACTAAGCGTTTTTCGGGGTTGCAAGTGATCTCTTACGCCATTTTACGGATATAACCGCGTTGCAAAGACGCTTCTTTTGAGCCATAAACCATGCCCATACGACCAATAGATCAAAAGTTAGTAAAAAATAGTGTCTCAAAATCGTCCGAAGAAGAGACCGGAAGTAGTTTTAATTGGTAAATTGGCCATATCTCGGAAATGGCTTGGTCGTTTCAGATGCGGTTTGTTGCGTTCGATTCAGCACGCAAATACGCTTCTTTTGTGCCTAAAATCATGCCGATGCGACCAGTAGAAAGTAGGAAAAAATGTCGGAGAAGGTCACCTGAAATGGTTGACCTGAAGTGGTTTATTTTACAAAATTGGCCATATCTCGGAAACGGTTGGTTCGATTTGAATGCTTCGGGTCTCGTTGGATTCAGCATGGAAACACGCTTCTTGTGAGCCAACAAACATGCCGCTACGACCAGTAGAAAGTAGGGAAAAATGTTGCAGAAAGTGACCATAAAATGCTGAATTATACAAAATGGGCCGTATCTCGAAAACTAAGCGTTTTTCGGGGTTGCAAATGATCTCTTACGCCATTTTACGGATATAACCGCGTTGCAAAGACGCTTCTTTTGAGCCATAAACCATGCCGATACGACCAATAGATCAAAAGTTAGTAAAAAATAGTGTCTAAAAATCGTCCGAAGAAGAGACCGGAAGTAGTTTTAATTGGTAAATTGGCCATATCTCGGAAATGGCTTGGTCGTTTCAGATGCGGTTTGTTGCGTTCGATTCAGCACGCAAATACGCTTCTTTTGTGCCTAAAATCATGCCGATGCGACCAGTAGAAAGTAGGAAAAAATGTCGGAGAAGGTCACCTGAAATGGTTGACCTGAAGTGGTTTATTTTACAAAATTGGCCATATCTCGGAAACGGTTGGCTCGATTTGAATGCTTCGGGTCTCGTTGGATTCAGCATGGAAACACGCTTCTTGTGAGCCAACAAACATGCCGCTACGACCAGTAGAAAGTAGGGAAAAATGTTGCAGAAAGTGACCATAAAATGCTGAATTATACAAAATGGGCCGTATCTCGAAAACTAAGCGTTTTTCGGGGTTGCAAATGATCTCTTACGCCATTTTACGGATATAACCGCGTTGCAACGAAGTCACTCCTTGCTGCGCCACGTCAGACGCCTGCCAGCTCATCATTTTCTTACCATTTCCGCGTGACGTGCCTGCTGCAAGATGTGGCCACTGGCCCAAAAAAGAAATGCTCACCCTCTTCCATGTGGAATAACTTATTTTATTTCAATGAATTTACAACAAAAATTAATCAATCAACGCACGTGTGCACGTGTAACGATCACAAATGCGCATCGAAATGCAGGCCATCGGCTTCTTCGTCGCTGCTGTTGCATATATCGAATCAACTATGATACAAGAGTGCCCATCAAATGCTAAATGACTTGTGATTCACTCGAAAACAAAACAATTTAACAGCGCCTCGGCACGTGGCATTTCACGCACGAGACGTAAGAAATAAAAAATTAAACAAAAACAATCATCTGATGGAGGGGGGGGGGGAAGGGGGGCTGGTGTGGTGCTGGTGCTGGTGGTGATGGTGGTGACATGCGCTTTTAACTATATAACGGTTTAGAAGTAGATCTTCGAGAATATCGACCAAAACAATTGTAAGACGATGGCAAACACGAAGAACTTGATGCACTGATGGAGCCAATACATTCTGCGGAATAAACAAGAAGTTAAGTGAAAAAAGAGATCCCATCGCAAGGGCGTCCTCGTACCTGTTCCATCGCACAAGTGCCTCGGGAATCGTCTCCAGCGGGTCGTGCAGCAGGTACTGTCGAATGCCGCGGAAGTACTGCTGCAGGAACAGGTCCCAGTCCAGCTGTGTCATGTCGAAGAAGAAGATCTCCTTGTCGCCGTCCGACAGGCGATTCCACAGGCCACGGACGTTGTCGACTTGGAACTCCCACTGGCGCATCGAGAAGTACTCGATGACGTTCATGAATCTGTGTATCTTCTTGTACGTATTCAGTAGTCTGTGTGAAGAGAGAAGCGATTAGTAGGTGCTCGACGGACGAACGGACGGACGAACGGCCTGAACGGACGAACGGACGAACGGACGAACGGACGAACGGACGAACGGACGAACGGACGAACGGACGAACGGACGAACGGACGAACGGACGAACGGACGAACGGACGAACGGACGAACGGACGAACGGACGAACGGACGAACGGACGAACGGACGAACGGACGAACGGACGAACGGACGAACGGACGAACGGACGAACGGACGAACGGACGAACGGACGAACGGACGAACGGACGAACGTACGAACGGACGAACGGACGAACGGACGAACGGACGAACGGACGAACGGACGAACGGACGAACGGACGAACGGACGAACGGACGAACGGACGAACGGACGAACGGACGAACGGACGAACGGACGAACGGACGAACGGACGAATGGACGAACGGACGAACGGACGAACGGACGAACTGACGAACGGACGAACGGACGAACGGACGAACGGACGAACGGACGAACGGACGAACGGACGAACGGACGAACGGACGAACGGACGAACGGACGAACGGACGAACGGACGAACGGACGAACGGACGAACGGACGAACGGACGAACGGACGAACGGACGAACGGACGAACGGACGAACGGACGAACGGACGAACGGACGAACGGACGAACGGACGAACGGACGAACGGACGAACGGACGAACGGACGAACGGACGAACGGACGAACGGACGAACGGACGAACGGACGAACGGACGAACGGACGAACGGACGAACGGACGAACGGACGAACGGACGAACGGACGAACGGACGAACGGACGAACGGACGAACGGACGAACGGACGAACGGACGAACGGACGAACGGACGAACGGACGAACGGACGAACGGACGAACGGACGAACGGACGAACGGACGAACGGACGAACGGACGAACGGACGAACGGACGAACGGACGAACGGACGAACGGACGAACGGACGAACGGACGAACGGACGAACGGACGAACGGACGAACGGACGAACGGACGAACGGACGAACTCCAAAACGGACTCCAAAACGGACTCCAAAACGGACTCCAAAACGGACTCCAAAACGGACTCCAAAACGGACTCCAAAACGGACTCCAAAACGGACTCCAAAACGGACTCCAAAAAGGACTCCAAAAAGGACTCCAAAACGGGCACTCACCTTGGTTTCCTTCCCATGCACACGGATATCGTGTCGAAGATGATCGCCGGTATGTAGTGCAGGAACAGTATCGATATCAGGTGCATCACCTTGTTGGGCGTGTTCGCGTAGCAGAGGTACCAGAGCGCCTTCAGCGTCGGGTACATGAGCCCGTATTTGGTGGTCTTTGTCGTGAAATCGCCCCACGTGAGCTGATTCTCCTTAGATGTGCAGAAATTATAAACTGGGATCTCCTTTTCAACCGATATTGTACTGCAGTACACAAAGCATCAAAGTGAATACATCAGAATGACGAGCGAGACTGACTGGGGATGAATGGGGGTAGGGAACGTACCTGTACTTCTGTGCGACGTCCCACGAGGCGGCGATGATGCTGTTCACACACAGGTCCACCGGCACCATGTTCGCCACGGCATTCGGATCGCAGCGCAGTGTCCTGATGACGCCCGTGCCGGCGCCGGCAATCGCTCCAGTTGGCCCATAGAAGTTGTCAATCCAGCCGCACACCGGGTCACGATACGTCGATATGACTGCGTGACAAGTTTCGTTAACACAAGCACAAGTACAAGCGAGAACACAAGCAATCACTTACCGATTCCAGGCCGGAACATTCCGACGGGCAGCGAGCCGCCATACGTCCGCACCACATCCTCGGCGACGGCCTTCGTAAACGTGTACGTGTTCGGCCACTTGTCCAGCAATCTGAAACGTGACACAATTTAGACCTGATCGGCGCCACTCTGACTCGCCGCGGCATACGTACATGGGTGTCATGCCCTCCAGCAGCTTGTCCGGGGCGCATTCCATCAGCAGCATCATGTTCTTCGAATCGCTCGGCGGCGGATAGAACTTCTCCTCGATCTTCCGCAACGGACACTGTGTGTACGCCGTCGACACGTGAATCACGCTCTTTAGGCACTTCATCTCGTTACACAGCAGCATAACGTCGCGGCACGCCTTCACATTGATTTGCATCGCCACCTTTAGCTTCTCGTCGAAGCGCACCGTCGCGGCCATGTGGAACACGATGTTCACGTGATCGATCAGTATTTGCCGATCGACTGGGCTCAGGCCCAAACCCGGCAGCATGCAGTCGCCGGCGATCCCTTGGAAATGATGACGGAACTTTGGTGCGGCCTTTTTCATTGTGTTGAAAATCTGGCAACATTTTATGGGAATTAATTTTCAAGCGGAAGTGGATGCGTGGATGCGAGGCAGTCGACAGAGAGGTGACGGTACTAGACGAAGAGTGGAGGATGCCTGCATCTAAGTCGGGGCGCCAGTTGGTCGAGGACACGCCTTGATTGGGGCCCAGGTCCACATCGGAAGAAAAAGAAAGGGAGCCCTAGGGCAAGCCACGTCGCAGTTGACGGAAACGGAAGTCAGAAGCCAGGGCACTCCGTCCTGCCTCAAGAGAACTGAATTTCAATGAAAAACCAGTCAATTCTTTCGGAAGGCAAAGGGCCACCGATTGCCTGTTCGGACATGAAAAACAAGCCCCCTCCATTCCGCCACTCAACTTGCAGGCAAACACACACCCATGATGTCTGAATATCCGATGACGTCATGAAAAAAAATGAAAAACGCACTTTTCTCGAATTTCCCAGACTCAGTCTTATGCATTTGGGGTGAAATTTCAGTCCAAACAGGCGAAAAATCAATTTTTTGTGAACTGGCATCGCACATCCGTGGAAGTGGATTTCACGGGGACATCGTTTTGAGGAGCGAATTTCACGGGAATTAGGACGAGCCGGAGGATGTGCGGTATCAGGATAGACGGGGAATTTCATGTAGAAGAGGATTCATGCGAAATTCTCAAACGGGAGTGCATTGGATGAGGTTTGCGAGGCAAAATACGGGATAACCTCGGTAGACGCATGGTAATCGAGGGATTGCGAGGTGTGGTGGGTTGTGTGGACGAATTCTTCTGGGTTTAGGATGAGTCCAGGATTGAAGGGTATCTCGATGGATAGGGAATTTAATGTAGAAGCGTATTGATGTGCGACACTGTAAGGGGCGTGCCTTGGTTCGGGAGTTTGAAGCAAAAATCGTGAGGTCCTCCATAGCCGCCTCGAAATCGGAACAGGATGTCTTGGGAGACGAATTTCTCGGAAAATAGGACGAGTCTAGGACTAAGGGTACCTCGATGGATGGGAAATTCAATGTAGACTCGTATTCAGGTGCAACACTTTAAGGGGCGTGCCTTGGTTTGGGAGTTTGAAGCAAAAATCGTGAGGTCCTCCATAACCGCCTTCAAATAGGGACATGCAGTGTTTTGAGACGAATATCTCGGGAATTAGGACGAGTCAAGGACTAAGGGGTACCTTGATGGATAGGAAATTCAATATAGACGCGTATTGAGGTGCAACACTTTAACGGGCGTACCTGGGTTCGGGAGTTTGAAGCTAAATCATTGAGGTCCTTCATAACCGCCTCGTAATCGGGACAGGATGTATTGTGAGACGAATTTCTAAGGAAATAGGACGAGTCCAAGATTGAGGGGTACCTCGATGGATGGGAAATTCAATGTAGACGCGTGCAACACTTTAAGGGGCGTGCCTTTGTTCGGGAGTTTGAAGCAAAATCATTGAGGTCCTTCACAACCGCCTTCAAATCGCGACAGGATGTTCTCTGAGACGATTCTCTCGGCAACGAGGACGAGTGTTTTGGATGAGGTTTGCGAGGCAAAATACGGGATAACCTCGGTAGACGCATGGTAATCGAGGGATTGCGAGGTGTGGTGGGTTGTGTGGACGAATTCCTCTGGGTTTAGGATGAGTCCAGGATTGAAGGGTATCTCGATGGATAGGAAATTCAATGTAGATGCGGAATAAGTTGCGACACTTTAAGGGACGTGGGGTGGTTGGCCTGCTTCAAGCAAAAATCGTGAGGTCCTCCATGATCCCCTTGAAGTGACGACAGGATGCCGTGTGAGACGATTTCCTCGCCAACCAAGACAATCGGGTATCGGAATGGACAGAGAATCGAATGCAGAAGCGTAATAAGGTGAGATTTAACCAACAAGCGTGCCTTGTTTCATCGATTTGAAGCGAATTTCACGCATGTCCCAAGCTATCCTAGGCTAACCAAGTGCGAGCCTGTGTCCTGCGTCCTAGGGTGGATGCATAAGATGGCTTTGGATGCTACCGGTGGACTGTGAAACTCTTCAAACGGCTCTTCAAACTTGGTACATAATTGGAAGCCAGCCTCGGGAGAAGAAAACGACGACACTTCACAGCACTGCCTCTGGCTCTAGCTCTGCCTCTGTCCCGTCTTTGCTCGGATCAACTGATAAAGTGAGAGCTGCTGATGAAGCGCCTCCTTGTCCTGGTCCTCCGGAAGGCCATGCAATTTCCACAAATGTTGGTTGCTGCCTGGGTAGTTGGTAGGTAGGCCAATTGCACCGCAGAGAGAGACAGTCAGCCTGTTGCGTGGCTTTCCCAGTTGCGGCAAGTGCAGGACAGTGGCTGTGAGACGGTGCTCCGGTCACTCCTCATCTTCGTCTAGGCAGAATAGCCTAATGGGCAGTGGTCCGGCAACTACTCCCACTCGGGCTACTTGATCTCTTTGCTCGACAGCTCTGCAGTTCCGTATGGTCTGGCGCTCACAGGCGAATGTTTGAACTGTTCAGACGATGCCAGGTATTGTGCCAGGGGTTCACCTTAGCCAGGCCAGGCCAGGCCTCGGTTAATCGCCATTATTTCGAGCAAAGTGGGTAGATGAACGATTCAGGCTTATGGATTTACCAAGGACTTTACCAAAGGGCGTGTGGTGCCGCCGTGCCGCAGATCTCTGTCCGGAAGCGGGGTTTCGAAGTTCTTCTCTGGGACGGGTCGTGTTGCAGTGTAATCTAGGTGAATTATAAGATTACTGGCGCGTCCATAGTTGTAGTCACACGCCTTTAGACGACCAGTGCAGACCTGGCTGCTGTTTGCCTGCCAAAGACGTCTAAGGGGGCAAGGCTCAAGAGGATTTCCAGCGCAGCTAAGGGCGCACTGAAGCGGTGCCGACGTTGAGTCGCTGGGCCCAACACTACTTCGCCGCATAAGAAGATGTGTCATACAAGGTTGAAGACACACATTTGTGCTGCCTGGCTCCTGTCTAAGGTTTCGTAATGGCCCTCCTCACTCGTTCTTCTTTGTTGAGCCACCAGCTTAGTCTGCTGTCCAACGTGAGGCTGAGGTATTCTCGCCTCAATCAAGAAAGAGTCTTCAAAATCAAGATGAGATCAGTAAGGCGGTTCTCTGTCAACGACGTTTTGGCAAAGGGGTCGCTGGGTGGGCAGCAGACGTAGGGACAGTAATCCAAACGAGCCAACACACACAACTGCATCCTAATCAGCGCCGACTTGATGGCAGAAACTTGGTAAGAAGCACCGGAAAGTCTCCAGCAACACAAGGGGAACTGAGCGAAGCAGTGAAGCAACACGGCGCGGGACTGATTCACCAAGAGTGTGGTGGAACATGAGGCGGAGAAAGGAAAGACGGGGGAATCGATGCCGACGAGGATCGAAAGGAGAGGCGAGGCCGTTAAGCAACACTCGACCGGAGTGAGGTGAAATTCGACGCCCGGCCTCAGGCAGGAGATCCTGTGCTGATCGATATCGAGCCAGCGAACAATGGGGAGTGGCGGACGTTTCAGAACCGTCGTCCCAACGTGGTAGAAGGACATGCATCGAACCCAACGGAAGCCGAACACCATCATGGCATCGGACAGGAGTCGAAGTGGACTTAGGACGAAGCGCCGCCGGTGCCAGTGCCAAAGACGAAGGGCTCGACAGGACGAAGTGCCGCTGGTTCCAGCGCCAAAGACGAAGGGCTCGACAGGACGAAGCGCCGCCGGTTCCAGCGGCAAGGACTAAACGCCGTCGATGCCAGCTCCAAAGACGAAGAGCTGGACAGGACGAAGAGCTCGACAGGACGAAGAGCTCGGCAGGACGAAGAGCTCGACAGGACGAAGAGCTCGACAGGACGAAGAGCTCGACAGGACGAAGAGCTCGACAGGACGAAGAGCTCGACAGGACGAAGAGCTCGACAGGACGAAGAGCTCGACAGGACGAAGAGCTCGACAGGACGAAGAGCTCGACAGGACGAAGAGCTCGACAGGACGAAGAGCTCGACAGGACGAAGCGCCGCCAGTGACAGCGGCAAGGACCAAACGCTGTCGATGCCAGCTCCAAAGACGAAGGGCTCTACAGGACGAAGGGCTCTACAGGACGAAGAGCTCGACTGGACGAAGCCTCGCCAGACAGGAAACTACAAGGACAACAGCGAGGGAGAAGATTTCGATCTCGACGGCGTGGTCGGTGATATGATGGCTGAGCTGTAGCATCTGATGTACGCGGCCATTGCACCCGTGTTTCGGCCCGGGTATCAATCCGGAGTTTGAGTGTGTCGCCACTTGACGACGTCCATGTATCGTCGACCATTTTGCAAGCAGTACGAGTACAGCTAGAGAGAACTGACCGACGCTACTGTGGATTCCTGGAGCTTTTTTTTCGCCGAATTTCTTCCACGTTCTGGTTCGTAAAATGGACCAAGTTTTGAGAGTCAGTGCGCCCCAATGCAGCGCTTAACAACCTCCGACAAAGCGTGGTACCACAAACGTGCGCCTGCTGTCACCAGCTAGCCACCGTCTCACGGACGGTCCTCTTGAAGACTAAGGACCTGGGCTCACCTGAAACCGCCTCTCACTTGACTTAAACCAAAACCAACGCCAAACCACGCCCGACTCGACTCAATCCCCTCCAAGGTCACAGCGCAGTACTCATGGCAATCCCTTGCGGGATCTCATGTCCATTGGCGTGTCACATTGCAGAGGTGCGTCGCAATTAAATGAAAGCAAATTTGGTCTACATACCGGATCATCAAAGATCTCCTCGACCCTTGTGTGGACATCCTTGTTCTTCTTGTTCCGGATCAGAATATAGATGTTCTCGATCCCCGGGCACGATGTGAACAGCTTGTTGAGCAGTACTGCAAGTGGAAGAGATGATTGAATGAAACGAACGAAAGAAGAAGCTCGACATAGACTTACTCTTGCCCAGGAAGCCAGTGCCGCCCGTGATCAGGATGTTCGTGCCGTAGTAGAAGTTCTGCAGCGGCGTCAGTTGATCCTCGATACTCATGTCTGTCGCTAGATGCATGGTCAATGGGTTTACTCTCCTCTCTCTCTCTCTCTCTCTCGCTCTCGCACTCTCTCACTCTCTGTCTCTAGAACAGGAATTTCACAAATTTCTGCAAAAGAAAGAAGCATTCACATTTTATTTTCAAAACAAGAGGAAATTCCCTGAAATTCAAAAAAGAACAACTTTGTGACGACAGTCGACCGGCCGGACGAACGCGAATGGCATGGCGGAGAGGACACGACGAGACGCGGCTTGACTGTGCAATCGCAGCTGACATTGTGAGCTCCGTTTGCAATTGTCATTCACAGAGCGCTCACTGCGGGGGCACAAAATTGAAGAAAAAATAAAAGCAAACCGAAGCTTGACTGGCAGCCCTGCGATTGCATGTACAGCTGGCTGGCAGCGTTGGAAGCTCAGCGGCAGCGCAGCGAATGCTAATTATTAACAACAAACGATATATTTATAAATAATAAAAAAAAATACATTTTTACTGTTTTCCGTTCCCGGGGGGAGGTACGCGTGCAGTCACTAGAGGCGGCCCAGCGGTATCTGTGGATATCTCGCCGACGACAACGATATCATTGATTGTGGTTAATTTGCTTTTTTTGAATTGAATTGCAGCCGCAATCGATTGGTCAGTGGGGTAATGGCATTACGTCGTGAGTGTTTTCATTGAACGATCAATTTTCATTGGTTTCATCACATTAACTGGGTCGCCGAGGGTTTGGGTGGTAGCGGGCGGGGTGGGTGGAAGGGTTTCAGATTACCCTTGACATTCGGTGTGTAGAGGTGGGTGTGGGACGGTCGCACACGCACGTACACAGAAAGAATCCCAAAGACGTGGATGGGCACTAGTGGAAGGCACTAGAAGTGTCGCTTTGCTACAGGAACGCAAGGCAGTGCCTCGAATTTAGTCGATTTCGCTCCAGATTGCTCCTTTTAGCGGCGGGCCGCCTCTAGGCTGGTTTCAGAAGCCTCGAGAACGCAAGGCAGTGCCTCGAATTTCGTCGATTTCGCTCCAGATTGTTCGCTTTAGCGGCGGGCCGCCTCTAGGCTGGCCTCAGAAGCCCCGAGAACGTAAGGCAGTGCCTCGAATTTCGTCGATTTCGCTCCAGATTGCTCCTTTTAGCGGCGGGCCGCCTCTAGGCTGGCCTCAGAAGCCCCGAGAACGTAAGGCAGTGCCTCGAATTTCGTCGATTTCGCTCCAGATTGCTCCTTTTAGCGGCGGGCCGCCTCTAGGCTGGCCTCAGAAGCCCCGAGAACGCAAGGCAGTGCCTCGAATTTGGTGGATTGCTACTTTCAACGCTTTGCCGACCCGACGTGGAGCGATGTGGTTCGTATTCCACTTCTAATCTTGTCCTTTTTGGCGGTTTCGCTACGGACAATCAAGGCAATGTACGTGTCCGCGTCTCAATTTGCCCTTTTTAACGGTCTCGCAGCAGAAACCGCGAGGACTAAAGTCAATGTCTCCGATGCCGTGGCAGAAAAAAACCCACATTCTACGAGGCATGACGGCAGCCTGGCTGGCAGATTGCTCCTTTCAGCGGTTTGTGGACACGACGTGGAGCGTTGCCGTACGGAGTCCGCTTCTTAGTTTGTTTCGCAACAGAAATGTCGTCAAGCAAGGGCTACATGCGGACACGCTTACATGCGTGCGGATATGCGGATATGAGGACATGCATGTAGTTAGTCCCCCAACTGGTCCTTTTTTACGGTCTTGCAGCGGAAACCGCGTCAATGTCTCGAAAATTTCCCACAAATCCACACGTCGTGAGGCAGGACGTTAGACTGCTGGCTTTAGCGGTTTAGCGTGTCTAGAGACGACAGGCGTACGTAGTCCGCTTCTCAATTTGTCCTTTTTGGTCGGTTTTGCAACAGAAAAGATGCCAAAAATGGCATGAACTTGACGATAGACGCGTCGACGAGGTTAGCCCGTGTGTCCTTTTTAGCTGACTGTCCTGACATCAGCCAGTGTCTTCGATTCCGCGGCAGAAATAACCAGGCATGGGGTCAGGTTGCTCCTTTAGGAGGAGACGACAGTTCGCACTGTGCGGCATGAGCTTCAGTTGTTCCTTTAAGAGGAGACAACAGTCCTTATCGGTTTCGCAACAGAAAAGTGGCCATGAATGGCGTGAACTTGACGCCGTGTGAACCAGAAACCCCAAGAAAAGAGCCCGCGTCTCCGATTCCACGGCAGAAACGACGTGAGTTTAGTCCTTCTCTCCTTTTTAGCGGCGTCGTGGCAATAAAGTCCACACGTTGGGCACAAACTTCGTCGGTTTCGCAGACGTCGGGACAGAATTGACGACACGAAGTGGGCCTGCCTGTTAAAGGCGTCCTCCTCATCGGTTTCGTGACAAAATCGATGAGACTTCGAGGCGATTTCTGTCAATAAGTGTCGGAAGGACCTCATCGTCATGTCTCTCAGTCAAAATGAACACACTCCCGACGTCACAACTAGATCCTCCTTCTCTGACGGAGTCTACCCGAAATAAAGCGCTCCTTAAACAGATGCAATCAACGCGGGGAACTAACTCCGAATTCGACTCAACGTTACCTCGCTGAATTTAAGAAAAACACCAGCACAGCCCCTCGGTCACTGAACAGCAATAAAAAGCCACCGCACAACGAATTCACTTCACTGGAGGGTGCGTTCCTTCAAAACCGTCAAAAAAACAAAAAAGAATCGATCGCACGATGAACAAGCAAGCACTCCCGACGGACAACGAACGGACGGTCACAATCCGAACGTACTGAAGCTGAGCCCGTGCGTCGTCGTTTCAGATTTTCAAACCGCGGCCAAAACCGTCATCACAATCAAACATGCATACACCGCGGTGAATAGGCAACAAGACAAGATACGAGCCGAGTCGAGTCGAGTACATCGTGTGTACTGAAGTCATTGATGTTGGCTCGGCTCGACTCGGCTCGGCTTAAAGTAAACACTCTAGAGTGTACCGGACATTGAGATGAGTGATGATCGGCGGCGGTGTGCGGTCGCATGGGCTGGCAAATCAATACGCCGCGCCGCACCGCACCGCGCCAAGTTAATTCGCCGAGATTGACACAGACACCGTGTGGCGTTGTGCCGTGTTTATCGTTCGACTTAGGCGAACGGTGTTTGCTTTGGCAGTAAATTAGCAAAGTCTTGTTCGCGTTCGCAATGTACAGCAATGATCGGTGTCCAGTTGGCCTTGGATTTGTTTTTTTTTTTTTCGCTTCGCATGAGTACAGCCGAAGCCTTCGTTTGCTTTACACTTGTTTTCTTTTTTGACTTCCCAATCGAACCAGCGGCTGTTTGGTCAGCTTCGGAGTGACTCGGAGAGAAGCTAGGCCACCTCCTGCCCTTAGGCAAGTCCTCAAGTGGATCCATTCAACAGAAGGTCGAATTCGCCGCGGGGCAGCAACGCCAACGAACTTCTGTTGACCACCCAGAGCAACTCGAAGGTCTCTTTGGCTGCTCAGCAGCCGCAGTTGCCAACTCCAATGCTCTTGCCTTTATGTCCTCAATGGTGACAGAATAGAGGATCGACTTCGCCGCAGTGGGACGCTAACGACGCTAACGACGCCGCACTTCACCGATGACGGAGAAGGACCTCGGCACGCCAACTTGGGGGCAACTGTCCAGCTTGACAGGCTTACTCGCTGAGGCCCAGCGGCAGTAGAAGAAGAAGACCGGAAATGCCGTCAAAAATGGCCGCCCGGAAGCACTTCATATCTCGAAGATGGTGCGCCTTTTTCGGCAGTTTTGCTTTCTGATTCAGTTTACGCTTCGTTTGTGGATCGTTTTGTACCAGAATCTTGACGATCCCACCACGACAAGGGAAAAACTGTCAGCAGAGGTCCCCGAAGGCACATATTTTCTATAATCGGCCATATCTCGAAAACTATGAGTCTCCGGTTGGAGGTTGCTTCCGGACATCGAAAGAGGATCCACAGACGCGCCTTTGCTGCCCAAGTAGTTGCTGCTACTCCTACTGGGAGCTCGGTAAAGTCCCCCCGAAAGTGCATCAAAAGACAAAATGGCGGACATCTTGAAATCGGTGCCTTTTTTCTGCGGTCGGAGGTTGCATCTATAGAGGATCCAAGGACGCTTACAAGCATGTCTAGTTTTTTTCTGGTACCTCTAATGTCGATCGGACCACGAGAAGGTTGGAAAGTGTCGGCATAGAAAGCACATATTTTCCAAAATCGGCTATATCTCGAAAACGATGCATCTCCGGTTGGATGCTGTTTCCGGGCATCGATAGAGGATCCAAAGACGCATCTTTACCGCCCAAGTATATGCCTCTACCCCAAATGTGATCTCAGAAAAGTTCCTCCTAAGTCACATTAAAATACAAAATGGCGGACATCTCGAAATCGGTGTCTTTTTCCTGCGGTCGGAGGTTACTCCCGGTCATCGATAGAGGATCCAAAGACGCGTCTTAACGGTCCAAGTATATGCCTGTACCCCCAATAAGAGCTCAGGAAAGTTCCCCCAAAGTCGCATCAAAAGACAAAATGGCGGACATCCGGAAATCGATGCCTTTTTTCTGCAGTCGGACCTTGGAGCCCGAGCCTCCTCCCACTGTTCAGACCCCACAACCGTGCGCACACTTCCGCCTCAGCAGTTAGCAATGCACACGGGGAATGAAAGAAAACCCGCATCGCAACACAAAGAGACGCGCAAATATGTAAAGTGACGCAGCAAAGTCATACCCCTGGACGGATCGCTGTAATGTCTCCCAAAACAGAAATGACGTGATCCCCTACAGCGTTGATTGCTGTTTACACTCCGATGTAGATGTTAAAAACATCACGGCGACGTTAACTCACGGGATAATCGACAGCCAATGACACCACTGAAGAGCGGTAATAAAGAACTAAAATTTCGGATGTTCAACAACCGAAAACCCCCCACGGGGGTTAACCCATCGATCACGTCCTGAGAAGAGCGCGCAACCGCTGCTGTGCACACAACTAATCGACCGCAATGATCTAACGTGTTTATTGTTATTGTACTAGTCTCCGGTTAAGACAGGCACAAATTCAAAAGCAAACACATCGGCTTGGGCAAACATTTGGTCTTGGATCAGCTCGTGTGTGCCACCGCCAATGATATGCGCGTACGATCGTGCAATTCCGCTTGTAACAGGGCTCCGATGAGTCAATGGCCTTAAACCGATCGTCAAACGTTGCGACGCACCGAGAACCCCGGGTCCGCGCAAGGGCCACGTAATCGTGTTGCCATACTTTGAATACCGATCGTATACTCATTCACATGCTGTTTATGGTTTTACTGCCTTACTGGGCGGCCCGGACGGCGGACGGCCCGGACAGCTCGGGCACACAAGTGCACCGCGTCGTCGTCGTTCACACCACGTTTGCCTCAGTTCTCGTGTTGGACAATTTTTGCACCTCACTGTTAAGTGGACGGATGCCGCAGTGAAGGTCAAGCGAGAAGCGAGAAGCGAGAGTGCTTTGGGGGGGAACTTCAAATCGTGTTCCTCGTTAATTTGCTGGGTCTGGGCCACTGCCCGATGTGCAATGAAGAACCGATCTGATCTGACAAGACGGTCGCCGATCGGTGTTACGACACCGGCCCGATCACTTGTGATTTCGCTCGAATCCGAGGCACATTGGAGGCGCATGTGTCCACGGCGAGAACGTACATTTGCCGCGCGCGGCGCGCACTAAAACCACCTCGGCGGTACTTGTGATATTTCACATCTCGTCTATTTGTTGGTTAATATTTGCACAAGACATTTGAGAGAAACGATATTAAACGACGACGACGACGGAGAAGAAGAAACTTCACTCACGGGCTACGATCGGCAGAGATGACGAGCGCGCACTAGCTGCTACAGCGCCTAGAGGACAGGACGAGGCGGCAAGACGTTTTGAGGGCGCACAAAGGTTGAGAGTTCCTTTTTATACCTGGTGTCGCTGCTCCAGGCATCCCCTCTCTCCCACCAATCAGCCACCCAGCCACCCACCTGTGTGCGACTGGATGTCAGTGCTTGTGGAGTGCTATCGGGTAAATATTGATTTGGTTTGCATGATTTGCGACCAGTATGGCTGTGTGGCAGTGGGTGGCAGGGGGCGGCACGGGTGGCAAAACAGACAGGCACTCGATGCGACGATGGAAATGAATGGCGGGGCGCGTAACCGTAAGCGTAAGCTCGAGTGTGTGTGCATCGGAGTCTATCAAAGCTTATTTGAATTGCTGCTCCTTAATGATTAATGGAACGGGTAGGCAACTAATGATCGTCGTCGGCACGCCGGTGGTCACCTCTTGAACTTTGATATCCTGGGCGGCACAGAGTCAACTAGTTCTTGAGTGCTGAAGTCAGGTGCATTAATCATTTGACACTTGATTGCAATGCGGAAGCTGACGAGGAGCTGTTGTTGTCGACTTGGAGGATTCGGAGTGGGAGGCGATTGGAGCGGAGACGTCACAATGGACTTACGATTATTCTCAGAAGGCGGGGAATCGTCTAAGGCAACCGATCGTCTAAAGAAGCCGATCGTCTATAGCAGCCGATCGTCAAAAGGAGGCGATCGTCTAAGGAAGCCGATCGTCAAGAGGAGGCGGTCGTCTGAGAGAGCCGATCGTCTAAAGGAGGCGATCGTCTAAAGCAGCCGATCGTCAAAAGGAGGCGGTCGTCTGAGAGAGCCGATCGTCTAAAGGAGGTGATCGTCTAAAGGAGGCAATCGTCTAAAGGAGGCAATCGTCTAAAGGATGCGATCGTCTAAAGGTGGCGTTCGTCTAAAGGTGGCAATCGTCTAAAGAAGCCGATCGTCAAAAAGAGGCGATCGTCTGAAGGAGGCGATCGTCTAAAGCAGGCGATCGTCAAAAAGAGGCGATCGTCTGAAGGAGGCGATCGTCTAAAGCGGCCGATCGTCTAAAGGAGGCGGTCGTCTAAAGGAGGCGATCGTCTGAAGGAGCTGATCGTTTGAAGCAGGAGGCGATCGCCAAAAGCAGCCGATCGTCAAGAGGAGGCGGTCGTCTGAGACAGCCGATCGTCTAAGGGAGCCGATCGTCTAAAGGAGCCGATCGTCTAAAAGAGCCGATCGTCTAAAGGAGGCGATCGTCTACAGGAGGCGATCGTATAAAGGAGGCGATCATCTAAAGGATGCGATCGTCTAAAGGTGGCGTTCGTCAAAAAGAGGCGATCGTCTGCAGGAGGCGATCGCCTAAAGCAGCCGATCGTCTAAGGGAGCCGATCGTCTAAAGGAGCCGATCGTCTAAAGGAGCCGATCGTCGAAAGGAGGCGATCGTCTAAAGGCGCGATCGTCTAAAGCGGCCGATCGTCAAAAAGGGGCGATCGTCTAAAGGAGCCGATCGTCTAAAGAAGGCGATCGTCTAAAGGAGGCGATCGTCTAAAGGATGCGATCGTCTAAAGGTGCGATCGTCTAAAGAAGCCGATCGTCTAAAGCAGGCGATCGTCAAAAAGAGGCGATCGTCTGAAGGAGGCGATCGTCTAAAGCGGCCGATCGTCTAAAGTAGCCGATCGTCAAAGAGGGGCGATCGTCTAAAGGAGCCGATCGTCTAAAGAAGGCGATCGTCTAAAGGAGGCGATCGTCTAAAGGATGCGATCGTCTAAAGGTGGCGTTAGTCTAAAGGTGCGATCGTCTAAAGAAGCCGATCGTCTAAAGCAGGCGATCGTCAAAAAGAGGCGATCGTCTGAAGGAGGCGATCGTCTAAAGCGGCCGATCGTCTAAAGTAGCCGATCGTCAAAAAGGGGCGATCGTCTAAAGGAGCCGATCGTCTACAGCAGCCGATCGTCAAAAGGAGGCGATCGTCTAAAGGAGGCGATCGTCAAGAGGAGGCGGTCGTCTGAGAGAGCCGATCGTCTAAAGGAGGTGATCGTCTAAAGGAGGCAATCGTCTAAAGGAGGCGATCGCCTAAAGCAGCCGATCGTCAAGAGGAGGCGGTAGTCTGAGAGAGCAGATCGTCTAAAGGAGCCGATCGTCTAAAGGAGGCGATCGTCTGAAGGAGGCGGTCGTCTAAAGCGGCCGATAGTCTAAAGGAGGCGGTCGTCTAAAGGAGGCGATCGTCTAAAGGAGGCGATCGTCTAAAGGAGGCGATCGTCTAAAGGAGGCGATCGTCTAAAGGTGGCGTTCGTCTAAAGTAGCCGATCGTCAAAAAGGGGCGATCGTCTAAAGCAGCTAATCGTCTAACGGAGCCGATCGTCTCATGGTCTAAAGCAGTTGTCCACCTAGGGCGGCAGCAGCTCCAAACCAACAGAAGCTATGTATGTACACATTCCCCAATCAGATGGACACCCCGAAACCACAAGGGAACCGTCAACGTGAACAAAGCTCATCCTTGGCACGTGCATAACCTCATTTCTACCAATTTACAAACCAAAAGAAAAGAAAAACTACGCAAAAAGGCAGCAAAACATTGCCGCAATACTTACACGTTCGATTTTCTGTTACAGCACGGCGCATACACAAACGCGCGCACACGACGCTCGCACTCGCGTTAACTTGAATCGATGACGGAGTACAATTTATGCGTTGACTACCGTACCGTTGCGTTGGCAGGGCGACGGGGCGGGGCAATTGATGGTCTCCTCAATAATTCGGAGGCATTTAGACCGTTTTAGATGGCAAATAGGTTCACTTACTCTTTGTCTGGGAACACGGATGGCATCCTCTTTGCAAGGGAACTCAGGTGTGCGACTCCGGTCGTGTGTGACTTCGCTCGCCGTTCACAAACGCACGTGCGTGTGTTGCGTGATCGTTTACGTGAAGCGGTTGAGTTACGTTTCGTTCGTCGGATTACTTGCTTAGTCGGACTTTGACGGATAGCGGTTATCGATTATGAACTGAAAGACAAAGCGTACCGATTACAAGAGGGGAAGGGGTGCTGTTTAAAAATTCATAAGACACGGGACTCGATTGGATTGGATTGGATTTGGGGCGGAGGGTGAAGCGAGTGTGGACTGAGTTCATTCATTCGTTTGTCCGCTTGACTGCGCTTGTCTGGTGTGAAGAGAGCGAAGAGCTTGGCTCCATCGGCGTGCACTCGGCCGCGGAAGTGTGCATTTCTTGTTTTCTACGTGAGATGACGTAAGTCGCTGGCTGCGTACGTAAATGAGAGTGACTGTGAGGCAGGTGGCAGGCATGTTGGCTTGTTGACTGGTGGTCAGGTCCACCGGGGATTGTAGTTGCTTTGGTCCGAGGTGGACGCAATGCTGTGCCACAACGGGTGGAGCCCTGACTCGCCATAGCTGCGAGTTCGATGTGGCAGCTCAACTCAACTTTTTTGTCAATCATTCGTTGTGGTCAACTACTTGTCTGTCTTTAGAGAGGCCTTGCTAGAATATTCCAAGCGGAAAGACCTTGTGGTGGATGCAGTTTGTTGGGAAGTTTGACGAAGAGAATGATTTGACAGCCCAGTCAGAGATGTCATTTGGGGGACATCATCTAAAGCACCCGATCGTCCGTAGGACGCGATCGTCAAAAGGAGGCGATCGTCTCACGGAGGTGATCGTCTAAGGGATCTGATCGTCTAAAAGAGGCGATCGTGTAAAGAAGGCGATCGTCCAAAGGAGGCTATCGTCTAAAGGAGGCGATCGTCTAAAGCAGCCGATCGTCTAAAGGAGGCGATCGTTTAAAGGAGGCGATAGTCTAAAGGAGGCGAGCGTCTAAAGGAGGCGATCGTCTAAAGGAGGCGATCGTCTAAAGGAGCCGATCGTCTAAAGCAGCCGATCGTCTAAATGACTCGATCGTCTAAAGGAGGCGATCGTCTATAGGAGGTGATCGTCTAAGGCTGCCGATCGTCTAAAGGAGGCGATCGTCTAAAGGAGGCGTTCGTTTAAGGGAGCTGATCATGTCTGTCCGTCAGACAACAGGCGTCAAGTTTCCCTCAATCGAGGGTCTCCAGTCCAAGCGCATGATGCGCAACATTACCCAACGGCAGACGTAACCCAAGGGTAACATAATTGCGTGTCTCTTCGCCTCCATTCCCACACATAATCTGCATAAAAAGTTTCTATTTTTTTTTTTTCTTCTTCATTCTTTCTGTTCACCTTTAGCAACGATTGCAACACACGCTGCGGGGCAGACAGACAACAACATAGACACTTTCTTTGGCCTTGAATGTGAGCTAACTTTGAAACTTTCCTCGTCACCCCTTCCCACCCCGCATGCCGAATTTGGCCTGTGCATACATTATCTCGATCGGAATATAGCATAACACAACCAAGTCTGCATCTCGTTAAAAGTCTAATCCACATTGTCTCCTCTCTGTTGCGTATCATTACTTGATATCTCGCCATATGGATTGTGCTGTGTGTGTGTGTAACAGAGGAAGGGTGGGGGGGGGGGAGTAGTGTAACGCAACGATTAAGGGGGATAGAGATAACTATCATCATCAGCATTCATAACAGCACTTAAGCCAATTATGACATTGTAATCATTATTCAATAAGGCACCACAACCGCACTAGTTTAAGCTATCCCCCCTCCCCCTTCGCCACACACACACACTCCATTCCACACCACTCCTCATCAATTCAGTGTTGCCCTACTCCCCTGGTTCACACAGCCCGGATCGGATGTGTATGCGCGCGTGCATACTCTCATCTTTTTTTTTACATCGAACGGATGTACACTTGTTCGCTGGGCTTCTCCCAGACGAGACGAACGAATGAATAAGTGAATCTGTGCGACATTCGCACAAATGCGATGCGATGCGAATGCCGAGTACAGTGGCTGCGGGGAGTACTGGGTTTCCTTTTTTTTTTTACAAATTTTTAAAAAAAATGTATATGTAAAGACGAATGAAGTTAAGCAATGGCGACTAGCAACAGATACAACGGTCACGGTTGTATTTGTAAATACCACTTTCACTTGGCGCATAAACCTTGTTTTGAAAACAAAAAAAAAACCAGCCACTAGCCTCCGCAGAGTCAGTCGATCGATCAGTCAGTTGGCCAGCCAGCCAGTCGAGTCGGTTTGGTTCGTTCGATCGGGATCAGGAAACTGCGATGTAACGATGATGGGGTCGGCTGTCCTGGGAAACGCGCACAAAATGAAAAAAAAAAAATGGAAAAACATGATTTCGAGCGAGGAACCATCCGATCATTCGACCATCGACCAGCAACAGCAACATCATGAGCAATCGCATTCACCATCGCCAGCAGCAGCACACAACGTAACTCTTCACTTTCACTAATTGAATAAATCAATAGAGGCACCGCGCTGAGCTCAGGCGATACCAGTTAACTTCGATTTCGATTACAATTCCGCCGTTCGTTGGATTAAATTAAGTCGAACGGAATATATAATTACACCTCAACAAGGGGGGCAGGGCGGAGGGGCGACAGGGATTCATTCAGGGTTACTTTCTTTTGCAGGCACTTCTTTTTTGCATCACACTCTTCACACGCACACAGGCACACAATGCATCCGTTTCCCGCGTTTATGTAAGGACACCACGTCGAAATTTCAAAATCTGAGGACTGACACAATTGCACTCGCATCTAATGACGCACACGGTGGCCTCGTCTGTCTGGCTAAGGCTTCTCTAGGATTCCTCGAAGTTAAGCTTCCTCTTTTCCTTTTTTTCAAAAAATAACCGCTCGACTAACGAACTAACGGCGACTCGGCAGGAAACAGACGAACAAACGAAAAAAAAAAAAAAAAAAAAAAAAGTAAATCTGTTGGATCCCTTTTGTTATTTCTTTCAAAAGGGTCCCTCTTAATCGACAAACACACAAACACAGAGAAAATGTGATTTTTAAACAATAACCAACCAAAAAAATCCAACAAGCACCGAGATGTACTGGACTGGACGACGGCTTGGAGAGACTTGGAGTGTCTTGGATGCGATTGTGAAGCGCGCGTCCCACCACCACCGAAATTTTGTCTGACCACGGTGACGAAGAGAAACACGACACACTGCGCGACGGAAAGAGAGGAGGTGTTTTTTTTTTGTTGTTTTTTTTTGTTGTTATTTTTTATTGTTGTTGTTGTTGTTCATATCCACAAGTTTGTCTGGCCGACTGGATGGGCTGGCGGTATCGTCTGATGGCAAAGAGTATCTGTGTCGCATCGTTACATAGTCCGCGCGCTGCCGCTGCCGCTGTTGCTGCTGCTGCCTCAAAGGTTAATAATAAAAAAAAAAAAAAATAAATAAAAAATTTAAATTCACACTCGTTATATTCGTTTACATAAATGGTATTTATATAACAGTTCTTCAGCTTCCCCCGTGCACCTGCCAATCGGTTTCATCATTTTGCTTATTTTTTTTCTTCTTCTTCTTCTTGTTCATCTTCATCTTCTTGGAATTTCTGACGTGAATCACGGCAGAGTGCAGACTGGCTTGCTTACCCACACACCGTGTATTCACGGGAGGGGGAGGCGGTGGGAAGGGCATAAGGTGAAAACGTAAGACAGCCAACGAACGTGTCGTCAGCGCAAGCGATGGTTGCACTTTCGGTTTAAGCCTGGCAGACTTCGATTACGATAGACGACAGGGGACGGGCCAACCGCCAACCGCCAAACGCCAACGACCTTGAAGGGAACAGACCGCAATGAATGGGATCACATAACGCTGAGGCGTGAAGTGACGGCGTGTGACATTGTTTTCAAGTCGAAACTGGGGCGGTTTCGCCATTTGAAGAATTTCAAATTCGATCAAATGCGCCAGCCACCGAATTGGATCGAGCGCGCGAGGTATCGCATTCAAATCGGTTAATTGGGGCGTGGAATTATGCAATTTTGGGACGTGCTGTGAGAACTCTGGTGGACTGGGAGTTTCTGCTGCCAGACCAGCTGCAGTCGCATAGCATTGAGACGTGGTTCCTTACGGTCGTCTGAGGCACCCGATCGTCTAAGGCAGCCGTCGTCAAAGTGAGCTGATCGTCTGAAGGAACCGATCGTCTAAGGCAGCCGATCGTCTAAAGGAGCCGATCGTTTAAGGCAGCCGATCGTCTAAAGGACCCGATCGTCTAAGGGAGCCGATCTAAGGCAACCGATCGTCTAAGGGAGCCGATCGTCTAAGGGACCCGATCGTCTAAGGCAGCCGTCGTCAAAGTGAGCTGATCGTCTGAAGGAACCGATCGTCTAAGGCAGCCGATCGTCTAAAGGAGCCGATCGTTTAAGGCAGCCGATCGTCTAGGGCAGCGGATCATCTAAAGGAGTCGATCGTTTAAGGCAGCCGATCGTCTAAAGGACCCGATCGTCTAAGGGAGCCGATCTAAGGCAACCGATCGTCTAAGGGAGCCGATCGTCTAAGGGAGCCGATCGTCTAAGGGAGGCGATCGTCTAAGGGACCCGATCGTCTGAAGGAGCTGATCGTTTAAGGCAGCCGATCGTCTAAGGCAGCCGATCGTCTAAGGCAGCCGATCGTCTAAGGCAGCCGATCGTCTAAGGCAGCCGATCGTCTAAGGCAACCGATCGTCTGAAGGAGCTGATCGTTTAAGGCAGCCGATCGTCTAAGGCAGCCGATCGTCTAAGGCAGCCGATCGTCTAAGGCAGCCGATCGTCTAAGGCAGCCGATCGTCTAAGGCAGCCGATCGTCTAAGGCAGCCGATCGTCTAAGGCAGCCGATCGTCTAAGGGAGCCGATCGTCTAAGGGAGCCGATCGTCTAAGGGAGCCGATCGTCTAAGGGAGCCGATCGTCTAAGGCAGCCGATCGTCTAAGGCAGCCGATCGTCTAAGGCAGCCGATCGTCTAAGGCAGTCGATCGTCTAAGGCAGCCGATCGTCTAAGGCAGCCGATCGTCTAAGGGAGCCGATCGTCTAAAGCAGCCGATCGTCTGAAGGAGCTGATCGTCTAAAGCAGCCGATCGTCTAAGGCAGCCGATCGTCTAAGGCAGCCGATCGTCTAAGGCAGCCGATCGTCTAAGGCAGCCGATCGTCTAAGGGAGCCGATCGTCTAAGGCAGCCGATCGTCTAAGGCAGCCGATCGTCTTAAGGAGGCGATCGTCTAAGGCAGCCGATCGTCTAAGGCAGCCGATCGTCTAAGTCAGCCGATCGTCTAAAGCAGCCGATCGTCTAAGGCAGCCGATCGTCTAAGGCAGCCGATCGTCTAATGAAGCCGATCGTCTAAGGCAGCCGATCGTCTTAAGGAGGCGATCGTCTAAGGCAGCCGATCGTCTAAGGCAGCCGATCGTCTAAAGCAGCCGATCGTCTAAGGCAGCCGATCGTCTAAGGCAGCCGATCGTCTAATGAAGCTGATCGCCTAGGGGAACTGAGCACCAGAAACCCCAGCCGGACGATATGCAACGATTTTTCGCAGCAGGCGACCTTGACAAAGGTAAACAGTTGCATACTCGCCGGGCTGAAAGTTGGAACACGTGCAGAACGTCGGTCGGCTGTAGGTGGCGGTATTAAGGAGAAAACGACGCTTTCGGGCACTGTTTCTACTTGTACTAACTTTGAAGGCACCTAGCATCAAGTGGAACGCGTAGATTGAAACTGCTGCTCGTCCACGTAGATGTGGATCCTAAGAAGGACCTTTGACTTCCTTCAAAGGCGTCTATTGATGCCCAGAAGCAAAGAAGGCGGACGACCTTAGAGAGATTCGAATGGGCGGGGGTACATTTACTGACGAAGGCTGCCGCAAAAATTGGCAAGCATTGAAAGAGTTGATGGTGCTACCTCGTCCTGACACCAAAACGACGAATTAGTGAAGGACTGTGTCCTATATAGGGTAAGGAAACGCAAGAAATGACACCACCCACGGAGATAGAACGAAGGATCACAGACGCTCGCCAATCGCTGTGTCTTTGGGCGTGGAAGGCAATTGAGGAATAAAGCCTTGTCTCGACGAACCAAGAGAATCCCCTTGATAGTCCCAATCCGAGGCGTCCGACGAGGAGATTCTTGGTCGCTTCGAGAGGAAAGTCCTTTGTGGACATGGACACCAATGCTCCGGGCCCCCGGAAAGGCTGCGACTCCAACGCCGCGGGAAAAGGAAGACCACGCCACCAAAAGGGACTCTGGAAGCAGCCAGCACAAGACCGCACCAGATGAGGACGCATGTTGGCTGAGGCCCCCAGGTCCAGCGCGGACTGTAGCGCTAGCCAAAGAAGAAGGAGAATTTAGTATCCATTCAACTGCGGCAATGTCGTGGATGCCCATTATCGGCCAGTGTCAGACAGACTGCCACAACTGAAGGCAACCTTCTGTCTTGGCAGGAATTTGGATGTATTTTGACTTGACGCAGACTGGGCCGCAGGACACAGGCCTTGGAACGTACAGCACTTTCGCCTGTGGAACATAGCAGAATGATGCGTCTTTGCAACCCCTACCAATGTCCAGAAGCGACCTCTGGCCGCAGACGCGCACCGTTCTCGAGATATGCCCGATTCTGGAAAATATGTGGTTTTTCTAGGACATTTGCGGACACAATTTCCTACCTTCTACTGTTCGGATCCAAACAATTTTGGTGGCAAAAGAGGCGTCAATTCAAGGAGCACATATGAAAAGTACACCGAAAATCGCACCGTTTTCGAATTATTCGCGATTTTGTAAAATAAACCGATTCAGGTCACCTTCTCCGACACTTTTTTACGACACTCTGTTCTACTAACTTCTGACCTACTGGTCGTAGCGGCGTGGTTGATGGCTCTAAAGAAGCGTCTCATAGGAAACCTTGAACAAATAAGCCAAAATCGGGAGATATTCCATTTCCAAGCTCCTGGTGGGGGTGGCAAGACGACGTGGCCATGGCCAGATGCGTCTATTCAACCTGTTCGCAGTTCAGTGGCACACTTACAATGGGAATCAAATGCAAGTGCCGTGGTGAACTGCGGTTTTAATATCCTGCTTCCATTGCAGTTTGTGCCCCCAAATGGGGGGCTGGCTACCGACGCGTTCGCAATCCCGGCTCCTCGACTGTGAGAGCGATACGGAATAAGGCGACGATCTACGGATCAACGGTCTCTATCCGAATGCGAATGCAAATGCGAATGCGAATGCGAATGCGAATGCGAATGCGAATGCGAATGCGAATGCGAATGCGAATGCGAATGCGAATGCGAATGCGAATGCGAATGCGAATGCGAATGCGAATGCGAATGCGAATGCGAATGCGAATGCGAATGCGAATGCGAATGCGAATGCGAATGCGAATGCGAATGCGAATGCGAATGCGAATGCGAATGCGAATGCGAATGCGAATGCGAATGCGAATGCGAATGCGAATGCGAATGCGAATGCGAATGCGAATGCGAATGCGAATGCGAATGCGAATGCGAATGCGAATGCGAATGCGAATGCGAATGCGAATGCGAATGCGAATGCGAATGCGAATGCGAATGCGAATGCGAATGCGAATGCGAATGCGAATGCGAATGCGAATGCGAATGCGAATGCGAATGCGAATGCGAATGCGAATGCGAATGCGAATGCGAATGCGAATGCGAATGCGAATGCGAATGCGAATGCGAATGCGAATGCGAATGCGAATGCGAATGCGAATGCGAATGCGAATGCGAATGCGAATGCGAATGCGAATGCGAATGCGACTACAAGTGCTCAACTTTTGTCGTTGATTTCGGATCTGACTAGATTACGAGCGTGGTCTAAGCTTGCCAGCAACAAAAGTTCCCAAGGAGAACGCGTGGACATGTCAAGTGAGTTGCGTGAAAGTTGATGTGACCGTCAGTCTATAACGCGAGTCTCTGATGCGAGCTTGTGACGCGACTTTTTGTTGCAACTCTGTGACGCTAGACTGTGACGATAGACTGTAACGAGAGTCTGTAACGCGAGTCTGTAACGGGAGTCTGTAACGCGAGTCTGTAACGCGAGTCTGTAACGCGAGTCTGTAACGCGAGTCTGTAACGCGAGTCTGTAACGCGAGTCTGTAACGCTAGCCTGTGTCTTACCAATTGGTCTAGGGCAAGCTTAGCAACGCGTTAAGTGGATTTCTAGTTCATGCATGAACAAGAAACAACAACAAATCGCGACGCGCCCGTGTCCCTGAAAAGAGAAGAACATAATTTGACACAGAAATGAAAGGAAAACCTGAAAAGAGAAGAACAGAGGCCCTGCCTAGCCTCGGGACGCCTGTTCGGGTCCCGAGGAGTGCCCTACCTAGCCTCAGAGAGCCTGTTTGGCTTCTGAGGGGTCCCCTACCTAGCCTCAAGGACACCTGTTTGGCATCCTGAGGGGGTTAGTTGGGAAAAATCACATGTTTTGCTAAAAAATAAGAATAAAACTGATGCTCTGTGTATGCATGCATGATTTGAAACCGAACCGAAACGCGTTCATGACATCATCTTTGCTTTCGAATCCAGTTGAAGGCACACACAAATTCATAAGAAAAATAAGGAAAATAAGATTTGGAAGCTTACATCTTGTGTGAGTGCACCGAAGTGCAGTGGCAGCAAGCAGTCTGGTCAGGCAGGCAGTCAGGCAGTCAGGCTGTCACTCAGACATACAGTCAGTCGCTTGTGGACTCAGAGTTGGGCCGCTTGTGGCCATCGTCCAGAGGACACACGCGAGCGATAGGATGGGTCGTGAGACCATGCAAAAGACGCACGAGACCGTAGAGGCGACGAAACAGACGCGAGGAACCATGGAATGACGCGAGGAACGATGCAATAGACGCGAGGGACGATGCAATGGATGCTTGAGACCGTAGAGACCATGCAACAGATGCGAGGAACCACGAAAATCGACGCCTTTGACAATTATTCGTGGTTTTTTTTATGGAATTTCGCAGAAAAAAGACCGAGTTTCAAGCTAAATCTTGAACGACGTCTTAAAGGACACGTTCGAAATGCAAAAAGTGAACACAAATACGAACTCTGCTTGTAGCGCGTTCATTAGCCGAAGCCCGAGAAAGAAAAGAAAAGAAAAATCCAGGCAAACTCTCAGCAATGACCCGAAATGGAAACAGCTGCACTGCCGATACACACTCGTTGCAGGGCCCCCCGATTTGGCCCAAAAAGAGAAGGAAATATGATTCGAACCCTGCCTATCCTCAAGGACGGCCTGTTTGGCGTCCTCGAGGGGTCCCCTACCTATCCCCAGAGGCAACCTGTTTGGCACCTCCGAGGGTTCCCCTACCTATCCTCAAGGACAACCTGTTTGGCATCCCCGAGGGGTCCCCTACCTAACTTCTGGGGCACCTGTTCGATGCCCCCGAAGTCCTACATTCACACGAAGCGCGTTAAGACTCTACCTAGAGTCAAACAAAAAACCACACAACACATTCCGTAGACCGTGCTGAAAAGGGAAAAAGCTCAAAAATGCTACCTAGCTACGTGCCTATGCCTATGTAGCTGTCTACATGTATACCTAACGTCTTAAGCTATCTGAAACCTAGCTACCTAGGCTAACCTACACAGCCCTTCAGTCAGAAGGGCGCAACTACTCGTCATACATGCATTCATACACTCTTGCTTATCGAAACTTTTGTGAAACAAGGCTCTTGTCATGAAGCGTGCGATTGATAGCATTTTAAAACCTACCCCACCTACCTAGCTAAGCCTACTTTTGGAAGAAGCTAATCATGGCTAAACTTGGGTGAACGGCTTAGCTGAGCTCACGGAAGACGGAAGACGGAAGACGGAAGACGGAAGCCGAGAACCGAGAACCGAGAACCGAGAACCGAGAACCGAGAACCGAGAACCGAGAACCGAGAACCGAGAACCGAGAACCGAGAACCGAGAACCGAGAACCGAGAACCGAGAACCGAGAACCGAGAACCGAGAACCGAGAACCGAGAACCGAGAACCGAGAACCGAGAACCGAGAACCGAGAGCCGAGAACCGAGAACCGAGAACCGAGAACCAAGAACCGAGAACCGAGAACCGAGAACCGAAGACAGAGGACACAGGACCGAAGACCGAGGACAAAATATAGTCGTTTTCGAGCTGAGCTAAGCTTGAGATTCACCCAAAAGACGACGATGTCCAACACAACCCCTTTTGAACGCCGAATGTACGCAAAAAAAATGAGTTTCTTTGACCAACCGTCAGCCAATACCGCAAGAGCTGCCCCACGTCGCAACAATTGTCTGAAATTCCAACAGAGACGAGCTCTAAAACACGAGACAATCCTCGAAGAAACCCAAACGGACCTCGCACCCAGCCTGCCACAGAAGATCGATTCTGAGTTTAGTGCGCGCTTGGAAGGGCGGTGGGCTTCTGAGGTGGGCTTCTTTACAAGTTTGCCAATGAAATCGAATGGAAATCCAAGCGCAAAGGCGGATCCATTCCAAAGCGCGACGAATACTGTCCTTGAACCAGCAAGTAAGGCGACGAAGCCGATTGGAAAGGACTAGCTTGAAATTTGAGTCGAGATTGTCGAGTAGAGAGTCGTAAGCTTGGCGTCGAAGGGCGTGCCATTGGTGTTGAAGTGCGCGATGTGTCCATCAAGACAAGTCAAGTCAAGACAAGACACACGACAGACATCATCATTGACACCGCACCGACGTTAAAGCGACCAAAGTGCTCACAAGCTCTGTTCAAACAACCGAAGTGCAAAAGTACGCATAGAACGCGAAGCTAAAGCATGTGAGCCGACAAATTTCGAACGCGCCCGTGTTCCTGAAAAGAGAAGAACACAATTTGACCCAGAAAAGAAAGGAAAACCTGAAAAGAGAAGAGCAAAGGCCCTGCCTAGCCTCGGGACGCCTGTTCGGGTCCCGAGGAGTACCCTACCTAGCCTCAGAATGCCTGTTTGGCTTCTGAGGGGTCCCCTGCCTAGCCTCAAGGACACCTGTTTGGCATCCTGAGGGGGTTAGTTGGAAAAAAAAAACATAAATTGTGTTAAAAAATATAAATTATAGAAGTTCTGTGTATGCATGCATGATTTTAAAACCGAACCGGAAGCCATTCATGACACCATCAGTGTTTGGGAGTTCCATTGGAAGCACACACAAAATTTAGAAAAATAAGGAAAAATGGTTGGAAGCTCACATAAAGTATGGGTGCACCGAAGTGCTGTGGCAGCAATCAGTCGGGAGTATGGAAGTCAGGCAGGCAGGCAGGCAGTCTCTTGTGGACTCACAGTTGGGCCGCTTGTGGCCATCGTCCAGAAGACACACGCGAGCGATAGGATGGGTCGTGAGACCATGCAAAAGACGCATAAGTCCGGAGAGACCATGCGATACACGCGAAGGACCATGCCTTAGACGCGAGGGACTGGAGAGACGATGGGGTTGACGCGTGAGACGATGGAATAGACGCGAGCGACCACGCATTAGAAGCGAGGGACCATGGAAAGGCGCGTGAGACGATGCAATAGTCGAGAGGGACCAGAGAGACCAGCCAATAGACGCGAGGGACCATACCTTCGGCGTGATGGACCATGATTTCGACGCGAGAGACTGGAGAGAAAACGAAATATACGCTAGGGACCTTGTATTCAACGCTTCGGACTCGTGGGACGATGCAATACACGCGTTCTAAAACTATTCGTGAATTTGGATCGAAATTCGCGGAAAAAGAGCTGAGTTGCAAATTTTGGTCTGAGATTACGCCTTCAAGGACGCCTTCGAAATGCAAAAAGTGAGCAAAAAATACGAAGTCTGCTTGTAGCGCGTTCATTAGCCGAAGTCCGAGAAGGAAAAGAAAGAGAAAAACAAGCAAACTCTGAGCAATGACTCGAAATGAAGCCGATAACCCGCCGATTCAGACTCGTTACACTCCGCCCGAATATCCTGAAAACGAAGAAAATATAATTAGACCCTACCTATCCTCAAGGACGACCTGTTTGGCGCCCCCGAGGGTTCCCCTACCTATTCCCAGAGGCAACCTGTTTGGCGCCTCCGAGGGTTCCCCTACCTATCCTCAAGGACGGCCTGTTTGGCATCCCCGAGGGGTCCCCTACCTAACTTCTGGGGCACCTGTTCGATGCCCCCGAAGTCCTACATTCACACGATGCGCGTTAAGACTCTACCGAGAGTCGGTCAAAACGAAAAAGGTGACCGTGCTGAAAAGGAAAAAAAAAAGCTCAAAAATGCTACCTAGCTACGTGCCTATGCCTATGTAGCTGTCTACATGTATACCTAACGTCGCAAGCTATCTAACCTAGCTACCTGAGCTAACCTACAAAAGCTCTTTAATAGGAAGAGCGAAGCTATGTATCGTACATGCATGCATACACTGTTTCTTGTGAATCAGGGTGTAGTCATGAAGCGTGGCGGTTCCTGATAAATTACATTGCTTGACACTTAAGCACACCCACCTACCTACCTAGCTAAGCCTACTGAAGAAGCTAATCAAGACTAAACATGTGTACTTAGCTCAGCTCAGCTCATTCAAGACACAGGACCGAGACTCGACGACAGACCACCGACGAACAAGGACCGAGAACTGAGGACCGAGACCCGAGGACCGACTCTGGAGGACGGAGGATGGAATAGAATATTATATTTCCGAGCTGAGCTGTGCTGAGCCAAGCTTCAAATTCACCCAAAAGACGACCGTTCGAGTGAACACAAAGAAAATGGGGTTCGACTTCGATGGCCAACCGTCAGCCAAGAGCTGTCTGTTGGTTCACGAGCTACTCCACGTCGCGACAATTTGAAATTCTAAGAGAGACGAGCTCTAATTGACGAGGCAATCCCCGAGACAAACTCCGAAGAAGCCCAAGCGAACCTCCATCAAGCCGCGAATGCCTTCGAATGGCCTTAGGATCGATTCATGGTTCCGACGCGCCAAAAAGGAGGTGGGCGCACCTGTACGAGTTTGCCATGAAATCGAGAGGAAATTTAAGCGCGGAGACGAATGTATTCAAAGCGCTTCGAGTACTGTCATTGAACCGCGAAGTGAGGGGCTAGGCGATCGATAGAAAAATCGAGCTAGAAATCGAGCCGAGCTTGGGAAGGCGTTTGGTACCGAGGCACGCTATCAACATCAAGACAAGCCAGGACTTCAACGAGGTGCCATTCGTATCTGGCAGTGTTCTTCATCAAGACGAGACAAGACACGACATTGGTACCTAAGGTCGCGCGGTGTTCATCTATTCATCAGTTCATCATCGACACAAGACAAGAAGCGCCCGATACGACAAAATCATTGCAACCGAAGCAAGTTAACGTACCAAAATGCCCAAGAGCTCTATTTAAGCTAACGATATGCAAAAGTATGCATACAACAACAAGAAGCTACATGCTGACCGACCCGTCTAACCCGCCCGTTGCCATTGCTGGCAGTGTTCCTGAAAAGAGAAGAACAGAATTTGACCCAGAAATGAAGGGAAAACCTGAAAAGAGAAGAGCAGAGGCCCTGCCTAGCCTCGGGACACCTGTTCGGGTCTCGAGGAGTGCCCTACCTAGCCTCAGAATGCCTGTTTGGATTCTGAGGGGTCCCCTGCCTAGCCTCAAGGACGCCTGTTCGGTATCCTGAGGGGGTTAGTTGGAAAAAATCATATGTTTTCTTTGAAAAAAAAACCCGAAACCGTGTTCATGCTAGCATGTCACTTTTGCGAAACGAGAGTCATGACTCAGTGTTCGACAATTGTTCGAAAATCACTATGAATTTGGATGGAAAAGGCAATTTGATGGATTTCAATAAGAAACAGTTTGACAAACCCTTGTGCACCTTGTGCACCTTGTGCACCTTGTGCTCCTTCTGCACTGTTGTTCAGCTTGTCCCTCTGTCTGCTTGTGGCCATTGAAGAGCTGCATGGGGTCTGCACCGAACCGAAACAAAAATGAAACCAAAACGAATCCAAAACGAAACCGAAACCGAAACCGAAACCGAAACCGAAACCGAAACCTAACCGTCATCCATAAAAGAAGAGGTGGCCCGAGTTTAAATCGTTCGCAAAAAACAGCGTCAAAACGTCCAAGATCAAGCAGCAACCGACAACAAACGATACTTAACCGAATCGTGATCAGAACTGAGTCAGCAATGCCGCTTGCTTCGCATCGCGTCTGCTAGTGTCCAGCGACAGCGAAGGTATCCATGTCCGTGCCGGAGATCATGTTTCATTCCAACCGAGCATGATTCTCAACAAGCTGACCATTCTCTCCACAATACCATCGAGACGAGGCTTCAAAAATAAATGAATACCAAGAAAAAATTCGGAAAGAAGTCCAAAAAATTCGGAAAAAAAAACCAAAAAATTCAAAAAAGTCAAAAATATCCGAAAAAGATTCATAAAATCGCAAAAATCTCCGCCCGACAGTCCTCCACGACGGTTCAAGATCTCGAAATAATACCAAAGCGACGTGCATTATCCACCCCCATGCTCGGCACACCGTCCACCACCCGTCACAGCATCAATCGTCCAAAAAATGTGGCCAAAATCAAGCAGAATTTCGGAAAAAAATCCCCAAAAATTGTACCCCAAATGGCTTGTGGGCTGAAGGGGGGTGTGGAACTGCTGCGGGGGGAAGGGTCTCACATACACACACGCGAAGGCGAGCACGAGTGCAAGTCGAATGAGCGAAAACCAAAATTCGAAAAAAAAATTTTACCCGACTTACACTCCCCGGCGACCGCGAACACACTGAGCTCGCTCCGATGCCGAGTGCACCCTTATATAGCCTCGGGCACCCCTGGGGACGAGGGAAAAATTTTCAAAAAATTTCAAAAATGTTCAATATTTTCTCTTTTTTTGAGCATTTTTTTTCTAATTTTCGGGTTCTTTTATTTTTTCAAGGTCGCTGGGTGTTGTGGGCGGCGCGGGGGGCATGGCCTGGGCGTTATTTTTGACCAAATTGGCCTTTGAGACGTAGTTTGAAGAGATTTTTGGGCGGTTTGAGGGAATTTTTGGGCGGTTTAAGGTGCAAACTTTGCCATTTTTGGTGTGTTTTTGATTCAATTTCGCCTGAATATGTGCGATTCGAGCTTAGAGGCATTCGGGGCACTCTGTGATGTGACTACGAGTCCCGCTAGCCACCCAGAGTATCACATCAGAAACTCCCTCTCCAAGATATGTCGGCATGTCGACTTCATGTTATTTCTCGTGGACCACCCTAATTCTTGACACGATCCCAAGGAGGAGGATGTTTCAGTTTCTCTGTGTTTTGACTCGATTTTCTGTTGATTTTCTTTTGAATTTTCGGTACTCTTTCGGTTTCTTGAAACTCATCCTCTGGCAGCGGGCACAAGCAGCGGGGAGACGGTCTCTGAAGCTAGGCCGTGGACACTTCCGCCGATTCCCTTTAAATCCATGGTGGTCAAGTGTCTCAAAACGAACTCGACCACTGCTCTAGAGCGCGCCACCAACACCTTAGCGTAGACTTTCCCGCCGAGATTCAAAAGAGACACGCCCCTGCAGTCGGAGCAATCTCTTTTGTCCCCCTTTTTGAAAACACCGACGATGACTTTCACCAAAAAAACCCTTGAAATTCCCTCGTCCCACCAAGTTCCCCTCCGCCATTCCAACCCTTTCACAATCCGCTTGAACACAAGCATTTTGCCAGAGAACCAGCAAACCCCTCATTCCATTCGTGACGTCATGAAAAATTCACTTTTCTCGAATTTCCACCGATTCCGAGGCGATTTTTTGATGCAATCCACATCGAATGTCCTCCCCCCACTTAGCGCCAAAAAATTGCAGTCCAAAACATTCCAAAAATCGAAAAAATGACACATTTTCCGCCATAAAATGCAGTAAACCGGCATCGCTCTTGGGTCGCATTTTTTTGCTGAAAACGAACGTGTTTTCGGCGACGTGGATTTTGGGGGCGACATCGTCGAACGGCGAACGAATTTCTCGGGAATTAGGGTGAATCTGGAGACGTGGGGTATCAGGATGGACGGGGAATTTCATGCAGAAGTGGATGAAGGCATCGTTTCGAAACGGAAGTGACTGCGATGAGCTTTGCGATTCAAAATACGAGATAACCTCATTTGACGCATGCAAATTGACGGATTTTGAGGTGTGGTGTTTTTTGTGACGAAATTCTCGATAATTAGGACGAGTCAAGGGTCGAAGGGGGCCTCGATTGATGTGAAATTGAATGTAAAAGCATATTGATGTGCGACTTTTTAAGGGGCGTGCTTTGGTTGCCCGGCTTGAAGCGGAAAAGGTGAGGTCCTCCTTTGTCCCATGGAAGCCGCGACTAGATGTCTTGTGACACAATTTTCTCGGTAAATAGGACGAGTCCAAGACTAAGGGATGTCAGGATGGATGGGAAATTTGATTTAGATGCGGAATAAGGTGCGACACTTTAAGGGACGTGCCTTAGTTGACGAGTTTGAGGAAAAATCCGGGATGTCCTTACTTATCCCATTGAAACCGCGGCTGGATGTTTTCCAAGAAGAATGTTCCCGACACTTAGGATGAGTCCATGATTGAGGGATGCCAGGATGGATAGCAAATCCAATGACGAAGCGGAATAAGGCACCATTTTCGAACGGGAGTGAGTTGGATGACTTTTTTTCGATAAAATCCGTGATAACCTCCTTTGCTGCGTCGAAATCAATGAAGTGGAAGGGGAAGGGTGCTTGTAAAACAAATTTCTCGATAAATAGGAAGATTCCAGTGACGAGCGATGCCAGGATGGAAAGGAAATTAAATGTACAAGCGGATTAAGGTACGACTTTCTATCAGAAGTGCCTTGGGTCATCAGTTTGAGGCAAAGTCCGTGGAGTCCTCCATTCTGCAATTAATCTTGCAAGGTGGAAGACATGACGTTTCGGTGAACGAATTTCTTGGGAATTAGGACGAGTCAAGGATAGGAAATTGCATGTAGATGCGGAATAAGGTGCAACACTTTAAGAGACGTGCCGTGGTTCGCCACTTTGAAGCTGAATCTCTGGTGTCCTCTTCTGTCGAATGGGAATCGGGACAGAACTTGACTTGTTTCAAAAGTTACCCAGCTCAGCACTGCGCCTCCCATCGCTAGTAAAAAGGAACCCGAAGCACTTGAACTTCTGTTCATCTCCCATTCAGGGCTCGAGCATAGCTCTGGAATGCGCCTGGAAACACCTTAGACTGACTGCAAAGTACGCCTGCAGTTGGAACAAAGTTTACCAGCCGCCAGGTGTCTCACCGCGTTCCCAGGCCACCTTAATGACACGAGAGTGCCACAAAACTCTCTCTTTAGCCATTGTCTTGAGCATTTCTGGTCAAAATCAAGCATTTCAGGACGCCTTCTCCGACATTGTTCCCTACTTTCTAGGGGGCTTCTCCTTTTTGGGCCAGTGGCCACTTCGGCGTCGGGAACGTCACGCGGAGATGGTAGGACAATGAAGAGCTGGCAGACGTCTGACGTGGTCCAGCAGGGAGCGACTTCGTTTGCAGAAATGTATGCTCTAGGCAACACTCCCCTGAGTTCTCCTTCCGGAGGAGAGGCAGCTGCAATGAGAAGGAAGTTGCGCGCTTTTTTCCTCGTCTCTGTAGCCGTTGTTGTCGTTGTAGGGCGGGCCTAGTCTTAAGGCGTCTGCAGGCCTAATCTTGAGACGCAATGGCACTTGGCACAGTGTCCAGTGATCGCCTGAGCCTGAGCCTAAGCCTGAGCCTGAGCCTGAGCCTGAGCCTGAGCGTGAGCCTGAGCCTGAGCCTGAGCCTGAGCCTGAGCCTGAGCCTGAGCCTGAGCCTGAGCCTGAGCCTGAGCCTGAGCCTGAGCCTGAGCCTGAGCCTGAGCCTGAGCCTGAGCGTGAGCCTGAGCCTGAGCCTGAGCCTGAGCCTGAGCCTGAGCCTGAGCCTGAGCCTGAGGCTGAGCCTGAGCCTGAGCCTGAGCCTGAGCCTGAGCCTGAGCCTGAGCCTGAGCCTGAGCCTGAGCCTGAGCCTGAGCCTGAGCCTGAGCCTGAGCCTGAGCCTGAGCCTGAGCCTGAGCCTGAGCCTGAGCCTGAGCCTGAGCCTGAGCCTGAGCCTGAGCCTGAGCCTGAGCCTGAGCCTGAGCCTGAGCCTGAGCCTGAGCCTGAGCCTGAGCCTGAGCCTGAGCCTGAGCCTGAGCCTGAGCCTGAGCCTGAGCCTGAGCCTGAGCCTGAGCCTGAGCCTGAGCCTGAGCCTGAGCCTGAGCCTGAGCCTGAGCCTGAGCCCTAGGCCTGAGCCTGAGCCTAAGCCTCAGCCTGAGCCTGAGCCTGAGCCTGAGCCTGAGCCTGAGCCTGAGCCTGAGCCCTAGGCCTGAGCCTGAGCCTAAGCCTGAGCCTGAGCCTGAGCCTGAGCCTGAGCCTGAGCCTGAGCCTGAGCCTGAGCCTGAGCCTGAGCCTGAGCCTGAGCCTGAGCCTGAGCCTGAGCCTGAGCGTGAGCCTGAGCCTGAGCCTGAGCCTGAGCCTGAGCCTGAGCCTGAGCCTGAGCCTGAGCCTGAGCCTGAGCCTGAGCCTGAGCCTGAGCCTGAGCCTGAGCCTGAGCCTGAGCCTGAGCCTGAGCCTGAGCCCTAGGCCTGAGCCTGAGCCCTAGGCCTGAGCCTGAGCCTGAGCCTGAGCCTGAGCCTGAGCCTGAGCCTGAGCCTGAGCCTGAGCCTGAGCCTGAGCCTGAGCCTGAGCCTGAGCCTGAGCCTGAGCCTGAGCATGAGCCTGAGCCTGAGCCTGAGCCTGAGCCTGAGCCTGAGCCTGAGCCTGAGCCTGAGCCTGAGCCTGAGCCTGAGCCTGAGCCTGAGCCTGAGCCTGAGCCTGAGCCTGAGCCTGAGCCTGAGCCTGAGCCTGAGCCTGAGCCTGAGCCTGAGCCTGAGCCTGAGCCTGAGCCTGAGCCTGAGCCTGAGCCTGAGCCTGAGCCTAAACAGCTGCCGGATGTAGCAGTCCACAAAACGGAGACCGTGCTCGTAACCAGCCGCAAGATAGCGGAATACGCGAGCTTCATATCTCTGGACCAGCCGATTAGGTCCAAGCAGTCAGTGAAGTGTGCACGTGCTGGACAATAGATATCATCGACCCAGCAGTCCACCACCTGAATAGTCTAGCCTATATGCTTAGCCTTCCTCACCTACTCCTTAATTTCTTAAAATACTCAAAAATCCTTGTACCCACAAAACGATCCAATAAAAAATCACAGCAAAAGCAAACAAAGTCTTTTTTTTCTTAACGTCAACATTGGTCATATGTCCTTATGTCACTCGACATTTCCGATAGCCATCTACGACATTTTTCCCTACTTTCTACTGGCCGTAGCGGCATGAATTGGGGGCACAAAAGAAGCTGCATCCAATGCAACAAACCGCATCTAAAACAAAGGAGCCGTCTCCGAGACATGGCCAATTTTCCAAAATAAACTGCTTCAGGTCACCTTTTCCGACACTTTTGTCTCCTTCATTTTTCCTATCCATAAAAAAGGGAGCAAAAGCGACAAATCCAACTACCGACCTTAGCTATGGCATTGGTTCCACACCAGAACGGATTCCTAAAAAGTACATCCACTGCGGCTAACCTCACCGAGCTAGGAGTGGATGTTAGGCAAGGCATTTGATAAAGTCTGCCACCCTATTATTTACCTCAAACTCAAAGCCATCGTCTTTCCACCATCTTCTATCTCTTGGCTGAGAGCGTACCTACAGAATCGCCAGTATAGTGCTATCTTTAGATCTTCTGTCTCTGACCCCATTAACGCCATTTCAGGCGTTCCTCAAGGCAGTCACCTTGGTCCACTGATCTTTGTTCTAACAATAAATGATGTTGGTCACATGACGCGGACGACATGAAGATCATTAAGGCCATAAATGCCCCCAAACGACTCTCTCATTCTACGTATGGTGTGACAAGAACTTCTTAGAACTTAATGTCAACAAATGTCAATCCATCGCCCCTCCCCTAAGGACCAACTTCTTTCTCAACGAGTCTATTCCCTCAGTTCACAAAATACGTGTCATTTGTGACAGTGAGCTAAGTTTCCGCTTGCACATTGATCACATTATACTCGAAGCCAACTGTTCTCTTGGTTTCATGAAACGGAGGTCTGAGGAATTCTCTAAACCCTACGTTACAGAATCTCTATTCATTACCTTTGTCAGACCCGTACTTGAATACACCAGCCAAGTCGGGTCACCTTTTCAAACAACTCGAAGCTGTGCAGCGCAGATTCATTCGTTTTGCTTTAAGTTGTCTCCCATGGGCCGACAGCATTAGACTACCTCCCAAGAAGGCCGTCTCGAATTGATTAGCCTGAACACACGCTAGAAAAACGTCGTGAAGTCACTGACATACTTTTGGTCGCATCAGATTCTAACTGGTTTGATTGATACTTAGGATGATATCCCTCCATACAAAACCTAGGTCTGCTCTGCTATTTCATCTCACTCTTCACCGCACCAACTATGGCTATTTCGAACCTATCTCCAGAATGCTTGCAGAATGCTAACAATGCTCACAACCCCTTGACTTTCATTGCAGCTTATCCTCTCTATTCCCTATGATTCTTCCTCTGCCAAGCTCTCCCTCCCTCTATGTTCAGTTAAATCAAATAGGTTAAGGTATAGTTTAAGGGGTTTTTTTTTGTGTGGCTTGTACTAAGCTTCAATAATTAAATAAATAAATAAGTAGACACTTTGTTCTACTAACTTCTGACTTCTTGAACAAATTGCAACATGGTTGATGCGAAGAAGCGCCTTTCCATGCTGAATCCAACGAGTCCAGAAGAATTCAAATCGAGCCAACCGTCTTCGAGATATGGCCAATTTTGTAAAATAAACCACTTCAGGTTACCTTCTCCGACATTTTTTCCTACTTTCTGCTGGCCGTATCGGCATGAACTGACAGCACTTACCGCAATCCGACTATAGACGCATTACACGCTCAGAAAAGCAGGTTACTTACAAGACAAAAGAACTTGTATAGGCAGTTCGTTGACAGACAAAACGCTGAGATACGGACACTGAGGTCGTTGATAAAGAATCTCCAAATATTGATTAAAGCAAATTATAGGCAGTCGGCTAATTTATACTGGGGAGATAAGATTCGGCCTATCAGATCTGATAACCCGAGTATGTTCCCCCAGATTAATAAAATATTTCGGAGGAACGATGCCAACGAACTTTCGAATCACGAACGATTACTCACAGCAGCAGGAATAGTTCCTGGGGATGCTGCCGATGGTAACAACTTCTTTGTGATCGAGGATCCGCAAAAGAAAGTGGAGGTCATAGGCGTCTATCTTTGAGGATGTGTACAAAGTGAATAGTAGCATTCGCCCGAATCATAACCTAGACAATAGAGTCCGTGTGCACAATACCAGCCTTCGAAACGACATAGAGCACTGGCGATCTGAGAACACTGGTTTTATCAGGTTCGATGACGAAAACCTGGCATTCAATGCCATCGCCAATGAAGAGTTGCATACCGTGTTCGTATCGAAAGCAGAACTTCAAAGGATCTTCGTGTCACTAAAGAAGAACAAATCAGCGGGAATCGATGGAATATCAAATAATGGTCTTCGTCATTTGCCCCCAGTAGCGGTGGAAATTTACGCCATTCTATTCAATAATATTCTGAATAATGCACACTATCCTGAGCATTGGAAAACAGCTGTTGTACAGCCGATTCCTAAAAGGGGAAAAGACAGCACCAATCCCAGGAATCTTCGGTCTGTAAGTCTCCTACCGAGTATTAGCAAGGTATTCGAAAAGGTTATCAATAGAGCTTTGATAAAATGGGTTGAGGACAATAAGATAGTTCCGGACAATCAATACGGCATGATACAATACATGCAGCGTCAAAATTGGTTTCCTACATTCAATGGAATAGAAACAAGAAACACTCCACAGGCGCTGGCCGTATCGGCATGGGGGCACAAAAGAAGCGTCTTTCCATGCTGAATCCAACGAGTGCAGACGAATTCAAATCGAGCAAACCGTCTCCGAGATATGGCCAATTTTGTAAAATAAACGACTTCAGTTTAACTATTTCAGGGCACCTTCTCCGACATTTTTTCCCTACTTTTTGCTGGCCGTATCGGCATGATTTGTGGCACAAAGGAAGCGTGTGTGCTTTGTGTGCTGAATCGAACGCAACCAACCGCGTCCAAAACAAGCAAGCCGTCACCGAGATATGACCGATATTCCAAAATGAACTACTTCCTATCACCTTTTCAGGTAACCTTCTACGACATTTTTCCACACTTTCTACTGATCGAAGAGGCATCGTTGGAGGTACAGAAGAAGCGTGCCGAAACCAACGTAACCAACCGCATCCAAACCAAACGAACCGTCTATGACATTTGGCCGATATTCCAAAATAAACTACATCAGGTCCACCGTGATGGTGGTCACGTTATCCGCCATTTTCCCCCACTTTCTACTGGCCCTAGCGGCATGGCTGGTGGCAGAAGCGCCTTTGTCCAAAACAAACGAACCGTTTTCGAGATAAGACCGATTTGGCAAATTTAACTACTTCAAAGGTTTTTTCTAACAACTTCTGACCCACTGGTCGTTGCTGCATGATTGAGGTCGCTAAAGAAGCGTCTTTTCAGAAATACGGCAGGCCACCACCGAAATGAAAATGCATTTTCCACATATACAATTCTTTTTGCTTTAATTTACTTGTTTGTTTGTTTGTTTGTTGTTTTTTTTGTTGTTTTTTGTTGTTTTTTTTTTTCTTTTTTAAATTGTATTTACTTATAGGAAAGACGTTAACATTTTTTTTTTTTTTTTTTGTTTTTAATTTGTATAGTTTTTCACTTTTAAAATGTGTTATCTCGTGTAATGGTAGGCAATGACAAAAGGAATAACATAACAAAACTATGTTTCTTGCTGTAATTCTATATTATTATTTATTTTATATACTTTTTCTTTTTTGTTTTTGTTTTTGTTTTACAGCATTTATGCGTAAATGAAAGACACAACGGCCAAAACTTCAGCTCGAATTTTTTTTTTCTTTTTTTTGTTTGTTTTTGTTTTTTTTTGTTATACAAAGGAGAGAGAAAAAAAAACGGGGAATAATGAGAGAAACAAGGGGTTTATCTAAGCTACACGACACAGTAGACTGTGCCGTTGCTAGACGAGGTTTTCGCCCGGTTTTTTGTTGTTGTTTTTTTTTTTTTTTTTTGCACAAAACTAGAAGAAACAAACGAGTATACATATGACTATACAAAAGAAAAGGAACGAGTTGATTCTTGATTCTTGATTTTTGATTCTTGATTCTTGATTCCCCTCAATTCTTGGCAAAAACGAATACGATTACGTGTTGTTTTTTGTCTCATATTAAAAACCAGAGATAATAATTATACATAAATGTTCTTTTTTTTTTTTTTTTTGCTTTTTTGTTGTTTTTTTTTTTGGTTTCTTTTGGAAGATAATGTGAGTGAAAAATGTTTATATATATATATATGTGTGTATATATATACCTTTTGTTTCAACTGTTTCTCTTTTTTAGACTAAAAATGCATTAAATTTTCATTCATTTTTGTGTTGTTTTTCAAAGTTGTTGTTTTAGATTTAAGTTTGTTGTTTTTTTTTTTTTGTTCTTTCTTTTTTGTTTTATTATTTCATAACGTTCAACTATAAGGTGGGTCACCTTTATATCCTCACTTGTGGAAGAGAAGAGAAGGAGATCCAATGTTTGCTTTAAATTGCTACTTTGAGGAATTTTTGTGTTTTTTTTTTTTTGTTTTTTTTTAGAATCCTTAACAAGATTGGTTTTGTAAATGATTTTGGAATTTCGACATTTGGAATTGTTGTTGTTGGTTGTTGTTTTTGACAAAAAATTACATAACACACACACACAACATTGTTGGGATGGTTGTTTTTTTTTTTTGTTGTTTTTTTTTGTAGTTTTTTTTGTTTCTTAACGAGATTTTGGAGTGTACACATGTGGATTGAATTCTTCTCAATTTACATACTGATTGCTTTCTTTTTTTGTTTATTATTATTCATTAGTAATTTGTATATCTATCAATAAGGGCTTTTGTTTATCCATATTTTTTGTTTTTGTTTTTGTTTTTGTTTTCCCTTTATTTTGCACTTAAAGTAAGACGGCCACAAAGGTGTGCGGCTTGGAAATTTCTCCCAATGGGACATTTGATTCTGCTTGCATTTTGTTTGTTTCTATTTCCTACCTCCTGCGTCGGTTGGTTTTTTTTCTTCTTTCTTTTTCTTGAACTTCTCTTGTGTGTTGCGTCAAGAAAACCAAAGAAAATGTGGAAAGAAAGTTGTTGTTTTCTGTTGTTGTTGTTGTTGTCTGCTGTTGTTGTATCGAACAAATGAATTGTTGCTGGATTCATGATGGATTTAGTTGTTGTTGTTGTTGGTTGTTGTTGTTGGTTGTTGTTGTACAAATGTATTGATATTGATTTAATATTTATTGTAAAAGTTTTAGATGATTTATAGGAGGACACAGATCGATTTTTTCTTCTGTTTCTGTTTCTTTTCGGGCGATTTCTTATTTATTTGTCGTACTAAATCATAGAAAATCTAAAAAAAAAGAAGAGAAAAGATAAAACGAGACAAACATTAGAAATGATGGTTCTTTGTTTCATTTTTGCTATTCACCACTATTCACCACACTCACATCGTTAACATTAATTTTTGCTTTGGCAGATGTTTCCATAAATGCGCAATTGAATTGAGTCGCTAGACTTTTCCCCAATTCTTTACCAACTACGCGCTCTTCTTCCAAATCACATTTGTTCCCTACCAGTACCATTGGAACATCATCTGTGTCCTGCGTGTGCGTTGACGGTGGGGAGGGGGCGCGCGTCCACGTATCCAGCAAAATGAATGAAAAGAAACAAAAGAAAATCAGGTGAATATATAGAGAGATAGAGAGAGAGAGAGAGAGTCTATGTTCGACAACTAACCTTTACTCTCAAAATTTGTTCCCGCAGATCTTGGAGATCATTAAATGTTGATTGTGCTGTTATTGAATAGACTAAAACAAAACCTTGACCGTTTTTCATGTACAAATCTCTCATGGCGGTAAATTGTTCCTAGCGCGAGTTTTATAATATGAGTTAAAATAAGTGTTTGATTCTTTTTTTCGTTTTTTTTGTTTTTTTTTTGGTTTTTTTTTTTGGTTAGAAATAATAAAAATAAAATATATGTTTATTAAATGAGGTTATACAAGAAATGAGGGGGGGGAGGAGGGGATTGTGGACAGCCTAAGGTAGGTGAGGGACTATGGCTTCGTTGGATTGCATCCTTCGTTGGATTGCATGCTTCGTTGGATTGTATCCTTCGTTGGATTGCATGCTTCGTTGGATTGCATCCTTCGTTGAACTGAGTTTTCGTTGGATTGCATCCTTCGTTGAACTGAGTCTGCGTTGGATTGCATCCTTCGTTGGATTGTATCCTTCGTTGGATTGCATCCTTCGTTGGATTGCATGCTTCGTTGGATTGTATCCTTCGTTGGATTGTATCCTTCGTTGGATTGCATCCTTCGTTGAACTGAGTTTTCGTTGGATTGCATCCTTCGTTGAACTGAGTCTGCGTTGGATTGCATCCTTCGTTGGATTGTATCCTTCGTTGGATTGCATCCTTCGTTGGATTGCATGCTTCGTTGGATTGTATCCTTCGTTGGATTGTATCCTTCGTTGGATTGCATCCTTCGTTGAACTGAGTTTTCGTTGGATTGCATCCTTCGTTGAACTGAGTCTGCGTTGGATTGCATCCTTCGTTGGATTGTATCATTCCGTGGATTGCATCCTTCGTTGGATTGGATCCTTCGTTGAAGTGAGTCTTCGTTGGACTGTATCCTTCGATAGACTGAGACTTCGTTGGATGGCACCCTCGGTTGGACTGCCTGTGGCCCTTCTGTTCGATCTGTGCCTAGATCTTCGTGCCTTGAAATGGACGCGAGCCAAAGTAGATAAGTCTATAGGTGGCCGTGGGCTTATTGCTCTTTGCGTAGACTCCTAACCACTTAAGCATACCGTGTCGCACTACGACAACATTTATTTTTCACGGCTCCACCTTCGTCAGTGACTGCACTGACAATGCCAACAAACTGACAAGCTCTTTGAGCACAACAGTCTGTCTTGAAAAGACTTGAAAATGCTTCGTCTGCAACACTCAGGTCCTAGCGGACCCACTGTCATGCCTTGATGCTTCACTAGCTTGATGCTTCGCAAGCCTGCCCATTCAGAGTCGTTCATAGAAACTGTAGGCCTCACTTTCCACTCGTGAGAGACCAATAACACGCGCAACTCGAGTTGTTGAAGAATAGAAGCTATAACCTGGCCTTCAACGGGCTGTAGCTGAGACTAGGTCCATTTGAGGTGGTAAAGGACTTTCGAGGTGCGCTCTGAATGCGACCGATTGGCAGACACCTCGAACAAGGTGGTTGGAGCGCGTTCAAAAACTCGGCTAGTTCCGGTTGGAGTCCTAATGAACAGGCGTCGATGGAGGAGAATGGAGAGTGGCCTAGAGGTCTGTCGGGCGTCTCCTGACGAGTTAGCGTCGATGGCGGAGTATCGAGAGTGGTAGGCGTCGATGGCGGAGGATGGAGAGGGGGCTCGAGATGTCTCATGCACGCTTGGGCACAACTCCTGATGGGTTAGCGTCGATGGCGGAATACCGAGAGTGGATTAGAGGTCTCTCGGGCGAGCTGGGCATAGCTCCTGATGAGTTAGCGTCGTTGGTCGAGGTTCGAGAGTGGCCTAGAAGTTTCTCGGGCGAGCTGGGCATAGGTCCTGATTAGCAGGCGTCGTTGGCGGAGGATGGAGAGTGGAGTGGAGATGTCTCGTGGGCCTTTGGGCATAGCTCCTGATGAGTTAGCGTCGTTGGCAGAGATATGAGAGTGGACTAGAGGTCTATCGGGTGCTTTTGGGCATAACTCCTGATGAGTTAGCGTCGTTGGCGGAGAATGGAGAGTGGCCCAGAGGTGTCACGGGCGAGCTGGCCATAAGATCGGAAGTGGCCTTGAGATGTCTCGTACACGCTTGGGCACAACTCCTGGTACAGTTAGCGTTGTTGTCGGATCATCGAGAGTGGCTTGGAGGTCTCCCGGGCGAGCTTTGCCCTCGCTACCGCTCTAGTGGCTCTCGCTGGTGAGAAGATGAGGGTGATGAAGGACTTTCTGTACCTCCAGCTAATCGTGGCGTAGACCAGCGTCCATAATTCACCGCTGACTGACGTACATCTGCCTAGAAGAAGAAGCAACTCAAACATCGGTACGAGCCAACGTCCACAGCACCCACTCGTCGTCATAAATTCGTAATTAAAGCACAGACAGGCCATCGTCCAGCCAGCCATCGTCCAATTCGATTATCGAATCAATCAATTAATTCTTAATGCGAACAGAACGCCCCCCCCCCGCCCGAACAATAGCATCGATTAACGATGGCACACGTAAGAAACCACATCCAGTGGCCACATCCAGCAGCACATACAGCAATTTTAATCTACTCTATGCTGTGCTGTTGTGACCTTTTTCCCTCGTGTCACGCAGCCCGGGAGTTGTGTATTCATGGCACATGGCACATGCCAGGCAATGGCAACCGCACACAACCCACCCCTCCTGTCAGTCATTGCTGCGGTAGACGAGGCAACCGAAACAGAAATGCCAACCGAGAGGCACATCATCCCCCCCAGGATACACGGATGACACGGAATGGAGGTCAGTTATAGTGACAGTGATTACGATACACAAGTATCTTGCCTCATCGACCCTCCGCCTCTGCCTCGACCTCCGCCGTAGTTTATTAATAAACCCCGCAGATACCAAATAATAATGAATTCTCCTCTCCTCTCCTCTCCTCTGCACACTCTCCCTGTGTGGTTTTGATTGAAATCCAATACAACCCAGTACACAATGTCGACCGAACAAAGAGGAGGGACACCGTGAGAGGATGTGGAATGGGGAAAGGGAAGGACAACAAGTTAACAGAGAGAATTTGCTTTGTGGGTACTTACAGTTCCAGCGGTGTCCAGAATCTCCAACATACACTGTTGCCCGTCCACTTCGACTTGTTTTCTGTAACTGTCCTCAATGGTGGGATCGTACTTTTCAACGAAAATACCCTAAAAACGGTGAAAAAAGAGGAGAAATTTGAATAATTCGCTACGCTTTAATAAAAAAAATTAAATTCGAATGTGTTCACCTCGCCACAGGCACGAGGCGTGTGTATGCGAGCAGCATTCACAAGAGGAAGGCCACTTCGATTAGGTTCGTCGTTTGTTTGTCTCTGATGGCATTTGCGGATGACTTCAATGGAATCCTGTGGCCACTCTCCCTCTGACTGTGTGTACGTGTGGCAGTGACGGGGCGGTGGGTACTTACTCCTTTTGATTGTCGTTAGGGGGAAAGGGCGCATCCCCCTGCTGGTGGACTTCCGTTTGAGGGTGAAATGGCGCATCCCCCTGTTGCTGGACTGAGCTGTTGCAACGAGACCCAGGGTGGCGGCACACATCGGGTGAACTTGGTTGATTATCGGACGTGGTCTGGGAGATCTCTTAAGGAATGCCACAGAATTTGCTTTTGCTGTTGGTGCACTTCGATTTGTGGCAAGGAGGGTGACCTGTTGTCTCACCGCGGCGACGAATTTAGCGGTTTGTTAAAGCCGCCTAATGCACACACACACACACACACACACGAGGTTCCTGTTGTCATTGCAGTGAAGCCACGATTGCCCATCCTGGGGCCGGGATAGCAACCGTTCCATCTCCATATTGTCATCGGGTACAGCTGAAGTGTGTCACAGTTGGATGCGAGTAGATGACGAGTCCGATTGCGACCACTTATACGGGAATGAAGTCCCAAATGATGGATGATAGCGAATGGCGATGCGCGTCCTCGTCTCAATTTGGTTTCTTTGAACAGAGAAATGAAGGACGAGTGCGTTTATATTGTGCCCCACAAATAGCGTGCCACGCTTCCGTGATATTTCCACGATCCAAGCGTTGTCCAGTGCCAAGGAATCGTAATATTGATGAGGGGCTGGTAATGCAGGAAATACGGAGTTTCTCGTCAACACTTGAACACTACCGAGCACGGGTAGCCCTCCGTAAACTTCCCAAGGAGGACGTAGCCTTTCTCAAGGCAGTTCTTCGTATTTCATTCGATTTCATCGAAGTCTCCAGCGTCCTTCGCGTTCCTTTACAAGCCCCCTTCTGCCTTCAGTCTGTCGAGCCTTTTCTTCTTCTCCTTTGTGTGAGGCTACAGTTCGTCGTGCACCTGGATCTTAAGCAGTTACAGTCCCGGGATGTACGTGGATCTCGAAAAATGCGTGTCCACTCTTCAGTCAGTCTCTACAGTTCCACTTCTCCGCGTGGCCTACAGTCCGTCGTCCCGGGATGACCTCAAAAAACGAGTCCCCTTCAGCCAGTCTGTACAGTCCCATGGCCCTGGACGGCAATCCTTGTGTTCGTCTTCTCCGAGTGGGGCTACAGTCCACCGTGCACCTGGATCGTAAGCAGTTGCAGTCCCGCGATGTTCAGGGATCATCTCAAAAACGAGTCCCTTCTTATGTCAGTCTCCACAGTTCTCTGGTTCTTGTATTCTTTCACTTCCTCTGCGTGTGGGGTACAGTCCGTCGTGAACCTGGGCCTTAAGCAATAAGAACCTCTCCAGTTAGCTGCTTCCAAGAGCAAACACACCAAGTCCGTCTTCACAGCCGAGTTGCCGAAAATGAGACGAACTCGCCAGCCGTCTACTTTTTTCCGTTTTGACGACGACGCGCCTTCGCCTCAGAAGGGATAAGTGCTGTTTCAGAATGAAGGCCATCGGTTGCCTGGGACTCTTGGGCATTAGGGTCTCAGCGTTCCAGCTTCAAGCGACTTTTCAACGAGATCCACATCGACGATGACCGAGTTCTCCCTTTCCAGAGCCCACTCCGACCATGGGAACGTTCGTCAGCAGTTCGCAACCGATCCAACCGTGAAACACGAGTTTCTTTTGGAGCCCCTGTCCGACGATTATGGCCATCTGTGCATCGTTGGCTGGCCATCTTCTTCTCGAGATGTTCTTCTCCTCCGTTAAGCCCTCGATAGCGTCGCCTTCGCAAGAACTGAAGAGAACTGAAATGCGGGCGAGACAGCCAGTTGCCGCATGTTTTTTTTAAGACTGTCAGCCTCCCTGAAGTTGGCTCGTACCGACGTTTGAGATGCTTCTTCTTCTAGGCAGATGTACGTCAGTCAGCGGTGAATTATGGACGCTGGTCTACGTCACGAATAGCTGGAGGTACAAAAAGTCCTTCATCATCCATCATCTTCTGACCAGCAGCCACTAGAGCGGTAGCGAGGGCAAAGCTCGCCCGGGAGACCTCCACTCACTCTCCATCCTCCGCCATCGACGCTGACTCATCAGGTGTTGTGCCCAAGCGCCTACTAGAGACTCTAGGCCACTCTCCATCCTCCGTCGTCGACGCTAACTCATCAGGAGCTATGCCCAGCTCGCCCGTGAGACCTCTAGGCCACTCTAGATCCTCCGCAGGCACTCGCTGCACGCCTTGAGCACCTCTTGACAGTCAGTTGCCAACACCTCGTTGATGTCTTCTGGATTCACGAATTTACACAGTTGGAGGAAGTTTCTTGTGGCGTTTGTTGTTCCAGGGCGGGGGACAGTCGCCCACCTGTGATATGTGTACCGGGGATGGTGGGACACCAATGCTCCAGCTAAGAGGGTCTTCGAATCCCAACCTCCCGGTTCGAGAAGGAGCGGAACACCAAAACTCCGGTCCAAAGACCAAGTCATCGTGGACACAGTTTGACCTTGATGACTGGAAGCAGCGTGCTGAGGACCGTCATGTAATGGAAGGCAGCAGCTATTGCTCAGGCTCAGCGTGTTCAGGCTCAGCGTGTCCAGAGCACACGTCATCGATCGAAGGCAGCTATTGCTCAGGCTCAGCGAGCTCGGGACCGTCATCGATCGAAGGCAGCTGTTGCTCAGGCTCAGCGTGCTCCTGACCATCATCGATGGAAGGCAGCAAGGTGGCCGGCTTGAAAGGCAAAGTAAGATGGTCGAACTCAGCATAGTCGACGAGCTTCGGGTTCGTTTCCTGCCACTGGCTTGAAGTTCAGTCTTCGGTATCCTGCACGATGCCCCTGCGAGTGTACTCGTTGTTGGTCGCGGTTGCGTCTACAATCCTGAAGGTGGACGACGTCCCTTGCTCTCATCTCTCGTTGTTTCTTTTCGCACGTATGGACTTGGGTTAGACTGTTTTCTTCTCGGTGACGCGAGATTACGTGTGTTGCTTCAATAAAATGAATTAATTGCCGTCAACCCGACTGTAAGTTGTGAGGTTGAGACCGGTCAAACCAAGTGCACACTCAGTTATGGTGCAGCTAATCCGATCTGAGCACCCAATCAATTCATCAAAACCTACTGTCAACTCGGTTCAATTCCAACTCGGTTGAAGAAAGTCTCGATTTGGCAGTCTTCACACAGCGCCGGGCATTTACCGCGCCTCACTGGACCCCATTGCGACGATTCCCACCCACCCCGGCGCGAAATCGAAGGCGAACGCGTTCGTAAAGGTCTCCCCACCAAGGCAAGACTTCACAGCAACGCACTGTTCCTTTGTTTCCATCGAGGCCCAGGTTCGCGACGGACTGTAGACCACACGCGGCGAAGTGCAGACTGTGCCGACTGGCTGAGGGAGACTCCTTTTCTTAGATCATCCCGATTTTGGAAGACTCATGCAATGATTCCCACCCACCCCGGCGCGAAATCGAAGGCGAACGCGTTCGTAAAAGCCTCGCCTCCAAGCCCGAAGAGGAGATATGACAGCAACGCACTGTTTCCTTGTTTCCATCGAGTCCATCGAGGCCCAGGAGAAGTCCAGACTGTGCAGACTGGCTGAAGGCGACTCGTTTTTTTGAGATCATCCCATTCTCACCCACTCCGGCGAGAAATCGAAGACGAACGCTTTCGTAAAAGTCTCCCCACCGAGGCAAGACTGCACAGCAACCCACCGCCTCAAGGTCCAGGTTCGCGACGGACTGTAGCTCACACGCGGAGAAGTGCAGACTGGCTGAAGGGGACTCGTTTTTTTAAGATCATCTGGATTTGGCAGTCTCACGCGATGATTTCCACCCACCCCGGAGCGAAATCGAAGACGAAGGCGCTCGTAAAAGTCTCGTCACCAATCCCGAAAGGGAGATTTGACAGCAGCGCACTGTTTCCTTGTTCCCATCGAGGCCCAGGTTCGCGACGGACTGCAGCCCACACGCTGAGAAGTGCGGACTGTGCCTGCTGGCTGAGATCATCCCGATTTTGGCAGACTCACGCGATGATTCCCACCCACCCCGGCTCGAAACGCGTTCGTAATAGTCTCTCCACCAAGCCAGCAACCCACTGTTTCTTTGTTTCCCCCCATCGAGTCGCGTTGCAAAAGTCGCTCCCCGATAACATCGAAGTGCCTTCCTCCTCTAATCAAACGCATCCACAGACCACAACTACATGTACATATATATAGAAAGGAATAGAGTTTCACTTACTTGAACGAATTGCACTGTTAAGGCCGATTTGCCGACGCCACCACTGCCAAGCACAACAATCTTGTATTCACGCATTTTGTTGCTATTTTTGTTTCCTCTCTGCTCACTCTCTCTCTCTCTCTCTCTCTCTCTCTCTCTCTCTCTTGCCTTATTATCTCCGCCTGACGCTCACTAAATTTCACTTAAATCTTAAGCTTTTCAATAGAACTTACGTTAGCCTAGATAGATATATATATATTTATTTTGTATATACGAATTCCTGTACGACGAACCGAAAAAAACCGACAAAACAAAACGAACGAACGAACGATGTAAATAAACAAGCAAACTGGACTGGAAAGCTTGTACGCGCGGCGAGAGTGTTCACTTCTCGCTCTCTGGCTGCGTGTCCTGCGACAATGTGCACTCAACAACTGCTGCACCCCCGACGACACTGTGCACAATCAAGGGGAAGGAGTTTCGTTTCCGTTTTTGTTTCGTGCTCGGCTTAATTGCGAAGGAACGTGTGTGTGCGTGCGCGCGGCTCTCTCTTTTGAATATCTATCTTATCTTACAACTGCTGCGGTTTTGTAAGCTCTTCTTTTTTTCAAAAAAAAAAAATAAAAAAAATGAAAAAAAAACAACAACTATCTCATAGATGTATATACATGTGTATACGGTAAATACTCAAAAAAAAAATGTACTCTACTCTTATGTTGTGCTCTAGTAACAACGACGACGACGACGATGGCGACGATGACGACGGTTGTTCGGTTTGAAAACTTGTGTGGTTTTAAATATTGCTGAAAAGAGAGAAAGAGAACATGCATTAGAGACCACAAAAAGAACAAGCAAATGGCATAATTTAATGAGACTATGATGGGGGGACACGTGTGTGTTTCGGTTGGGGCGCAGCTCTGTGTTGAGTGAGCGAGCGAGGGCGCCGGTAAGTAATTTGAGAGGAATTTCGAGTTTTCATTCCAATTCTGATTCACCGAGAATGTGCTGAATAGGCGGAGATCCCTTTTGCTGGCACAGCTCTCGGTGACGAATGGATTTCGTATGCGTCATGTGGCGGGGTGATATCATGCTTGGGCTAGCCGAGCAGCTGCCGGGCGATTCTAGGGAAATTCAAACGTTTGCCGCTGAACTTCTGATCCAACAAGTTTGGGACTCCTGATGGAACATGGGCGGGTGGCTGTAGACATGGGCAGGGATCTCGTAGCGGCGGACTGGAAGGAGCTGGCGCATTTCAGAGACGAGCTTGTGAGACAACGGCCGCGTGACGCAGAGAAGGAAAGCGGAAGCAGCTAGTTGGAGCGGAGGCCCTTGCGGACTTGGTGTCTGTGCAAGAGGAAGCAGATAGTTGGCGGACTTGGTGTGTGAAGGCGGACTTGGTGCGGTCAAGAGGAAGCAGCTAGTTGGAGAGGAGGCCCTTGAGGACTTGGTGCGTGGAAGAGGAAGCAGCTAGTTGGAGAGGAGGCCCTTGCTGGGTGTGAAGGCGGACTTGGAGCGTGCAAGAGGAAGCAGCTAGTTGGAGAGGAGGCCCTTGAGGACTTGGTGCGTGGAAGAGGAAGCAGCTAGTTGGAGAGGAAGCCCTTGCTGGGTGTGAAGGCGGACTTGGAGCGTGCAAGAGGAAGCAGCTAGTTGGAGAGGAGGCCCTTGAGGACTTGGTGCGTGGAAGAGGAAGCAGCTAGTTGGAGAGGAAGCCCTTGCTGGGTGTGAAGGCGGACTTGGAGCGTGCAAGAGGAAGCAGCTAGTTGGAGAGGAGGCCCTTGCTGGGTGTGAAGGCGGACTTGGAGCGAGCAAGTGGAAGCAGCTAGTTGGAGAGGAGGCCCTTGCTGGGTGTGAAGGCGGACTTGGAGCGTGCAAGAGGAAGCAGCTATTTGGATAGGAGGCCCTTGCTGGGTGTGAAGGCGGACTTGGAGCGTGCAAGAGGAAGCAGCTATTTGGAGAGGAGGCCCTTGCTGGGTGTGAAGGCGGACTTGGAGCGTGCAAGAAGAAGAAGCTAGTTGGAGGGGAGGCCCTTGCTGGGGTGTGAAGGGGAACTTGATGTGTGCAAGCGGAGGCAGCTAGTTGGAGACGAGGCCCTTGCGAACTTGGTGTCTGTGCAAGAGGAAGCAGCTAGTTGGAGGGGAAGCCCTTGCTGGGTGTGAAGGCGGACGTGGTGTTTGTTCTTGGAAGCAGCTAGTTGAAGAAGTTCTTGTTGCTTAAGGCCCAGGTTCACGACGGACTGTAGCCCACACGCAGAGGAAGTGAAAGATTACAAGAATCAGAGAACTGTGGAGACTGACTGAAGAGGGGACTCGTTTTTGAGATGATCCCTGTACATCCCGGTTGAGGTTCACTACGGGCTGTAGCCCCACTCGGAGAAGACGAATACAAGAATTGCCGTCCAGGACCAGAAGACTGTACAGACTGGCTGAAGGGGACTCGTTTTTTGGGATTATCCCGGGACGACGGACTGAGATCAGAGGAGTGGAACTGTAGACTGACTGAAGAGGAGGCATGTTTTTTTTCTAGATCCAGGGGCATCCCGGAACTCGTGATGCCCGTGCAACTCACCAACCAGACTGGAGTGTCAAAATAAGCTACCTCCACGAACGTCCCTCCAACTTACGTCCCTCAAACTGCCTTGAGCCACATTCTCCGATGGACCAGAGTCTCCTCAGTAAACAAGCATCTCCAGCTACCCCCGTCTCCAAGAGCGTTCACTTCCCCAGATTCTGACGATCCGCCAAGCTAAATGTGCACGCAAGAGGGTCGCGTCACAGCCACTTGAATCGCACGCCATATCGTCCACAGAGTCGTTCCTTGTGGGTTAGCACTCAGGAGACAGGACCAATGTGACTAGGATGAGGATGAGGAGACCATACATCACCCTCTTCAGCTCGTGCAGTGCTTGGACGAGGGAGTAGAGACTTCCGCAGCTCGTGCAGTCCCCTCGATGCATTGGCGAGCGAGTAGAGACGTGTAGTCCCCTCGATGCATGGACGATGGAGGCGTCATCCCCTCAGCTCGTGTAGTCCCTCGATGCATGGACGATGGAGGCGTCATCCCCTCAGCTCGTGTAGTCCCCTCGATGCATAGAAGAGGAAGTAAAGAGACCATGCATCACCTCCTCAGCTCGTACAGTAGCCTCGATGCATGGGCAAGGGAGTAGGGACTTCCTCAGTCTCGCGGTCTCGATGCATGGACAAGGGACTAAAGACTTCCTCTGTCTCGTGCAATGATCTCAATGAACGAACGAGGAAGGCGTCACTTCCAGTTGGCTCGGCGCCAGTGTAAACACACACACTTAGGGGACTACGTCTTCATTAATTTCCGAACAACATCGCGTCCAGGGGGACGTACGTAGGGGGACCCAAGTCAACTCAATCAATCGGTTGAGTACTCAGAAATAATGCACTGGGAACCAGCAGAACGCCCTCTCACTTCTGCGAAATCAATTGCAAACGTGTACGCGTTGCTGTTGGAGGAACTCCGCGTCGCGAGTGTTCCCCGTGGGCTTGGTTTTTGGCTTTTGACATAACCTCAATTTTACGTCTGTTCATGGTCGGCTAGCGAAATAAGAAACGGACAAGGGAATGGAGACGCCTTGACATTGCTGGCTCATCAGAGAGAACCGTAACAACAGTGGAGAGGCAGTAGTTCACCAGGTCCTCGACTGCGTGACCAAACCTAACCTCTGAACAGTGGCGACAGGGGAAACGAGACTGGAATGGAAAGAGTCCGTAGATGGGACTGACTGACTGACTTGAACCTCCGTGGAGTCAGGTGTGATGTCTCTAAAGCAGTTCACCAGCTCCTCGACATAACCTCACTTCTGAGCAGTCATCGCACAGTTGCGCCAATGTCGCTGCGACAAGGGAAATGGGACAGGCGTGCAAAGAGTGCGTGACTGACTGACTTAAACCTCCGTGAAGTCCAGGGTGATGTCTCTAAAGCAGTTCAACAGCTTCTCGACCTAACCTCACTTCTGAGCAGTCATCGTACAGTAGCGCCAATGTCGCTGCGACAAGGGGAAACGAGACGGGAATGCAAAGAGTCGGTGACTGACTGACTTAAGCCTCCATGGAGTCCGATGTGATGTCTCTAAACCAGATCACCAGCTCCTCGACATAACCTCACCTTTCAGCAGTCATCGTACAGTGGCACCACGAATGTCGCTGCGACAAAGGGAAGCGAGACGGGAATGCAAAGAGTCCTTAGAAGGGACTGACTTAAACCTCCGTTGATGTCCCCAAACCAGCTCCTCGACTGCCGCACCAAACCTAACCTCTGCACAGTCAGCGTACAGTAACTCTGCGCCTTCCTCAAGGGAACTCTGCTAATGTCCTCCCTTTTGATCGTTGCCACAGATTGTTTTGCCGTCACAATGTGTGCCGCCCATGTCGACCTGTGCTCTGTCCATAATAGAACAACCTGCCAAGCGCACAAGGACCACACGTCCAGCGCTCACTCAAAATTGAGGTTAATAATTCCATCAGGCATTCAAAAGAATTCCCTCGTTGTTTCGTGCCGCCCTTCGCAGCGAAACTAAAATTAATGACCACCTGTGCCACGGCCACCCCATGATCTAATTTCGTATTCCCTCAGTTCGACATGTTTATAGTTTCAACCGCCACCGCAACCAGCCCCCCCCCTCCCCCCACCCCCCGGCGCACAGAACAACCACCACCGGATGGTGGTAATATTCATTTGAGCGTAACTGCAAGACACAAAGAATAGGTCAGTTTGTAATGTACACTGCTGCGGGGCTGTCTGTTCGATAGATTCATCCCTCCTCCGCCGTTGTCACAGTTAATTATACTTTGCGCATCACTTCCGCTCGACCAGAGACTGAGAGAGAGGCAGAGGCAGAGGCAGAGGCAGAGGCAGAGGCAGAGGGCAGCCACACAGCCGGACGAGACGGAGACGAGTGAAAAGTGTACAAGAACACTCTTCATTATGACAGATCTCCCACAGCCAATGACTTATTAATGATTTAATTCACTCAAGCAATGTGGTCGGTCTGCGTTTAGCGGACTCACTCTCTCAACCCTTTCTTCCAAATATAGAGCGCGGCCACATCTTAAATAATTGATGTTAACCTTTTCCAGCGGCGTTTCGACCGCACTCAAAACTTTTCCAATTCATTATCCGACGGCACACAACTGTGGCGGCTCGCTCGCACAGATCCTTGTTGTTTCCTCGTGGTTCTCACCATCAGCTATTCGAAGATCGTCGAAGACCCAGAACAGCCAGCAGTCGACGTCGTCGTTCAGCGTATAAATTATCCAATTGGAGATGAACCTCTTTGGCAAATGCACTTGTAGCCAGTAGTCGGCGGGAAATTCGAATTTCATGGAATATCTGTCGTAGCCAATTTGTCTCTGTCAATTTGTAATGCACACACGACGCATGAAACTGAAGAATTCAATTAGCTTAGTGTTCCACAACAATTGCCAGAGTATGTCAAGTCAATTCAATGATTTATTTATTTTTTTGGTTGCTGCTGCTGCCTTGTTGCTTCCTCTCTCTCAGACTCTCCCACTGCCTCTCTCTCTCTGCGGCCCATCACAATGGGGGCAATGTGAGAAAGGACGTGTCATTGTTTGACGAGCCAAATTGAACTGTGGTGGTTGAGAGAAGATTTCCCACAAGTGAAGTGTCGCTTGTTGTACTTGTTGCTGGATTGGGGGCAAGGACTCTGCTCTGCTTGTGCCTGAGAGAGGGGGAGAGAGAGAGAGCGCGCGAGCGAGGGAATGTGGACGAATGGCGTGTTGAATTAAGTGTGCTGTGCGACATGAGCTCATGTGGCGACCTGTGAACTTCACGAAACCATGCAAAATTCCTTTGTTCGTCCATAGTGCTCGACGGCTAGAATGAAATTCCACGACTTCAGCGAAGAGGCACTTTTCATCGTTAATTAAGGTATTAGCTCTTGGCAAACGTTCGACATTTGCTGCTGCATGTGTACACCACGCGATAGGTTAAGGAGAATTGGACGGCGACTGGAGGAAGTGGGCATTCTTTGAGAACCCCGTCAAAATCGTCGAAATGTTCCACCAAACGACTGGAGGACGACTGAAGGAAGTGGACATCCCTCAAAATCGTCGAAATGTGCCACCAAACAAGTGGAGGACGACTGAAGGCCTGGACATCCCTCAAAATCGTCGAAATGTGCCACCAAACAACTGGAGGACGACTGGAGGCCTGGACATCCCTCAAAATCGTCGAAATGTGCCACCAAACAACTGGGGGACGACTGAAGGCCTGGACATCCCTCAAAATCGTCGAAATGTGCCACCAAACAAGTGGAGGACGACTGAAGGCCTGGACATCCCTCAAAATCGTCGAAATGTGCCACCAAACAACTGGAGGACGACTGGAGGCCTGGACATCCCTCAAAATCGTCGAAATGTGCCACCAAACAACTAGAGGACGACTGAAGGAACTGGACATCCCTCAAAATCGTCGAAATGTGCCACCAAACAACTGGAGGACGACTGGAGGAAGTGGACATCCCCCAAAATCGTCGAAATGTTCCACCAAACAACTGGTTGACGCTTGGAGGCCTGGACATCCCTCAAAATCGTCGAAATGTGCCACCAAACAACTGGAGGACGACTGAAGGAACTGGACATCCCTCAAAATCGTCGAAATGTGCCACCAAACAACTGGAGGACGACTGGAGGAAGTGGACATCCCCCAAAATCGTCGAAATGTGCCACCAAACGGCTGGAGGAAGTGGACATCCCTCAAAATCGTCGAAATGTTCCACCAAACAACTGGTTGACGCCTGGAGGCCTGGACATCCCTCAAAATCGTCGAAATGTGCCACCAAACAACTAGAGGACGACTGGAGGAAGTGGACATCCCTCAAAATCGTCGAAATGTTCCACCAAACGACTGGAGGAACTGGACATCCCTGAAAATCGTCGAAATGTGCCACCAAACAACTGGGGGACGACTGGAGGAAGTGGACATCCCCCAAAATCGTCGAAATGTGCCACCAAACAACTGGGGGACGACTGGAGGAAGTGGACATCCCTCAAAATCGTCGAAATGTTCCACCAAACGACTGGAGGAACTGGACATCCCTTAAAATCGTCGAAATGTGCCACCAAACAACTGGGGGACGACTGGAGGAAGTGGACATCCCCCAAAATCGTCGAAATGTGCCACCAAACAACTGGGGGACGACTGGAGGAAGTGGACATCCCTCAAAATCGTCGAAATGTGCCACCAAACAACTGGGGGACGACTGGAGGAAGTGGACATTCCCCAAAATCGTCGAAATGTGCCACCAAACGACTGGAGGAAGTGGACATCCCTCAAAATCGTCGAAATGTGCCACCAAACAAGTGGGGGACGACAGGGGGACGTGGACATCCTTCAAAATCGTCGAAATGTGCCACCAAACAACTGGGAGACGACTGGAGGAAGTGGACATCCCTCAAAATCGTCGAAATTCGCCACCAAACGACTGGAGGAAGTGGAAATCCCTCAAAATCGTCGAAATGTGCCACCAAACAACTGGGGGACGACTGGAGGAAGTGGACATCCCTCAAGATCGTCGAAATGTGCCACCAAACAACTGGGGGACGACTGGAGGAAGTGGACATCCCTCAAAATCGTCGAAATGTGCCACCAAACAACTGGGGGACGACTGGAGGAAGTGGACATCCCTCAAGATCGTCGAAATGTGCCACCAAACAACTGGGGGACGACTGGAGGAAGTGGACATCCCTCAAAATCGTCGACATGTGCCACCAAACAAGTGGAGGACGACTGGAGGAAGTGGACATCCCTCAAAATCGTCGAAATGTTCCACCAAACGACTGGAGGAACTGGACATCCCTCAAAATCGTCGAAATGTGCCACCAAACAACTGGAGGACGACTGAAGGCCTGGACATCCCTCAAAATCGTCGAAATGTTCCACCAAACGACTGGAGGACGACTGAAGGCCTGGACATCCCTCAAAATCGTCGAAATGTGCCACCAAACAAGTGGAGGACGACTGAAGGCCTGGACATCCCTCAAAATCGTCGAAATGTGCCACCAAACAAGTGGAGGGCGACTGGAGGAAGTGGACATCCCTCAAAATCGTCGAAATGTGCCACCAAACAACTGGGGGACGACTGGAGGAAGTGGACATCCCTCAAAATCGTCGAAATGTGCCACCAAACAACTGGAGGACGACTGAAGGAACTGGACATCCCTCAAAATCGTCGAAATGTGCCACCAAACAACTGGAGGACGACTGAAGGAACTGGACATCCCTCAAAATCGTCGAAATGTGCCATCAAACAACTGGGGGACGACTGGAGGAAGTGGACATCCCTCAAAATCGTCGAAATGTTCCACCAAACGACTGGAGGAACTGGACATCCCTTAAAATCGTCGAAATGTGCCACCAAACAACTAGAGGACGACTGGAGGAAGTGGACATCCCTCAAAATCGTCGAAATGTTCCACCAAACGACTGGAGGAACTGGACATCCCTGAAAATCGTCGAAATGTGCCACCAAACAACTGGGGGACGACTGGAGGAAGTGGACATCCCCCAAAATCGTCGAAATGTGCCACCAAACAACTGGGGGACGACTGGAGGAAGTGGACATCCCTCAAAATCGTCGAAATGTTCCACCAAACGACTGGAGGAACTGGACATCCCTTAAAATCGTCGAAATGTGCCACCAAACAACTGGGGGACGACTGGAGGAAGTGGACATCCCTCAAAATCGTCGAAATGTGCCACCAAATAACTGGAGGACGACTGGAGGCCTGGACATCCCTCAAAATCGTCGAAATGTGCCACCAAACAAGTGGAGGACGACTGGAGGAAGTGGACATCACTCAAAATCGTCGAAATGTTCCACCAAACGACTGGAGGAAGTGGACATCCCTCAAAATCGTCGAAATGTGCCACCAAACAACTGGAGGACGACTGAAGGAACTGGACATCCCTCAAAATCGTCGAAATGTTCCATCAAACCACTGGGAGGCCGAAGAAATTGGCCATTTTTCGAGAACTCCTTTAAAATCGTCGACGACTGGAGGAAGTGGACATGGTTTCTTCAAAAAATCCAAAAAAACTGATGCGAAAACCATAAACTTGTGGTTACCACGACGTTCCTAGCAGTTCCCAGCAGCACACATCAAAGTCATGCTCTGCGGTTCCTGAATGTCACAACGAGAGTATGGAGGGGGGTCACTAGTTCCGTCCAAACCGCAGAACTAGAAGAAATCACCGAAATGCGTTGGATGCACCCTTAAATCGACCAAATTCGAAACTATTCGAAATAAATTCAAACGAAAAAACAAGCACAAACGAACGTATTAACTTTCAATGACTTAATAAAGAATAAACCACATGCACACACCGGTTAGAGTTTCTGATTCACAATCACCAACTGTTTCACATGACGAATCACTGCCTACTGTGTGTGCTCCTCGACGACGACAACGGCAACGGCAACGGCACCGACATCGGACGACACCAGCAAATGTGCAAAATGATCCACGTAAGGACTACGCAGGCTTTCGTTTTACTCTACACATGCCATACAGACGAGATGAGAAGCACACTTGTGCAGAGAGCGCCGAACCACCAGCGCACACTTGTAGAGCGCGTGTGAAATAGCTTCGCAATTTGATATTATATGTTTTTCTGAGTGATTTATTGATATACTCTACATGATTACGTTAAATATAAGCCAGCCAGTAAGGAAGAACAAACATTGAATGAATGCGACCAGGACGACGGTGAGGAGGACGACAAGGTGGAGGAAGAGGAGCAGGAGGAGCAGGAGGAGCAGGAGGAGCAGGAGGAGCAGGAGGAGCAGGAGGAGCAGGAGGAGCAGGAGAAGCAGAAGAATTCCACAGAACGCTTTCTTCTTCCGTTCAGTTTGTGTACATACACGGTTTGTTTTAGGAGGACAAGGAGAGAGAGAGCATGTAAACCACGTTTCAACCACCCCCCAAGTGTACTAATGTGCAGGCGAACATTTCATCATTTTTTTTGCTTCTCCCCTAGGAAGGACAAAAGATGTGCTTGCTCTTTTTCATTTTGTTCCTTTTGCCCGCGCCCCTGTCCTCGATTGCTAGACAAAGCTGAGGGAGTCACAGACAAAAAAGAAGAAGAGAAATGCAATTGATTTTGCTCACATCGAGGACAAAAGCGAGTGGAGTGATGATTCGTCCGTCGTTTGGGGGCGACTTTTGACTTACAAGCGCACAGAGGAGGGCACAACACGCGTGAAGCGACGTCCTAGTCAAGTCAATTTCACACGACACCTCAAGAGGGACTGCATTGGGCGAGAGTTCGACGATAAACGGCCGCGCTGATATGAAGTTTTCACTGATTTTGCTGTGTTATCTTGCACCTAGTGGAGGTGGGGGGACGTAGTGTGGTGTGGAGACACGTGGCGTGGTGTGGCGAGCCGTAGAGTGAATTGGAGACGCGTGTCGCGGTGTGAAGTGAAGTGGAGACGCGTAGAATCGCGTCTAACTACGCAGTTGAATGGAAATGGGGGGTGGGGAGACAGCGCATACATGTCCAACACTAGAAACGAGCGATAACAACAATCTGCACCCCACTTCAGTCTATTTTGGTTCCCTTTCAAGTTCGTTTAGCTCATAAATGTCGAACCAATGCCAAAGGATGGACACAACACGAGAGAGGCAAGACCAGCCGATGTTTTGTCCATCCTTTGATGTGAAGAACACACATTTGAATGTTGCAGGCCATGGCCAGCAGATGATGCACAAAGCAAAGCTGGGAAATGTTCAACATTTGGGTGTCGACGTTTGATGTGCAGAACACACATTTGATGCAGATGCTGGACAACATTTGGGTGTCGATGTTTCGTCTGCACTTTGATGTGGAAAACATGCGATGGCCCCGACATCAATGCCTCCTCCCCTCCGAGTAGCCCTTGACGCACTAAACAGACTGTGACTGATGCCGTGGGTTGTTCTCGCGCCGAACGATGAATGTACACTTGTTCAATTGCAGAGCAAATGTGCTGACTTTCCCAGTGACTCATCTGTTGGATGAGACATGCTTGTTCAAGTTGGAAGATTGTCATAATGATACAGTGGTCCGATGTGGTCTAGCTGTTCCATCGACTGGTGCTAGTGTTGTGTGTGTGTGTGTGCGAGGGGAGAGGGGCGACACTAGACACAGTCACAGTCACAGTCCGAAGTGGACCTGGGCCTCGCTTTCTCAGAAATCACTTGAAGCCACACAGCCAGCTCTACAGACCGAGGTGGACCAGGACCTCGCTTCCTCAGAAGTCACTCGTATTCACGATTGGAGCAACGGAGCCACAGCCAGCTCTACAGGGCCTCGCTTCCTCCGAAATCACTCGAATTCACGATTGGAGCAACGGAGCCACAGCCAGCTCCACAGTCCGGAGTGGACCTGGGCCTCGCTTCCTCAGAAATGACTCGTATTCACGATTGGAGCAACAAAGCAACAGCCAGCTCTACAGTCCGAGGTGGACCAGGGCCTCCCTTCCTCAGAAATCACTCGTATTCACGATTGGAGCAACGGAGCCACAGCCAGCTCTACAGGGCCTCGCTTCCTCCGAAATCACTCGAATTCACGATTGGAGCAACGGAGCCACAGCCAGCTCTACAGGGCCTCGCTTTCTCAGAAATCACTCGTATTCACGATTGGAGCAACACAGCCACGGCCAGGACCACAGTCCGAGGTGTACCTGGGCCGTGCTTCCTCAGAAATCACTCGAATTCACGATTGGAGCAACGGAGCAACAGCCAGCTCTACAGTCCGAGATGGCCCTGGGCCCCACTTCCTCAGAAATTACTCGTATTCACGCTTGGAGCAACGGCGCCACAGCCAGCTCTACAGTCCGAGGTGGACCTGGGCCTCGCTTCCTCAGAAATCACTCGTATTCACGATTGGAGCAACGGAGCCACAGCCAGCTCCACAGTCCGGAGTGGACCTGGGCCTCGCTTCCTCAGAAATCACTCGTATTCACGATTGGAGCAACGGAGCCACAGCCAGCTCTACAGGGCCTCGCTTCCTCAGAAATCACTCGTATTCACGATTGAAGCAACAAAGCCACGGCCAGCTCCACAGTCCGAGATGGATCTACAGAAATCAGATGCATAACCTCAAAAAATTGTCAGTAGACTCCACAGAGTTTAAAAACCCGCTCATTGAACCCAGCCCCTACCCACTACCAAAAAAACAAGCAGTCACCCATCAAGAAACTCGATGAACGCATCAATTTTTCGCAAAAACTTCGCCTCCACGACCATGTGATGACGACGCCACCCTTCTTTACAGTCTCCCTCCCGTCCACCGTCTGTAAAGACGCCAGTTAGCGCTTGACAAAGCAACAGCCGACTGCTGACATGAGGAGCAATTCAAAATTCGCACAGCAAAGGGGTGGCGCACATCCAATGATCGATGATTTTCTGCCGAAAGGAGGTCAAATCATACGCCAGCGATGGCACCGGCATCTCGAAGACATCTCTCTAAACCCCGTCACCACCCTTCCCTCTCTCGCTCACTCTGTCTCTGGCAGTGCTTGAATTTCGTTTGTCATCGAGAACACTTCCAAAAGCAGGCCATGATCTCTCTCAGCACAACAAGTGCAACTGCCCCAGATGGCAAGACAGCATCGTCTCCTCATTTGGCTAAACACATGACGTCACTTAACAAAACACACGTAAAAGCACGGCGCGTGGACATGCACACAACAAGCCACGTTCAATGCAACAAAATCACACAACTTTGTCCTTTTTTTTCCAATCGAAAGGCGAGAGGAACTCACATCAAATATCGCCAGACTTTGCGAGAGGATGAGGAAATGTTATAGTTTTTGTAGTCAAAATAAGACACACACACGCACGCACACACATGTACATACGAACAAAGGAAGTTGAAAGCCACTCCCTTTCCGTTTTTTTTTTTTGTTCGTTCTTTCTTCAGAAATGACGAATGTTGCTACCCCACACCGCTGACACAGAACGCCCCCAGCCGTACCCTTTCATCACGCAGACGAGACATAATTTAACATCCAATTGAGAGAGAGAGCGTTGATTAATTAATGGACAAGAGCGAATAAAATAAATTAATTAATTAATTAATTAATGGCGAAAGACGCGAGACCTAGACGAGAGACAAACCGAACAAAAACGACAACACCCTACGTCCACGCTTATGATGATGATGATGATGTTGGTGGCGATGATGATGGTGATGATGATCATCGTCACAAGCACCAGCAAAACATTGCACAGGCACAGTCAAAGGCACAGTCAAAGGCACAGCCAAAGGCAAAGGCAAAGGCACGGGCATTTACTCAAATTTCATTCAGCCAGCAAATTCAGCGGGAGAAATACTTTATTAGAAGGCGTGTAACACACAAAAAAAGGGAACGAGAAGGTGCGGATATAGTGTATATACACACATATCCAGCAACAGCCAGCCAGCCAGCCAGCCAGTCATAAGAACAAGAAATGCCTTCCCAACATTGACAGATACAAACAACAACCGCACGAGCAACAGCAACACAGCAACAGCTACAGCTACAGCACCAGCAACATGACCTGACCCTACATAAATTAAATATCCTTCTTCTCTTCTCTCCCTCCCACCGTCCTTCCCCCCCCCCACTCCCCCTCCCCCTGCTAAAGTAAAAATAAACCGAAAAAAAAACGATTTTTTCAAATGATCTCTAAAGTTCAATCGTTCTATTTTTATCGAAACAAACAAAAAAAGAGAACCTCCCCCCCCCCCCCCCCCAATATCCTCCTGGCAATGAATCAAACAAGCAGATCAATCATGGGACCAGCACAGCAAAAACCCCAACAAGCTTAGGGAAGCTGCTGAAGAATGTATTAGATAAGCCTTTCGTTTGATTCGTCGTTTGCCCTCAAATCGAACACGATGACGACGATTTGAGGGATTAAAACTGCGATTTGGATGGGGAGGCACAGCACGAACCGACACAATGTGCCGAGGAAGAAGTGCTTTAACCCAAATGTCAACAAGTAAATGCCAGAAGGAGAGGACATGAATCGTCATATAAATGAAGGAAAAAAAAAAAAAAAAAAAAAAAACGAACGAACAAAAACATTAAACCAGCATAACGACGAGATCGCGTGAAGAAAAAAAAAACTGTTCACCTTTGGACCAAGCATTAGCGATGAACAAAAAGGGATCAAATGGAGGCGCGACTACAGAGCTTCGGTGAAACAATGAATTTCGACTTGAACGCACACGGAAAATGATTAGGCGAGGGCATGGGGTTTTTGTCTTTTCTTTTTTTTTTTTTTCTACAAAATAAATTGAATAAATGTGCATAAATACCTTCTTGGTTGTAGGCTCCACAGTACGCCTGGCCAGTGGAATGCGTTTTGCGTTTGATTCTGCTGTTCGCTTCTGCGTTTGCGTTTGTAGATTGGTTTTGTTCTTCTTTTTTTTTTTTTCCTCGAAATTGTTGTGGTTTTCTATTTTTTTTTTTTTTTTTTTGTTCGTTTTGAATTTTCTTCAGACCATCGAGAAATGGAATTTTTTTGAGTGTACCGAATTTGTGGTCGTTTCTGTCATTCACTTGCTTGCTGACCGTTCTTTTGCGTTTGTGTGTTGTGTTGCTGTCTCTCTTTTTTCTTCTTCTTTTCTTTCTGCAATTAATGGATGGGTAATGTGAAATGCCAATTGCATTTGCGCACGTGTGTGTGTGTGCGTCTGACTGTGTGTGTGTGTGTGTAGGGAGAGAAGGGAAAGAAAAGAAGGAACAGGAAAAAAAAAATAACGAAAGAATTTATCTAAAGATGGGGCAAAATATTCAATATTTGAATTCTTTTCTTCCTTCTTTCTCTTCTTCTTCCTTTGTATTCACTTGGATTTCTCTCTCTCGTTCTCTTTTTCTCTCTATCTTCCTCTCTTTCAACAACGTTTCTGATTATTTTTTTTTCACTAGGTACAAAAAAAAACCAAAAAAAAACAGACTGATTAACTTGATGAAACCCAACCGACACCACTGTCAGTGTGTAAGCACACCCCACTTCTGCTGAATTTCACTTCAAAAAAAAAAAAAAAAAACAAGAGAAAAATAAAAAAAAAAAAAACGGGGAACAAATAAGCGCACAGATGAATGAACCACACACGCAGACACTCACACGTCGTCGTGCAATTAGATGTCAAAAAAGGGAACAAAAAAAAAACACACACACACACTAAATCGTTGGAAAATGGGGGGAATTTCTAAGAAAAAAATATTTTTCGAGAAAAATCAAAAAAAAAAAAAAACGCACAAAAAATGGACACACCACCGAGAACAAACGAACCGAATTTAGTTTCTTCTTTTTTTTTCGTTCGTTTCCCTGGCTGGAGAGCTGAGCTAACACTCGAGAGTTTCTCTAGGAAAGCTGAACTAAAACTGCGTGCGGATGGAGGCGAATGAAATCTAAAATATCGGACGAAGGCAACAATTCGTTTTTTTTTTTTTCCTACTTCGAGACGAAGTGCTTTCTCACAGTTGGCGCTGCTATCTCGTACTACGAAAATGACAAAACATGAGCGCGACGACGTTGACACATGCTAGGCACAGGCAGGAGGAACATTCTGTGTGCTGTACATGTGTGTTTGTGGTTTTTCTTTTTTCTCTGTTGGTTTTCGGTCTCTTGTTCGTTTTCGGATTGCGTTCAGGCAGACGTGCAGGGACACGAGCGGCCGTTTGCTTCGAATGTTCTACTACGTTGTTGTGCATGCATGGGGGGCTTTTCGAAGATTCAATTTCGTGCGGTTGCGTGGTGAAATTGCATTGCGGCTGTTTTGCAATTGAATTGAATCCTTGATTGAATGGGAGGTTGAACTGGTTGTGAGTTTTTTTTTCTGGACTTGTCTACAGTCCGGGGTGGACATGGACGTTCAGTGTGGAGTGGTCTTCCCTTATTGCCGTGGCCCTTGATTGAAGGCAAGTTTGAACATGAAACGACATAGGTTCTGTGAGGAATGTTTTCAGTGGCGGATGTAGCGCTACACTCCGACTGGACCTGGGCCTCAACCAACATGCCTCTCCATCTAGTACGGTCGTGTTCTAGTTGCTTCCACCAACACACGTTCAGCCGCGTTCCTTGATTGAATTGAAGATTGAACAGGTTTTGAGAGGCAATGTGGGATGTTTGTTTTTTTTAGACTTGTCTGTAGTCCGGGGTGAACCTGGCCACTCAGCGTAGAGGTGTGGTCGTCCTTTACCGCTGTGGCCTTTGATTGAAGGCAAGTTTGAACATGGAACGTCGGGAATGTTTTCAGCGGCGGATGTAGCGCTACACTCCAAGACTGGGCCTCAGCCAGCATGCCACTCAATCTAGCACGGTCTTGACCTAGTTGCATCCAGTTTTGCAGTCCCTTGATTGAATGCTAGTTTGAACATGTTTTGAGAGGCAATTTGGTGCCTGCTTCCCTTTGTTTTGGCTGGCGCTACAATCCGGGGTGGACATGGACGTTCAGTGTGGAGGCGTGGTCTTCCACTACCGCCGTGGCCCCTGATTGAATGCAAGTTTCAACATGCAACGACATGGGTTACGTCGGGAATGTGTTCAGGCGAATGTAGCGCGACTTTGGCTGGCGCTACAGTCCAAGACTGCATACCACTCAATCTAGCACGGTCTTGAGCTAGTTCCTAGCAGCTACCCAAGTTCAACTGCGTTCCTTGATTGAATGCTAGTTTGAAAGAAGCTTCTTGGGACTGATTTGAGCTGGTTTCCCTTCGTCTTCTTCGGCTGGCACTACAGTCCAAGGCTGGACCCGGGCCTCAACCAACATGGTTCTCCATCTAGCATGGTCTTGAGCTAGTTGCCTCCAGTTTTAGAGTCCCTTGATTGAATGCTAGTTTGAACACGTTTTAGCGGCGGTAAAGCGGCAAGCTTCTTGGCACTAATTTGAGCCTGTTTCCCTTTTTTGGCTGGCGCTACAGTCCGGCGTGGAACTAGACGTTCAGCGTAGTCTTTCTTTGCCGCGTTGTCCCTTGATTGAATGCGAGATTGATAGAAGCAACGTGAAGAGCTTCTTGGGACTGATTTAATCTCGTTTCCCTTCGTCTTCCTCGGCGAGCTGGACCTGTGCCCCAACCAAAATGCCTCTCCATCTAGCACGTCTTGTCTTGTTCTAGTTGCTTCCAGCTACGCACGTTCAGCTACGGTGCTTGATTGAAGGCTAGTTTAAAGATGTTTTGAGCGGCAAAGAGGGAAGAATTTGTGCCACTTCTTGGGACTAATTTGAGCTTGTCTCCCTTTGTTGACTGGCCGGAGTCGATCCGGGTCTCAGTCAAGGAGCTTGTTCCTTCCAGCTCCGCACGTTCAGCTGATTAATGTCCCTCTTCCCCCTGCGTACACCGTACCGGGGGCGTGGTCTCGGTGCTAAAATCGAAGACTTCCCGAGCTGGAGCAATCAAATCGCTCCACATGCCCTAGTCCCATCTGAGACAAGAGACACTCGACCTCGTTTGACCAGATGTCGCTGTAGGCTAGTCGTTCAAACAGTCACGCTGGACAGGATATTAAAGAGTGACGTTGAACAGGGACATCACTAAGGGAATCGGGCTTTTTTGTGAATGAGGAGAGAATATGGAGCGCACGAAACCAAAGACAATACGAAGGACGCTCCATCGAACACCTACACCGTCGATAAATGAAATCCCCGAAAAGTCATCTGTGCTCAGTGCAAATGGTGCACACTGGCTAGTCTCGAAGTGTTGCCCCTGTCTTCTTCCGCAGACCTGCACAGTGTCTAAATTTAGCCTCTATCCAAAAAAAAAACCTGGAGAATCTCTTAATTTCTAGCCATAGTCAGTGCATTCATGCCAGTCGCTGTCCTCAGTCTAGAACGGATAGGACGAACGGTGAAGTCTCTCGTGCCAGTGGACGCCAATTCGAAGAATAGCAAGTACAATCTCTAAATTTGCACTCGTAAAGTCTTTCCAAGCGATAGGACGTTCAGTACAGTCTCTAAATTGTAGTCGTGAGGTCGAGCGTCTGTCCAGTACAGTCTCTAAATTGCACTCGTGTGGTCGATCGTCTCTCCAAAGCGACAGGGCGTCCAGTAGAGTCTCCGAATTGCACTCGTGTGGTCGAGCATCTGGCCAGAGCGATAGGACGTCCAGTACAGTCTCCAAGTTGCACTCGTGAAGTGCAAAGGACGTCCAGTACAGTCTCTAAATTACACTCGTGAGGTCGAGCATCTGGTCAGAGCGATAGGGCGTCCAGTACAGTCTGTAAATTGCACTCGTGAGGTCGTACAGTCTCTAAATTGCACTCGTAAAGTCGAGCATCTGTCCAGTACAGTCTCCAAATTGCACTCCTGCCAGTCGATCATCAGTTCACCAGCGTAGTGGACGACAATTCGAAGGCTGTCCGCCTTTTCGTGGCCTCTCTGTTCGTGTACCGTGAAGAAGCCGCCTTCAATCATCCAGTGTATTCAATAACTTGGCTTATAGCCACCCCAGCAGCTGCACGCTTCATCAGTCCGAAGTCGCAAGTCCATCGCAAAGGGTGGACGGACTGGAACGCAGTAAGTGTTTTTTGTTTTGTTGTTGTTGTTTTTTTCTACACACCCTGTGGTTATACTGCGGAATCAGAACAACCCCGTATACACACCGCGCATTCGAACTCGAATTTAGCCCCTGATTAAATTATGGTTAAATTCCAGGTTCCAGGCAAGCGAATCGTAAGCTTTCTAGAATTTTTTTTCGCTTCGACATCGAATTTTCTATTCAATAGAAGAAAAATTCGAACATGTGCGTCGGGAGTCCCCGTCGAAAAACCACCATGCGCAGCATCGAAAAATTTCCCCTCGCCATTTTGTTGCCGTCGAACAACAACAAGTGCGAGCAGGAGGAGATCAAGAACTCTCTCTCTCTCTCGCTCTCTCTCTCTCTGCGAGACGAAAAGAGAACCACCACTGAGGAGTGTGCGTTTTCGAACAACTGTGGCAGCCAAACTCGACTCTTGGGCTCATATAATTTTTCCATCGAATTTCCCTCTTCTTCTGTATTCGCCGCCGAATAAATCAGAATCACGGAAAAAATTCTCGCTAAAGAAAAATAAGAAGAAAAAAAAAAAAGAAAAGAAAAACTAAAAATTAGACAACTCGTCGTCGTCGCAAAAGTATTCGCGTTATCGGTCTCCTCAGTTCGAGCGATAATAAGAGCAACATTTTTTTCCCAATAAACTGACAAAAAAAAAAATCTAAGAAAGAAAAAAGAGACAAATTGTTGTTTTTTTTTTTTGTAAAAAAATAAAAATAAATAGATGATATGGGCATTTCGAGCCTTTGCATAAAATTGTAAATTTTCAAATTAATTCCCCCTCCCACCCCCCCGTATGATATAATCAATTTTGAATTGAGCGAGCAAATGAATACACATATATATATATTTTAATTTGATATCATTTTTTTTTTTGTTGTTCTTTTTTTTTGTGTTGGGCAATTCTTGTGCGATTCTGGTTGCGAGTTGAGGATGAGTTGCAAATGAGATATATATATATATATAAAAACGAATCTATATCCTATTTGCGAGTGGTGGATGCAGTGAAAAAGAAATAACACACATACAGCATTTATTTATTTTACATTCTTTAATTTTTTTTCTCTTGAATTTTCGGGAAAAAAAGAAAAAAAACCAACCATCTTATGTTAATTATATATTCTATGTCCTTGCTGTGTTGCTCTCCTCCTGCGTGAACGTGCTGGTGTTTATCATATGCGTTTTTTTTTTCTTCTTCTTAAATAGATACATATATATTTGAATATAAAAAAAAAAAAAAAAAAAAAAAAAAAAGGGAAAAAATCTTGTGTTGTGGTGTGAATAAGTGTATGTATATGGAAATATATGCATAATTGAGAGAGAGAAAATATTATTAATTAATTAAGAATCGGAAAGAAAGGTGAAGAGATGTATTTATGAATGTTTTTTTGGTTTATTTGTTTTTTTTTGTTTCTTTTTTTTGACTCTTTTTTTTTTTTGGTTTTTCTTTTGATTTTCCCATTTTCCCCTTGGTTTTGAGTTCCATTTTTGTTTCTGTTTGAAAGTGTGACATATTTTTCGTTTGTTTATTAAGCTCTGTTATGTTTTAATTTTCAATTTCATTCCGCCGTGAGAATAGAATTCTTCAAACTATCCTCATCCTCCCCCCCCCCCCCCCCCCCCCCCCCCCCTCACCCCAACCGCCCTCACTCACTTAGTCAAAAACAAAAAAAGGATTTAAGCCATTTTGAATTAGATGGTGTGTGCACTAGTTGAGAGAGAAAGAGCACATCAGCTGGATGCGTACGATGCGCCAGAGTGAGCTAGACAACAGAGCACATTCCGCGTGTACCTTGAATCTGTGAACGGTGGCGTGCGCTTCCCTCGTGTTGTATCTGTTTATTTCGCTCGACGAGGTTCACCAAACCAGGTTGCCATCCATCGTTCAGAGTTTGATTTTTCCAGTCGGAAATCTGAACAAATAGCCGTGCATCTCGGTATGTTGTTATTTTTTTTTTCTTGACTCCTTGTTGGTTCTCGTTTTTTTTTTTTTGTCTTTCATTTTCGTGTGTAGGTATCCATTGTGGTGAGAGAGAGAGAGAGAGGTAGAGAGAGGGGGAGGTGAGGAGATTTCATTCATATTGGTTCACTTAAGCTGTTGCAGCTAATGGATGCAGTGTGTTAGTTGTTGTTGTTGTTGTTGTTTATCCTTCATCCCTCTCTGTTAGTCTTGCTCTTTCGGTTTAAATGCGTATCCTTTTTCCGCCCCCTCCCCCCCCGCATTCACACCTGTTTCGTGTGCAAAATGTCCGCGGTGGATGGGCGGATTTAAAGTGTGCGACTCCCCGTCAATCATCCATCCGAGCGCAGGAAGTAAAGAGCATTCGCAAAACCAAAACCATATCTAGGCGTTGGCCGTGCAACTAGGACTAATTGTACAATCAGAGCTTCCCTTATTTTCTGTTCAAATTGCAATAGAATCAGAGATTCCTTTGTTGTTGTTACTTTTTTTTTTGCTTTTGAACATCGCAAGGCAAGACATTCATCATTATCGTCAGCCGGCATCAAGCCGGAAACTCCTTTTCTCTCATTTCGACAGTCCCTCACAGTCGTCCGTAGGTATTTTCTTGTGCATTTCTGGTGGGCTTGGCAGTGAAACAGTGAAATGTATGGTGTCTTATCAGAGAATGTTCGATTGCACTAAAAATAGGGAAAAAAAAAATATACAAACCCCCCACTTCCCCGCCCCCCGGTCCGTGTCAATGAATGGTATGATGATGGTGTGGAAAAGCGCGCTATTTGATAAACTCTCAGCAAAGTGAATATCGAACTGGCGAGACGAGTGCATGGCTTGTGAAGAAATGAACGAAAAAACAGAAAAAAAAAAAAAAAACAACTCCGAAAAAATAGGAATTATGTATTTTTGTTGACTTTAGTTTGCTTTCTAGTTTGTGTATGTTGTTGCAGTGTAGAATACGCACCTTTTCATCCTTTATCCCCCCCCCCCCTCCCAGCCCGTCCCCTCTGCAAAATGATTGTTTCATTAACACTTTCCCATGCCCGTACGCCCGCACGCCCGCCCGCCCGTGTTGTCTGCGCTCAATAATACGAGTTGTGTATCTGAAAGAATATAAATGATGATGTGTGCCGCATTGAATGCAATCCAATGCGTACATCAATCATGTGCGCGTCAAGAGAGTGCCTGTTCAAGACTTAGTTACTAGTTCTCCTTTATTTATTTATTTTTTTTCACTTTTTTTACTTTTTTTTTTTTTTTTTGTAATTTTTTACTTATTTTCTTTTGTTTTTTTCTCTTGTAAAATGCTTTTTAAATCTGTAAGCGTGTTCGACGCTAGTGAACAGAACATTAAACATCGCCTTTTTTCTTCTTTTTTTCCCTTTTTTTTTCGTTTTTTTTTTAATTTTTATTTTTATTTTTTTTTTTTTTTCTTAGCAGAATTGAATTAGTTTCCCGATGGATTTCGTACAAGTGGCCGAAGATGAAGGTGAAGAACCAATTGAATTGCCAACTGAAGAGGATGGCACACTGTTGCAGTCAACATTACAGGCCCAGTATCCTGGTTCGTGTGGCCTAAAGTATCGCAGTGAAGACACAAAATCGGTGCGCGGCGTTCGCTTGAATGAGGGACGCTTCTATCCGCCATCATCGGACAATGGTTGGGGTAGTCAAATATATTTTTGCGTATTTCCTAAAGGTATGAATATCATTTCTCCTCCTGCCCCCTGAAACCACTGCCCACCCACCGCACCCATATCTCTCACTCTCTCTCTCTCTCTCTCACTCTCACTCTCTCTCAAAACAAAAGCAAATTACAATATAAAAAAAAAAATAAAATAAAATCATTATTTACCATCATAAAGTGCTAGTCTGTTTCCCAGAGAACAAGCGCAAGAGTGACGACAATCTGGAGAATTCAACGGCAAAGACCAAACGCGTCGAGACGCGACCACGTTGCACCGACCTAATTGTGCTCGGCTTGCCGTGGAAGACCACCGAGGAGAGTCTGCGCGAACATTTCGAGGAGTTCGGCGATGTGCTAATGGCACAGGTGAAGAAAGATCTGCAATCGGGCCAGTCGAAGGGTTTCGGCTTTGTTCGCTTCGCCTACTATGAGGCACAGAAGCGTGTCCTGTCGACGCGCCATTTAATCGATGGCCGATGGTGCGAGGTGAAGGTGCCCAACTCCAAGGTACGTGTTTGATAACGTTCAGAGTGTAAGTCTTGGGCTCTGTATTGTAGAAATCTCTTCAACAGCAAGGAATGGTGCATCAGGTGCCATGCAAGGTGTTTGTTGGACGTTGCACAGAGGACATGACGGCCGAGGATTTACGCGAGTATTTCTCAAAATTCGGCGAGGTCACAGATGTATTTATACCAAAGCCGTTTCGTGCATTTAGTTTCGTTACATTTCTCGATCCGGAGGTTGCTCAGTCATTGTGTGGAGAGGATCATATTGTTAAGGGTATGCACACGCGCGCACACGGTCGCAGTCATTTCAACTCATTTTGCGGTGTCCCCTTTTTGCAGGTGTCTCAGTTCATGTCTCGAATGCAGCTCCAAAGACTGAGCAGAATCGAAACAATCCAAATCACGGCAACTATGGCAACTACGGGAACTACAATCCGACGGCGAATCAGGTTGTCGCCAGCATGCACGGACTGTCACCGCACGGTCGTGGCAATTTGAATAGCGGCGTCAACGGCTATGGCAGTGCAATGAACGGTGTTGTCGGCAGTGGCCTGAGCGGCGGCAATGGTCTTGGCGTTTCGCCCAGCGGCGGCATGATGGGCAATGGTCTGGGCAGCGGTGGCATGGGCGTTGGTGCCATCGGCAATGGTTCCGTTGGCGGCGGTGGCAGTAATCCGAACAATGGCGGCCTCATTGGCTCCTCGAATTCAGCATCGAGTGCCATGAGCCGAGAGACGAGCATGCAACAGAGTTACAATTCACAAAATCGCGGCGGCGGCGGTGGCGTCTACATGCAGAGTCAGACAATGCAGCCGCAACAGCAGCAACAGCAGCAGCAGCAGCAACAGCAACAGCAGCAGCAACACAACGGCGGCTGGAATACACAGAATCGCGGCAATTTGGACATGCCAAATCTGCAGGCGCTCGGCATCAATCCGCAGGGACAGAACCCCTCAAATCAGGGGCAAAGTCTGAACAATCCGCTCGGCGTTGGTCTCAGCCTGAATACGCTGCCCATGAATCCGGCCATTGTTGCGGCTGCCCTCAATCAGTGGGGCCTCATTGGGAATTTGCAAAATCAATCACAAGAACAGGTATGTAGTCGCAAGATATCGAACCAATATGATGTGGTCTCCTCGAATGCAGATGGACGTCTCGTTTCAGGGTTTTGGTGGCGGCAACGGACAGAATAGCCAGAGCGGCTCCTCAAATCAGGGCGGCGGCTTTCTGTCATGGATGACACAGGGCGCCGGTGCAAATGGTGCTAACGGCGGCAACGGACAGGGTTCGGCGACTGCAACTGCTGTGAGTAATGATACGCAGCAGGTAAGAAGAAGAAACCTCATCGAGTGAATTTTGAAGTTAGTATCTATTGATTTTGGTTTTTTCTTAATAAGTTTTCTGTTTTCTGTTTTCCTTGTTTTGTCTTTTTGATTTGTGTCATTTTTGTTTTGTTTTACTGTTTACCATCCTCTCCTCCACCTGTCCTTGGTTCGATTAAATGTTTTGTTGCCACGTCTAAGGCTGGGGGGGGTTTATTTTCTCTTCTTGTGTTGGCTCCTTTTGACCTAACTTTCAAATTTGTTGAGGGCATCATGGCATCATGGCATCATCCGACAGACGCAATACAATAATTTGATCAATCACAGCTTAAGTGCCATTCGTTGGCGGACAATGATTCTTATTTAATTTGACTTCTTTTCTTTCAAGGCCGTTCATCAAGTCTGGCCACCCCGACCATGTAATAGTACTGGCAGTGATGGCATCGATCAAAAGCCAAATTTGATATAAACAACAATCCAATAAAACAATACACTTACTTGACTTCATTTCTCAAACAAAAACAAAAAAAAAAACCAACAAATCTCGGCAAAAAAAAAGGAAAAAAGGAAAACAAAATCAAAATCTACTTTCTATACACACTGTGAAATGATATAACTGAAGAAACCTAGCCTACATAAGGAGTAAGCAGAAAAGAACGCACCAATCTCTTCAAGCAAGCGTATAAATGAATAGTTTTTACAAAAAAAAAATCCCATGAAAAGATGAAGAAACCGACAGTAAATCTCTCACCTGACGGCAGTTATAAAACAAAACCGCTATATATGTGTATGAATATATAAACCTAATCCTGAGCATAAAGGATTTTTATCTTCAAAAACCACGTACATTTTTAATAGAATACAATTATTGAACTGAAAACAAGAAACAAAAGGAAAAGAAAAACTTTGTAAGCACACAGCCTGGCGGCGAGAGGGAACACTTAAATGTTGTGTGTTTTCAGCACTCGACTGTGCTCGGGGTCGTTGTGTAACAAAAGCAAACGAAATTGTCCTGTCGGTTGGTCATTTATATGAATTAGGCGAGTCTGGACGTCGAAATTCGACGATTTTGTTGGTTATTTGCGTAAAACAGGCGCGGGCGTCGTTCAAATTTGACGATTATGTTTGTTATCCGCATAAACCAAGCGCGGGCGTCGTCTAAATTCGACGATTATGTTTGTTATTTGCGTAAAACAGGCGCGGGCGTCGTTCAAATTTGACGATTATGTTTGTTATCCGCATAAACCAAGCGCGGGCGTCGTCTAAATTCGACGATTATGTTTGTTATTTGCGTAAAACAGGCGCGGGCGTCGTTCAAATTTGACGATTATGTTTGTTATCTGCATAAACCAAGCGCGGGCGTCGTCTAAATTCGACAATTTTGTCGGTTATTTGTGTAAACAAGGCGCGGCCGTCGTTCAAATTCGACATTATGTTTGTTGTCTGCAAAAATAAAACGCGGGCGTCGTCTAAATTCGACTATTATGTTTGTTATTTGCGTAAACCAGGCGCTGCCGTCTTCTAAATTCGACAATTTTGTCGGTTATTTGCGCAAACCAGGCGCGGCCGTCTTCTAATTTCGACGATTTTGTCGGTTATTTTTGTAAACCAGTCGCGGCCGTCGTTCAAATTTGACGATTATGTTTGTTATCCGCAAAAACCAAGCGCGGGCGTCGTCTAAATTCGACGATTATGTTTGTTATTTGCGTAAACCAGGCGCTGCCGTCTTCTAAATTCGACAATTTTGTCGGTTATTTGTGCAAACCAGGCGCGGTCGTCGTTCAAATTTGACGATTATGTTTGTTATCTGCATAAACCAAGCGCGGGCGTCGTCTAAATTCGACGATTATGTTTGTTATTTGCTTAAACCAGGCGCTGCCGTCTTCTAAATTCGACCATTTTGTCGGTTATTTGTGCAAACCAGGCGCGGTCGTCGTTCAAATTTGACGATTATGTTTGTTATCTGCATAAACCAAGCGTGGGCGTCGTCTAAATTCGACGATTATGTTTGTTATTTGCGTAAAACAGGCGCGGGCGTCGTTCAAATTTGACGATTATGTTTGTTATCTGCATAAACCAGTCGCGCCCGTCGTCCAAATTCGACAATTTTGTTGATCATCTGTATAAACTAGTCTCGGCCGTCATTCATTATGTATTTAAATACGTGCTACTCCCTTTTCTCGCAATAATTCACCATCATTTTGTACACATCCACTTACCAAGGGTCCACTCAACCGTTTGGCAAGCAAAAAAAAAAAAAACAAACAACAACGCACATTGTGCACAAAATTACACCCTTCCAGTGGTGTAGCTGTCATGCCATTCGGTTGAGGACTAGAACGGTGTACAAGCGTCGGCCAGCACGTATTTATATTGCGGTCCGGGCCCGGTGCGGAAATGCATAGGCATTGGGGCTCTGATTCGCGCGTCCCTTCTTGCCGGCCTACACATCTCCGTGTCGGGCCAACGATGTCATCCCATGTGAAAGCAGGAGTGGGGGGGAAGACTCACATATTCCCCTCCCCCCCCTCTCCCCACACACCCTCATGACAGCATTTCTATTTCGTTTTGGTTAATTTTAAGCGCATCGCTTTACGTTCAGTCTCTATTTGAAAGACTGTAAAAGGAGTTAGAAGCAAATGGATAACTCCTGTGAAGTCCTTAACTCTTGTTCAGTGTTCGTTTCGTTTTGTTTTGTTTTGTTACACACACACACACACCCCACCCACCGCACACGTGCTCAGAGGAACGTCTTTATTAGCATTTCCTTGCAGAACTTGACGAAGAAAATCATTGTTGTTGTTGTTGCTGCGTACAAAGTTTTCACCAAATATAGTCTGTAAAGAGAAACACTCGCTCTCGCAGTGTGGCAGACGACGACTGGATCGTGGGGGAGGCAACGCGTCTGTTTTGTGCACAAAGAAAACCCACTATCCCCCCCGCCCTCCGCCAAGTCAACTGTCTTGTCTCACTCTAAAGATAAAATCAAATCAAAAAAAAAAAAAAAAAAAAAACAAAAAAACTTATATAAATCTTAAACTAAATGGAATATTTACATAGATGTATTTAATTGATCCGCCAGCTTAACGGAATCACAAAGTTTCGCTGCACTACGTGCGTCGACCCATTTATGCGTTGTTGTATCCAAATATCGAGCGAATCCGTAGTTCTCCTCATCTCATTTGTATCCGTACAAGGGCCAGATGAATCGTCATTATTTCTCTTCCTTCCTTTCCTTTTCTTCAGATCATTTGCGAATATCATGAAATAAGCAAAAACAAAAATATATTTCCTAATCTTAATCATAAACGTAAAATAATACTGAAACAAGTCTCTGTTGTGGAATAAATGTATAAATGGATTATAAATGAATTATATATGTTTGATGTGTGAATTTACTTGTTCAGACAAATGAAAATAAATGTATAAATGTAAAAAAAAACAAAAAGCAAAATACAAGAGGCGTCTATTTATTTAATCCGTTTCCGTTTTGTCGTCGCATTAGTTTCGGCTTCAGCTCTGTTCGGACATCGAATTGGGGTTTGGTTCCCTCCAACAGACTGACGGATGAGATTCACTGAGTTGCAATCTTTTGAGAATGCAATCTTTTGAGAATGCAATCTCTGAATTTTGGGCAGACGAAAGCATGCCCGACGACTGGAATGTCAGCTCCGTATGCCCCATGCACAAAAAAGGCAATCTTACGTCTTGCAACAACTACTCACCCCGTTCAGCGTCGCCTACAAGATTCTGTCCAGCGTATTGTGTGAACGTTTACTACTAATGGGCACGTTCCAGTGCGGCTTCCGGCCCGGCAAATCGACTATAGACCAACTCTTCACACAAAGACAAATCCTGGAGAAGACCAGTGAGTTTCAAATCGATACGCACCACCTTTTCATCGATTTCAAAGCCGCATACGACAGCATTCATCGAAAGGAGCTATTCGATGCTTTGGCCGAATTCGTGATTCGCTGATCCGAACACATACGCGATGCACCGTGCAAGGATTGCTCAAGGATTTCTGAGCCGTTTGAAACTTGCACTGGATTTCGGCAAGGAGATGCGCTGTCGTGTGACTGGAGAAGATAGTGCGGCGGGCAGCTTTAAACACGGAAGGCACTATCTTCTACAAGTCGGTCCAATTGTTGGGATGACATCGACATCGTCGCATGCGTTCTCATCGTGCCGTAGTGGAGGCTTTTACCGCGATTGAAGTGCAGGCGAAACGAACTGGTCTCAAGGTCAATGAGGACAAAACAAAATAAATGCTGTCGACCATAAAAACGTTCCGTCACACACCACCTTGGGCAAAAGTTCACGATCGACGACAGCTACAATTTCGAGGTAGTAAAGGAGTTTGTCTACCTCGGGGGGCAAACGTGAACTCCACAAATGACATCACAGTGGAGATTGGTCGTACAATCGCCTACAATCGCCCCTGGCAACCGGTGCTACTTCGGTTTGTCAAAACAACTGGGCTCAAAACTCCTGACTCGAAGGACCAAAATCATGCTCTACAAAACTCTTATTTTGCCAGTTCTAAGCACTAAGCAAAACTGCAGAGCTGATTCTTGGTACCTTCGACAGAAAAGTTCTACTTCGGATATATGGTCCCGTCTGCGAGGAAGGCGAATGAAGGAGAAGACACACAAACCACGAACTCTGCGAGCTGCACCAGGATGTGGATTAATCCGGAAGGCAAAAATCCGTCAACTGCACCGGGCTCGGCCACATCGAACGCATGGAATCCGAAGTTGAAGTCCCAAAGACTTCAACTGAATGCGGATGACTTCAAGTGAATGGTGAAGACTTCAAAGTGACTTCAGTGAATGCACTGTCAGTCGATAGACTTGCATTCAATTGATTTCAAATCAAAAGACTGGTCGTAAAGATTGATCCAATCAAGACTTCAAAATGAGTTAAATATTGAAGTCTACATCTGAAAGTGAATTCAGGAATTGAAAAATCTTAAAAATGAAGTCAATTGATTTTTAAAATCAAAAGATTGCAGTCTTTTACAACTCTGGCCAACACCCCCCGATTTGGAGGAATGACGACGCACAGTAGTTTAAGATTGTGTGATTATTATTGTAGTGGGTAAATTGCACCGCGACCCTTAGATCTATTGTGCCCCCTATTCATTCCTTTACTCTCATTAAGAGCTTCCCTCCCATGCAGCTCTTTTCAGAGTTGTATTGAGGGCTATGGCCATTTCATTGTCTTCTATCCCTGTATGGTCAGGTATCGAACAGAGTCTTACTCTGTTACTCCTACTCAGCTTCTTCAGCTTCTGTAGACATTCCCACACGAGCCTAGATTTGATGATTTGATGGAGTCTAGTGCGCCAGGATAGCGGCACGACTGTCCGACATTATTGCCATGTCGCCGTTGGTGTAGTTCCCATCAAGATTGATTTGAACGCATCGGCTTATGGCCTGGCAGATGTTGGTGCGTTTGTCCATGTCTGCCCTGCCCCTGTTCCTTCATCAGTTCTAGATCAGCGATATGAGCCGTGTCAGGCGTCTACGGATTCATCGCCGAAGATGGCTAGGTCATGTAGAGCGCATGGAAAACACTGTTCCAGCCCGAAGAGTCTTCAACACCGAACCAGTGGTACAACGCAATAGAGTACGCCCACTGAGTGGATGGCGCATACAAGTGGAGAAGGACCTCATCCAACTTGGCGCGCGACATTGGAGGCAGTTGGCCAGCTGGACAATCTTGCTGACTGATGCCCAAATCCACCCCGGATTGTAGCGCCATTGGAAGGAGAAACAGTTGCGACGCAGCGGATGCGAGGAATGTCTTACATTTGGAGAGGCAGTCGTAAGCCTGATGCTGGGATGAAGGTGACCGTGGGCAAATCATTTCCAGAGCGCCGGCTCCATTGAAGCAGGATCAGTTTTAGCATCTTCACAAGAGGTGCTGAGCTTTCTTCTGGGATTGGCCAAGCTGGATCAATTTTGACGCCAAGTCCAAGTATTTGTTCCACGAAATGTGGATAATGATCGATGGAATAAGACCGCGAATACAAGGCTGCCGCGATGAGCTTCCCTCGCGCTGTTGTGGGAGCTACTCGGCGGGATAGGGTGAGAGAACACGGCTCAACGTTGAGCAGCTGCTTCTTTAAACGTCAAGGGCTATTCAGGCTCCTATTGAGGTGGCATGCACGGAAGCGTCTATGGATACTCTACCGATGCCCAGGAGCAAGCTTCGACGGCAGATTCACTGTTTACGAGATATGGCCGATTACGTGCCTTCTGGACAACTTTCCCCTAAAATGGGTAGTTGAATAAACGTGGCATGCTCTCAGGGGCATGTACTCATTAAATCCACCACTCATAGAGCAATTAAGGCAGGACGCAGCTGGGAGTCGTTCCTCATAATGGGGCTTTATGTCTGGTTGGCTGGTAGTAACAATCAGTTTTATCAAGTGTCACTCGTCCTTTTCACGCATCCTCTAAGACGGTGCATCCGGTGATGTGTGCTTAGAGCCATAAACCAGAGATGGCTTGTTGGGCAATAAAAAGGATAACTCCAGCTGAGACCGGCTCCTGTCAATTAGTTTTCGGCACTTTAACTAGTCCAGTGAGTGGGCGATAAACGCATAGTTTTAGATTCAACGAGCAGGTGAATGGTTGAATTATTACGACGGCATGCATGCTCAGACTCCTGTCCTGTCCTTGGCCATAAGCCAGTTGCCAGTTAAGTGACGAGGGACTTCCTCGTGCGCTGCCGGCACTGTAGCTTCATGCTCTTTCCTGCATCTTGCCTCATTTGGAGACAGACTAGCTTTAAGTGCTGAACAGGGCGACGTCCAATGACAACGAACAGTTGTATCCACTAAAACCCAACCAAACCTCAGCCGATGACCCATTCTGTGAGTATTCCATGGACCCCAACTCGTCGTCTCCTCACAACTCGTCGCCCCCATCACACCATGCCACCGACGACTCATGAAATTCCCTCGTCCCACCAAGTGCCATTCCACCGGAACAACCCTTTCACAAGCATTTTATCAGAGCACCAGCACAACCGGCTCACTCCATTGATGACGTCACGAGAAATGAAAAACTCACTTTTCCTCGAATTTCCACCGATTCCGGGGCAATTTTTTGATGCAGTCCACATCGACTGCCCTCCCCCCACTCAGCCCCAAAAAATTGCAGTCCAAAACATTCCAAAAATCGACTTTTGAAAAAATGACACATTTTCCACCAAAAAATGCAGTAAACCGGCATCCCACTGGGGTCGCATTTTTTTGCTGAAAACGAACGTGTTTTCGGCGACGTCGATTTGAGGGGGACATGGTCTTTTGGAATGAATTTCTCGGGAATTAGGGTGAACCAGGGGACGTGGGGTATCAGGATGGACGGAGAATTTCATGTAGAAGCGGATGAATGCATCGTTTGAGACCAAGAGTGACGGGGGTAAGTTTTGCGAGGCAAAATACGAGCTAACCTCATTTGACACATGGAAATTGATGGGTTGGGAGGTGAAGTGTTTTTTGAGACGAATTTCTCGATAATTAGGATGAGTCAAGGGTCGAGGGGTACCTGGATGGACAGGAAATTTAATGTAGAAGCATACTGGGGTGCGACACTTTAAGGGGCGTGCGTTGGTTGGCCAGTTTGAAGCAAAAAGCGTGATGTCCTCCCTTGTCCCATTGAAGTGGCGACTGGATGTCTTGTGAAATGTTTTGTTCGTCAACCAGGACGAGTCCAAAACAAATGGATGCCGGAATGGATAGAGAATTCAACGTAGATGCGAAATAAGGTGCGACAATTCAAGAGACTTGCTTTGGTTGTCCAGTTTGAAGAAAAAACCAGGATGTCCTCCATAATCGCCTTTAAATCGCGACGGGGTGTCTTGTGAGACGATGTTCACGACACACCAAGGACGACTCCAAGATTAAGGGCTACCAGGATGGATGTGAAATTCACTGTCCAAGCGGAATAAGGCACCATTTTCGAACGAGACTGACTTGGATGACTTTTTTTCGATAAGATCCGCTATAACCTCCTTTCACGCGTCGGAATCCATGAAGTGGACAGGGCAGGGTGCTTGTAAAACAAATTTCTCGATAAATAGGAAGATTCCAGTGACGGGCGATGTCAGGATGGAAAGGAAATTGAATGTAGATGCGGATTAAGGTACGACTTTCTATCGGGAGTGCTGTGGTTCAAAAGTTCGAGGCAAAGTCAAGTGGCGTCCTCATTTCTGCTCATTAAACTTGCGAGGTGGAAGACATGACGTTTTTGGGGAACGAATTTCTTGGGAATTAGGACGAATCATGGGTCGAGGGGTACCTCGATGGATGGGAAATTTAATGTAGATGCGGAATAAGGTGCGACACTTTAAGGGGCATGTCCTGGTTGTCCAGTTTGAAGCAAAAACCGGGAGGTCCTACATAACTCCCTTGAAATCACGACGTGGTGTTTTGTGAGACGATGGTCTCGATAAACCTGGGATGAGTCCAAGGTTGAGGGATGCCAGGATGAGCAGGAAATTCATTAGAGAAGCGCAGTAAAGTTAGATTTTCATACGGAAAGGGCATTGGTTGCCACTTTGGCGACGAAATCTGTGATAACCTCAGTTGTCGGACGGAAGTCGAGGAAGTGGATGACATGACATGCCGTTGCTTGACAATTAAATCGAGTTTAGGGTTCAGGGATAGCTGCATTGATGGGGAATGAAATGTAGAAGCGGAGTGGTGGATCTTCTTTTTCTTAAAGTAGAACGCCTTGGTTGGGCTCGGTGGAAGCAAAAGCCGGATGTCCTTCTTTGGTTGTTGAAAGATGGTGGGTGTCTAGCTCTCGATGTGACGCAACGATTCCTGTTCCACGAGGTGTGTATTCTTCGCTTCGTCTTCATTGACCTAAAGAGGAGATGAAGCTGTTTTGGGACACTTTTAAAGGAAGGTCCTTGTAGTGTTACTTACTCTTCCCTTGAGGAGACAGGACTCTCATCGTGATTACATATGAAGCGAACTTCAATCACATATAGACGGCGACGTATAGACGGCGTTCGGCCACTCGAAATCTGGATGCCAGTGCTCCTAGTGAAGGCCTGTGGAGTTCTGGACGATGTCTGTTCCAAGACGTCACACGAGAGTGTCTCGTTGCCTTTCCGAAGGCGTTCTTTGACTTTGAAGGGGTGCCGCGGTTAGTTCTTCATCGACGTCCGCACGAGTTGAACAAGATTTGCCAAGCCTCGACAGAAATAAGAAGATATCCAACTTCTACGACGGGTCTGTGAATACGTGTCCTTCTCCAACCGAGGGAAGGTGGATCCGTGTGAAAAAAAACAAGGAAATTCCACTTCTCCTGGACAAGAGGGCATTCCGACCGAAGTTCTCTCTTATTTCTGATTCACACTGTCGTATCTACTTTGTCCGTGTCTAGATGGGGGTGTAGTCACAGATAAGCAGGACGGACACGTATGCACTTACCAACTACGCCGCTGTGGCCACTGAGTCACGTTCAATCTTGAAATCAACGAATTTGTGGCGAGAGCATGATTGCAAGTGTTGCAGCTTATTGCCCAAGATATTACAGTCTTGGGCAATAAGGTGCAACACTGGAAGTGCCTTGGTTGGCCGAGCTTGGAAGGATGTACGCAATAACCCCCAGGATCTGTCGCAGTGAGTGCCCGATATCTGGTAGACTGCCTGAAGGCCTATTCCCCTTGTCAATGGCTTCAATTGAGCAGCAGAACATCGGCAGAAACGACAGAGGAGAGGCGTATCTTGCGCGTCCACCCACCGACGTAACCTCACCAGCATCGTCATCATCATCATCATCTTCTGGGGTTGCACGCACGAAAGAAGGGCACTCGATTCTCCGCCATCGACCATCAGGAGCTATGCCCAAGCACGCCCGACAGATCTCCAGGCCACACTCCATCCTCCGCCATCGACTTCAACTCCTTAGAAGTTATGCCCAGGCGCAACCAGGCAAGTTTTTGGACATGCAACTCCCGACAGGACGAGTTTCCATCCGTCCACAGTTCTCAAATCCTCGTTGAAGAGATACCCACGATATCCCAAACGATACCTGGCAGCTTCCCCAACTAGCTCGAGATCCTTGCCTGTGAGCGATGCCACGTTCCATGTGCCTATCCGAAGTCGATGCTGTTGCCCTGCATGGCGTGACTCCAAATCGGCTCACGAGGACATTGAAGGGTTGCTCACAGTTCCTCGGCTGCCGAGCGGGACAGGCCGGGCACCAGACACTCGCAAACTGCCACCATTCCGGCCTGGCTCCAAATGGGGCCATGGCACGCCGGGGCAGGCAGTATCCGAGGCTAGTCTTCTTCTTGTCACATGTGGGGTTTGCGCTTCGTTAGCTAGGTTGCCAAACCTGTTACCCGCCCGCCACCACGAGGATGTCCGCTGCCGTAAGTGCCACAATAGCTGCCCCCGACTGGAATCAAAATAACAACCACTGAACCCCGTCAATTGAAAAAAACAACCATTTTTTTTTCACAACACTGAAAACGACATTTATTGGAATTCATATAAAACATATATTATATATTTGTAGAATAGATAGATATTGTAGCCCTCTAGGACTCTAGTAGTTACATTCGTTTCCGGTTGCAATACAATAAACATATATAAAATATACACCCATACATATATATATCTGATGTTTAGTCTAAAATTTGGCAAAAAAACACACGCATTCGTGTGCTTTTTTTTGGTTTTTTTTTTTTTTTTTTTTTATAATCTAATTAAGTTCCATTTCACGTTGATATTGTATACAATAATACACACTAATATATTTATATATGTATATGAGAAAAAAAGTTCATATGTTGTATGTTGTATGTATACGTACACCAATAAAAAGAATGTATTATATAATTTTTTTTTGGTTTTTTTTTTGGTTTTTTTTTTTTGAAGTGCATGAAAGACTGCTTCTAGCAAATTCACATCGATATTGTTTAGCTGGTGAAAGGAGATCAGGAGAAGGTTGGTTTTATTTCTTAGGAATCGTTAGTTTCGCTTTGATGCAACGATGAAGGAACTGCTTAGAGTAGTCCACAACAAGTCGCCGGGCTTTGAAGGTGATAAGGGGTTTTTGTCTACTATTTCAGATGAACAACATGAAAGATTGCGTCTAGCAATCGACATCAAAGAGATTTTTTTTTTGTTTGGCTTTATAGAACATCAAGGGATTGCTTACGACAAATCTACATGAATTATGTTTACAATTTGAGATTATGCATTGCTGTTTCCGGTGTTCTACGACAATATCCTTTAAATACACATTAATATTCTTTAATTTACATCAATATTAATAAGCTTTAAGTATCGTGACACGACATCTATAAGGTTTGGCTTGAATGGAGATGAAACACCGTTTTTTTAGTGATGCCCATCAGCAGGGTTTTGGTTATAAAGAACATGTATGCGGTTTATCATTTAAGTTTGCAGTGGTTTACATATATATAAAATAGCTCTAAACATCGCGACACTACATCAATAGAGTTTGGAGTTGAAACACCGTTTTTTAGTAATGCCCGTCCACAGGGTTTGGTTTTAAAGAACGTCTATCATTCGTGTTTCCAGTGGTTTACATCAAACATCAATATTAATTAACTTTAAATATCGCGAAAATTGAAAAGACATGAAACACCGCATTTTAGTGATGCCAATCAATAGGGTTTGGTTTTAAAGAACATCTATCATTCGCGTTTTCAGTGGTTTACATTAAACATCAAGATTAATTAACTTTAAATGTCGCGACACTACATCAAGAGATTTTGGCTTGAAAGGAGATGCGTTTTTTAGTGATGCCCATTAACAGGGTTTGGTTTTAGACAACATTTATGCGGTTTATCATTCGTGTTTGCAGTGGTTTACATATATACAAAATAGCTCTAAACATCGCGACACTACATCAATAGAGTTTGGAGTTGAAACACCGTTTTTTAGTAATGCCCGTCCACAGGGTTTGGTTTTAAAGAACGTCTATCATTCGTGTTTCCAGTTTTGTACATCAAACATCAATATTAATTAACTTTAAATATCGCGACAATTGAAAAGAGAAGAAACACCGCTTTTTAGTGATGCCCATCAATAGGGTTTGGTTTTAAAGAACATCTATCATTCGCGTTTTCAGTGGTTTACATTAAACATCAAGATTAATTAACTTTAAATGTCGCGACACTACATCAAGAGATTTTGGCTTGAAAGGAGATGCGTTTTTTAGTGATGCCCATTAACAGGGTTTGGTTTTAAAGAACATGTATCATTCGTGTTTCCAGTGGTTTACATCAAACATCAATATTAATTAACTTTAAATATCGCGAAAATTGAAAAGAGATGAAACACCGCTTTTTAGTGATGCCCATCAATTGGGTTTGGTTATATTGGTTCGTGTTTCCAGTGGTTTACATTAAACATCAATATTAATTAACTTTAAATATCGCGAAAATTGAAAAGAGATGAAACACCGCTTTTTAGTGATGCCCATCAATTGGGTTTGGTTATAAAGAACATATATCATTCGTGTTTCCAGTGGTTAACATTAAACATCAAGATTAATTAACTTTAAATGTCGCGACACTACATCAAGAGATTTTGGCTTGAAAGGAAGATGCGTTTTTTAGTGATGCCCATTAACAGGGCTTGGTTTTAGACAACATTTATGCGGTTTATCATTCGTGTTTGCAGTGGTTTACATCAAACATCAATATTAATTAACTTTAAATATCGCGAAAATTGAAAAGAGATGAAACACCGCATTTTAGTGATGCCAATCAATAGGGTTTGGTTGAAAAGAACATCTATATGGTTTATCATTCGTGTTTCCAGTGGTTTACATCAAACATCAATATTAATTAACTTTAAATATCGCGAAAATTGAAAAGAGATGAAACACCGCTTTTTAGTGATGCCCATCAATTGGGTTTGGTTATAAAGATCATATATCATTCGTGTTTCCAGTGGTTTACATTAAACATCAATATTAATTAACTTTAAATGTCGCGACACTACATGAAGAGTGTTTGTTTTAAAAGGTGATCATGAGAGGTTGTTGTTTTTTATTTTGTTTTTTTTTTTTTTTTTTTTAGTTTAGCTTCACCAAACGATGCAGGACATAATGTCTCTAGTTTCACCACATCATCAGTGCTTAGTTTTAAAGAACATCAACGATTGCCTACAACAATCTATGTATGTACAATCCAATATTGTTGATTTATCATTCGAGGTCATGCAATGTTGCTTCTAGTAATTTACATTAATATTCGATTAGCTTTGAATATCGTTAATGATTGCTTATAGCAATCTACATAAATATGTTCAGCTTTACAGATGATGTGGACGGTTGCTTTGAGCAAATTCCCATCAAATACATAAATTATGATTATTATTATTATTTTTTTTTTTTTCAAAAATATATATATATATATGTTTATCCATTTATATATATATATATATATGTATATATATATGCTAAGTGTAAATGTATATTTTTAAAGAATATAATTTGGTTTTTTTTTTCAGTTTCATTTTGGCCGTGTAGTAGTTAATTGGTTTTTGTTTTGTTTTGTTTTGTTTTTTTTTGTTACAAATTTACAATGCAAAAGCTGGCCAATTTTTGCGACCAGTTTCTTCACAAATTGTTAATATACATAGTTACATTCAATTACTGTTAATTTTTCACATATATGTGTGTGTGTGGATATAGATAAAGTAGTTATTTACATTCACTTTCTAAACATCTACAATTTCATGATTCTACACATGAATCATACAAATTACACAAATCTGTTCGATATATGTGGACTTAATTAAGAGGCATTCTTGTTGTAGCTTGTAGCCACACCAGATGTCAATTTAGTATCTACTGTGAACTGTGGTAACAATACTGCTGCATCAAGCTGAATCCTCATCGGTGTGTCCTCAAGTCGACTTTCGGGATGAGTGACAGGCAAAAAAACGAAGAAAAAAAAAACAGAAAAAAAAAAAAAAATGCAATTGATCTGCTTTTTGCATCCTTAGACCAACTGATGTGCAACAAATCCGTAGGAGAAATAGCTCGCCTCGGTTGTACCTAAATCGACGTAGCCTATCAGTGAATCATCGGAATGTGTTGTATGCCCAAAAATTGTGCCCAACGCCAATGCGATTTCCCACGAAGCCGCAACTGGGTTGAGCCAATAGCCAACAACCGGAATCATTATATTTGCCATTTGTCCGGGGCTAACTAGGGCCTCAGTCAACTCAACCTTTGATTCCCACGCTAAGTTGACTGAGGTCCTTTTGAGCACCACCATGCAACCGCATCGGATTGAGTAGAAAAGAATGCACAAAAAAATAGCCAACCAACGTGAATCCATGGAACATTGCAGGCTGCTAGCTGAACTGTTTCGGCGACACCCTGAAAAAAGAACGAAGAAAAAAAAAAAAGAAAAAAGAAAAAAGAAGAAAAGACAACAACAAGCAATTCAATTACATCTGCTGTGGCTCAAATGCAATTACTATGAATACCAAAACGGAAAACGGAAAACGGAAAACGGAAAACGGAAACAAAACCAAGGAAAAGGAAAACGAATGAATAGAAAAAATATATCTATATATGTACAATGTATCTGCTTACGTCACTAGGGCCTCAATAAGAAATAAAGATACCTTACAGACTAGTTTTTGCAAAGCGGCGCTCGTTTGCGCCCGCCTTTGCGGACATTACTTCTATAACATGGAAAGTTGTGTGTGTTACTGTTTTGATTTGTTTTTTTTTTTTCAATTGTACAGTTGTTCGAAAAGAAGAAAATAGAATCAAAAACGAAAAGAAACAATATGTCACTTCAATCTCAATCAGAAGAAACTGAAGTTACCTTCCAATATGACACTGCTGGTGACCTGTGTCAGGGTGGCCGTTGCCGATGTTACCGTACACGTGCGGGCCGATGTCCGCTTGCGAGCGGTCCTTGCCATATAGACGGCTGCCGTAGCAGCCTCCGGCTGTCATATGGCCGGTACTGAGGTCAGCTTTCTCTTCCTGGCGGCATCCTGCAATTGCTTTGGCATCGGGAACTTGGACTTGATGTCCCAGCGTTTCATCCAGTTGCGCAGGGTCTTGCGCGGCACCTCGTATTCTCGCGATGCCCTGAAATGGCCACGCATAAGGTTTCTGAATTGTAGATTTCTGGTGACTTACCTGTAAATGCTTTCGCCATGTTTTACGGCCATTAGGGCCCGATAAAGTGAATCAGTGCTGTAGTGTCTGGGCTGATTGCATCTTGGACTCCTGAGGACCACCGAGCGTGCTGATGGTGAATCAGTTTCTCGTTTGGCCAATTGGAGCTCGTCACCGAATGGTAAACTAATCGTTTTCAATGTGTCCTCCTCCGTGAAGCTTTGTTGGAAATAATAATGTTCCGCAGCCTCAATCGATGACATTACAGAGAGTGCCTCAGTTGTAGTTAGGCCGTCGGAGGAGGATGTTTTCGGAAAAAACGTCTGGGGCCGTGGTGGTTGTTCGTTAGCCGCCTTCCTGGCCTTGTATGGCCTCTTCTTTGGTGGCATTTTCGCTTCGGCACGTCGCTTTGCTTTGTCCTCTTCATCAGCAAAACCGCCGTATGTTTCGGCGACAAGACGATCGTAATCAATGCAGACGCCAGGCTCGTCATCAGCGCACTCTATATCGTCCTTGTACTCGCTGTGTTCGTAGTACGAGACAGACGGTTGACAGATAATGTCTTCGGGCTCTTCCATATCGCTGGTATCTGTTCCAACGCTTTTCGGTAGGCTATGCTGTGCGACCTCGGCGATGACATCAGTGCCGTATATATCAAATTCATCCTCTTCCTCAGCATAGTGCTCCAACTCGTACCATTTTTCCGGTTCCGGTTCAAGGTTCTGTACCTGTGGTTGTGTCTGTACCTCTGGGTGTACCTGTACTGGTATCTGTGCCTGTGCCTGTGCCTGTGCCTGCACCTGCTGCTGTTCCTGTTGCTGTTCATGTTGCTGTTCCTGTTGCTGTTCATGTTGCTGCTCCTGTTGCTGGTCCTGTTGCTGTTCCTGTTGCTGCTTCTGTTTAAGTGCCGCCTCGTCCTGCTCCTTTTTGATCATCGCATAGAACCTTGGGTAGTCGGCCTCGCGAATTATCGTGCCGCCCATCGTTACCTCGCCGTTTCCAGTTTCCCCTGTTTCCCCTGCTTCCACTGCTACCACTGGCGCGGCTGTTTCCGGTATTTCCGGTATTTCGATTGTTTCGGCTTTGACCGGTGTTTCTGGCTCCTCGGGTGGATCCAGAGGCGGCGGCGGAGGTGATGGTGGCGGTAGCGGTGCTTCGGGCGGTAGCGGTGGTAGTGGCATTTCGCCCGGTGCGGGCGATTTTGGTGGTGACGGGGGAAAAGGGGTCTTCGGTGTGGGAACTGGTGACTTTGGCGGCGGCGGCGGCGGTGGCAACATTGCACCAGGCCTCGGCATCTGAAACCCCAAAGCCTCGGACTCGTTTTCAATTGCCGCCATGTTGATCACCTGCACTTTCTCGTGCTTGTCACTTAGATCGAGATTGTTCACCGAAATCTGCATTGAGCTACTGTTGAATTTCAAGTAAGACGCGCCCTTCGATGTGCTCGGTCCAATCGGATTGATCGTAATGGGACTGGTGATGTAGGCCTGACCCGGGCGCAACTGTGGCAATGTTGTCCATGGGGGCGATGCAGTTGGTTTTGCCAGAATTGGCCGATTGATCACCGGCTTGACGATGTTCGGTCGCAAATGTGCACTGACATTGGGTAGTGTTGGCAAATGGATGTAGGTCCAGGGCATGCGCGGTGGAACCGGGTTCGGTGCAAAGCTCACTTGGTTGATCACTGGATTGGCGGTTGTGAATTGCAGCAAATTGATTTTCTTTACGCTGCCCTTTACGTCGACCTTTGGCAGCGATGTTACGGTGCTTGTGGGCTTGCGCTTGCCCAGGCGCGAGCGATGTGCCTGCTCAAGGATTGTCTCCTTGTCGCTGGTAATAATGGAGGGATCGCGTTCGCTGTCCATCATGTCAAAGGTGTAGTTGCTCTCGATGTTCTCTCGATTTGCCGGAATTATGGAGATCTCCGGGGTTGGCGGAATCAAGGTGATCTGCGGGGTTGCCGGAAGTATGGAGATCTCCGGGTTTGTCGGGATTGTTGGGATTGTTTGGATTTTTGTGATTGCTGGGAGCTCCGGATTGACTGGCTTCTCTGGATTTACTCTCTGTGGAATTTCCAGATTCAGGATCGTCTCGCCAATCATTGGATCATCGTTCTGTGGATCTTCTATTCGGGAGAATAGAACGAAATGTAACTGAAATGCTAGTGCAATAAAGTGGTTCTAGTCTTACCGATTATTTGCAGTCGTGGTTCGTCATCATCGTCGTCGTCCAGATCAATGTAGTCAACGACGGGTGGTGGCACTAATGTCGTCGGCTCCTTGTACTGGCTCGGCAATGAATATGAACTCGGTACTGGTCTTAATGTACGCGCATACTTAAAAGTTTGAGTGTCACTCTCACGGACATGGCGTATCTTTGTTTTGATTTTTTGAAAGCGCTTCTCAAAGCCCTCCGGCTCGACTTCAGCATCGGTAGCATTGCACTCAACGTAATACTCACATATGATGGTGTTCGAGTTGAAAATGCCAGTCACTTGAAGGATCTCAGCGCCATCGATGAGATCGGCCAGGCCGACCTTACCGACGTTCACCTCGCCGCTGTAGACAAAATCAATAATCGTGCGTATGGTCGATGCTTTTATGTCTCTTGGCATTATTACGGTCGGATGTTGTGAGCCACTTTCGAAGAGTAACTCTTCGAATAGTGGCGAAATGGCGGCCAACATCAACCGATGGCAACGGATCTTCTGTCCATGGCATGCGAGAGTGACATCGATGAAACGACTCATCGACAGTAGCTGTGTGTGTGTGTGTGTGGGGGGAAAGGGAAGAAATGTGAAAATGCGAACAAATGGGGGGGGGGAGAGGGGGAGTCTGGGGCGTTTGATGGGCTGACAATGATGCTTACCCGAAGAACGGAGGTCTCCAAACGGCTGGCATGAGTTATTGAGCACACTCTAAATCTGGAAACTATCATTCTGAATCTGATGAAATTTGACTTGAATTGACTTGACTTTATGCGAAATTTAACCTGAAGACCATCACTTGTCTGAAATTTAAGAGAAAATCCATTAAATTTTGCTGTCCATGATATTTTTGAAACGAACTGGAAAATCTGGGGTGGGGGTGGCCTATGCGTGGAATGGGTGTACATATTTTTTTTTTTCGTTCACAAATCACAAGCTCTTCTTCTTCTGCGGTTAGTCGAGAAATCGGAAAATTGTGGAAACTGGATACGCGACCGTGGCGAATGCGAGAAAAAAAAAAAAAAAGAACAGAAAAACTGAAAAAATCTGTAAGTTAAGGTTTAACTCTCCGTTTTTTTTTTTGTTTTTTTTTTGTATCTATTGAGCTATCGCCCGCTCTCTCCCCTTTTTTTTCCACCCCTTCCCCTTTCACCCCACCACCCGTCGCAGAGCTAAGGGAGGAGCAGCCCGGCTTTTGGGGAAATGTGCATCCCCCCCACCACCCTTAGGGTAGGTTTTTTTTTTTTTTTTTTTCCACTCTGCACCACTGCACCACTGCACCGCGAATTACACGAACGAACTGGTTTTTGTTTTTATTTTTCTTTTTCTTATCCTTCTTCAAATCTCCCGAGAGTGAATTTTTGAAATGAAAATCAAAAAAAAGAAGAACCGCTTTAGTCTTAACAGAATTTGCAGGCGAACGCCTTAGCAAGTCCTTACACCTCGATGGGAAAAGTCTATATGTGCACTGCGAAGGAAGATCTCTCCCGTGAACGCATCCTTTATGTACAGCACAGCCAGGAGGGAGGAGAAAAAAAGCTTCGAGTGAAAAAATGTATTCGAAAGTTTTGCCCCCGATGTCCTGGAGCTTTTTTTTTTTGTTTTTTTTTGATTTTGCTCCGGCTGAGTGGGAATGATGACTTTCGCTGTGTGAGTGCGAGTGTGTATCTATCCGGGAAACCTGGATGCACCCTGAATGCAGGTAGCAAAAGCACAGGGGCACAAGACAACACACACACACACTGGCACACGCACACGCGCACAGCAATTGTATTGTATATTGCGAAAAATCTGTACACAACAAAATATGATTTCGCACACAAATATTGATGAGCACACAACTAGGGTGGCAAGGGAACGGGAACGGGAGGGGGGGGAGCGACTGGGGATTGATTAATGACCGCGCACACGCAATGATAGTTTCATCTAGCTGACGACTGCCACCACAATTCCCGGGTTGAGGCAAAGCCTTCCCATTTTTTTTGTTGTTTTTGTTTCCCTCTTTTTTCTTCGGTGCCGCTTGGAAAGGGGATGAATGTGGGCGAATAGGGCGAATGGGGGCGAATGGACAGTGACGCCGTTTGATATGTATATTCTCTTTGTCTCCCCCTCCCACTATCGTCGAGCACCCCACCTCAACTCACAGACCGATTGAAAATGCACCCGAATGCATGCATATATACATTTTTTTTTTTTTCACAAAACGAACAAAAAATGGAAAAATGTTTAAAAAATAAAATAAAAGAAAATCCATCATTACCTTATGATTCGCTTCAGGCAGAGGGTGGTTAAGTGTCTGATTATGTTGACCAGGGGGCGGCAGTTCGTTCGATTGTCACAAAAACGAACGAACAATTGCAAAAAAAAGAAGAAAAGAAAAAGCGCGCACAAAAATCTTTATTTTCGCCGGAAAAACATTAAAGAAACAGAAACCGATGGATGAACAAGACAAACTACACAAAAGCTGATGCGATTCAATGCGATGGATCACTTTATTCGTGCGTATGCACTCGGTATGCGACCAATGGCTACTGAGACCATGGATAACGTCGACGGATACACATCCTCGGCTGAGTTCTTGCGCTCATGTCATGTACCTACGTACTGTGTGTACCTATATGTGTATACTTTTCTTCTTTTTTTTTTTCTCTTCTGTTCGTTCGGCACTCCAGAACGAGGAGCGAGGAACGAGACTCTGTGCGAGAGCGAGAATGGGATGACTGATGTGAATGTACGGGGTCCTCTTTTTTGTTGTGTCTCATGCTAGACTCTGAGTTGTGTCGTCAATGGGTGGTGGGATGGTGGTTGGATGGGGAGGGGGGGGGGGGGGGGGTTTTTTCTCTACATGCAAGGGATGAGAATTTTATCTTCTTCATTTTTTTTTTTTTTCAGACCACAAAATGTGATGGATTTTCATTTTGTTCCAATCTTTGCGGTCCAAAATTGAATAATGATCATTTAAAGCCATCTACTTACTGTGCACACTGTGAGTCCTGCAGATCCTGGGACCCGCAAAAAGCCGCTGATGGACTTCAGCGTCCTCGCCGAAAGTCTTGAGGTCACAAGCAACTAAGTCTTTTTTCTTTTTTTCTTCACAAATCGCCCAAGATCGTGCACAAGCAAGTGCACGACAAAAAAATAAACCACTTTTTAATCACCACTAATTAGTGAAGGAAATATATGATTTTACTGGTCACTAGTTTCAGTTAAAGGGGGGCACATCAGCAAGGGTTGAAAACTACCAATCAACTGTACCTAGCGAAGATTGGATAGACCTGCACAGGGCATCGCAGCACAAAAATGTTTTTTTTTTCGGCTTTTTTTTATGGAGTTTGCTCAGTGGAGCTGTGTGAGTCCACTTGGGGGTACATGTGAAATCCCAGTCAAGGGTTGGCGCACGCACACAAACACACACACACACACACAGGAAGACAGACAGCCAGCGGCAGACAGGGGGTCCGCTAGGGACGAGAGACGGAACTCATGTACAGAGCCGTGCATCGCTGTAGGTAGCACATCTCGATTGGGGTCTGTTGCGAGGCGAACAAATAGATGTTGTGTCTGGTGGGATGGGTAGGGGGGGGGGCGGGGGGGGGGGGGGGTGTTTGTGTGTGCATGTGTGTTTGAGAAAATCAATAAATCTTCCATCTCGCTTTGCCCATGGACCTTTAACGGACTCTTGGATGCTCGCCCGTGCGCTTGGGGTCGGTCGACGTGGCATTCAATGTGTGCGCCAGGGGATGATTGCGGCCAACGACACTGATGATGAGGTACGAGAATGTTGCCCCCACCGAATAGCGGTGCATGCGCTCTATTCAATGTACAGCAAAATCCAAAAATCCACCGCAAACACATACACCCGACCCGTGTACGCCCGTGTATGGGTGGCGCGAGAAATGAACAGATTCTAGACCTCCTATGAATAGATGTCTAAAAATATTCACTTGCGGGTCTTGATTGGGAAATGTTTCTCTTCGTCTTCTCCTCTTCTTCTTCTACTTCTCCTTCTTCTTCTTCTTCTTCTTCTGTTTCTTTTTTCATTTTAGAAGAAGTTTCTTGTGAAAATCAGACGGGGGTTGCAGATCTTCCCGGGGGCTCTGGCGGAGTATGAGATGAGCGATAACCACAGATGCAATTGCACTGTGCCCGTGTGTGCGTGACATGTTCACACTGGTATTGGAGTGGGGGGATATTGCGTTGTTTCGCTTGTATTTGTATGGTTTTTTTTTTGCGTTTCGCTGGGAAAAAAAAAGTGCATATGTACCCCAATTTATGCGCATCTCCTGGCCCGGGATTTTTCACCAGAAGGTCTGATGAATATTTGCTTGTACATAAATGATTTGTTGTGTGAGTGAGAAGCTTTTGGATTTTTCACTAAAAACTGAAGAAAAAATCGGCGAACTTCCTTGCCATCGATTGCGATAAAAGTGGATATTTTAAGGAAGCGCTATGTGCCACGCCTGGTTTCGAGAAACTTCGTATTCTCTTGGCTGGCTATGGCCTAAGGTCTGCTAAGACCCTTTGGCCGGCGCTGGGAGCTGCGATTCATCACTTTTTTGACGCGGATCCGACTTGGTTTCGATGTGAACGTGACTAGGGGCCCGACATGGAACTGACTTGGATTCGCCAAGGGTTCGACAGGGAACTGACTTGGATCCGGATTGGATTCACCTAGGGCTCGACTAGGGTTCGACTAGGTTCGACTTGGATCCGCGTTGGATTCGCCAAGGATTCGACTAGGGTCTGACATGGAACTGGCTTGGATCCGACTAGAGTCCGACATGGAACTCACTTGGATCCGGGTTGGATTCAGCTAAGGTTCGACTAGGGCCCGGCATGGAACTGACTTGGATCCGACTAGGGTCCCGACAGGGAACTGGCTTGGATCCGGGTTGGATTGGCCTAGGCTTCGACTAGGGCCCGGCATGGAACTCACTTGGATCCGGGTTGGATTCGCCTAGGGCTCGACTAGGGTCCGACATGGAACTGACTTGGATTCGCCAAGGGTTCGACTAGGGTTCGACTAGGGTCCGACATGGAACTGGCTTGGATCCAGGTTGGATTCTGCTGATGTTCGACTAGGGCCCGGCATGGAACTGGCTTGGATCCGACTAGAGTCCGACATGGAACTCACTTGGATCCGGGTTGGATTCAGCTAAGGTTCGACTAGGACCCGGCATGGAACTCACTTGGATCCGGGTTGGATTCGCCTAGGGCTCGACTAGGGTCTGCCATGGAACTGACTTGGATTCGCCAAGGGTTCGACTAGGGTTCGACTAGGGTCCGACATGGAACTGGCTTGGATCCTGGTTGGATTCGGCTAAGGTTCGACTAGGGTCCGACAGGAAACTGCCAGCCTAGTGTCCACCCAGGGTCCTACGTGAAAGAAAAGGTTTCCCGGTGGCGCTTGAGGTGCAACTAGAACGAAAGCAAACCGGTTCCCGCTTCCTCTTGAGAGAGGTTTTTGTCTTTTTGCCTGAAGGGGATGAACGCGAGGATGAACTGAGTTCTCTTGCTACGTCGCCATCCAGCGTTGGAAACACAGACTCGAACCGGATAACGCCTCGTTCCGTCCTGAAAGTGGACGTCAGTCCGTTCATTTGTTCGTCCACCTGGTCGTCCATCAGTCCGTCCATCAGTTCGTCCATCAGTCCGTCCATCAGACCGTCCATCAGACCGTCTATTAGTCCGTCCACATGGTCGTCCATCAGTCCGTTCATTAGTTCATCCGTCTGTCCACTCCTCCGTCTGTCCACTCCTCCATCCGTCTCTTCACTCCTCCGTCCGTCTCTTCACTCCTCCGTCCGTCTCTTCACTCCTCCGTCCGTCTGTCCACGCCTCCGTCCATCACTTCACTCCTCCACCCATCCACACGCTTCTAAAGAGATCAAGTCATCGTCATGCAATTTTGAGGTTAGGACGCTCTAGCCGATCTCCATTTTTTTTTTTTATTTCTAAATCTAAGCACTCTCTTTCATTGTTCTTTAAATCATATTCTGGAGCTATTTATTCTTCTTCCACATTTCGTCTGCCTCGGCGATGGTGTTCGGCAGTGCCGATGACAGGGTCTCCGGCAGGAACAGCGTCACCGATGCGGAGAGCAACAGGAGCGCCGCCATAATCCACAGCGCAACATATGCTGGCATGTAGTACATCTAGAGGAAGTCAAGCATTTGAAAAGCGTTACATTTCCTTCCCAGTTCGAATAGCATACCAGTTGCATCAGCTGCGGCGCCAGCAAGCTACCGCATCGTCCCGAGAAGCCGCAGAGTCCCAGGCCCAGGCCACGGCACACGGTCGGGAACAGTTCACTGCAGTAGACGAACATCGAGCAGAAGCAGGAGACGGCGAACCCCTTGGCAACGAGCGTGATAATAACGAGGCACCATCCTGCAAAGACAAAACAAAAAAGTCACTAAATGTCTGCTCTCTCGCTCTGTCCCTCTCCGCAACTCACTCTTCAATGGAGTGTCCTCGGGAATGATTGTAATCAAGCCAATGACGATGAGGAGCAGCGCATTCACGTACTGGAACGCAGCCATCGGGATCCGTCTGCCGAACGCGGAGAGCACGAAGTAGGCCAAGACGTAGGCCACCACTTCGACGGCGGCGCCCAGGAGGAAGTTCAGATGCCGCTCCCCGGCGAGGTTGGGCAGGAAGTAGAGGATGCCGTAGTAGGACAGAGTGACGCTGAACCTGTGAACGAGTGCAGAATAGCGTGAGTGAGTGGGAATCTGAACGTTGGCCGGCACACCCACCAGATGTTCATCATCGCGAAGAGATGCTTGCGCAGCACCGAGTTCCGTACGATGTCCGAGAGGCTTGGTTTCGCCTCAAGACCACTGGCACCCTGCTCGCCACTGGCCTTGGCCGGCTCCTTCAGGTCCATCGAGTTGCACTTCTGCACAACGTCGTAGTTGCCATTGAAGGTGGCGACCTTTCGCAGCAGCCGCACGGATTCGCGCTCCTTCTTGTGCGCGTACAGCCAAGTGATGGACTCCGGGAAGAGCCTAGGAGAACAGAGATCAACAAGCGTCCACTAATCGAGATGCCAGTCTGCTCACCATGAGTAGGCCACGCTGAGGAGTGTCGGCGTCGTCAGGACCAGCGTGAGCAGTCTCCAGTCGCGGACGAAGTACGAGGCGCCACTTAGGATGGCCAAGCCCAGGGCCCAGAAAACCTCCCAGACGGTGGCGGCCATGGTGCGGTACCTCGCGGGGCAATACTCCAGCATGAGGGTGTACGAGCACGTCTGCAGGCCCTGAATGAAGAAGCCCTGCAGCAGCCGAAAGACCATGAACACCTCGAGACTGACCGAAAAGTACTGCGCCACCGACATGAGCGCCTGCGCGTACAGACAGACGAGGACCAGCTTCTTGCGGCCCCACACATCGCAGAGGGCGCTGCAGATAAGGGCGCCAAGGGTGACGCCCACGAAGTAGATCGTGTTCACGAGCGGACCGAGCCAGTGCCTGCTGCACACCAGCGACCACTGCAATTTGAGATGAAAATGAGACTGAGACTGTGCCCTGCCCCGGCTGCACTGCGGCTTACCTCGACGACAATGGACTTTGCGTCGGCCTCATCGAAGGAGTATCCGTCGGGGCATTCGGTCCCGTTCACCGTCACGCCGCACGTGCTGTTCGGTTCGTTCTGGGGGCGAGAAGGGGAGAATTGAATGAATGGCGGTTGGTTTGTGGCGAAATTTGAAAGGCGGCCGTCCTGGAATGGCCTAGCGGACATTTGAAAGGGCTCTGCGCAGTCCGAGTTTGTGCGACGGAGTGGCAGAGGGTGTCTGTGGGGATGGGCAGGACCTCAATCAGCGGGAGGTGGGCGCAATTGGATGCAGTCCTTGGTGCTATCGGTGCACCAGGGACTGCAGAGGTGACGAAGTATGGTCAGCGAGGGCTTTGAATTCAGAGGAGCCACGCCAAGATGAAGGCGGGAGCTCAACAAACGCTCTGAAGCGCAGTCACGTGCAAAGAAGAAGGCAGTTCCAGGAGCGTCGAGCCATGGAAGGAGGTTGGTAGTCAAGCGGACACTCTGGATCCAGGAGCGTCGTCACTCGGTAGGGAGACTTCAGGAGAGCCACGCCAAGATGAAGACGGGAGTTCAGCGGCCGCTCTGGATCCAGGAGCGTCGTCCCACGGAAGGAAGAAGGAAGTTCAGCGGACACTCTGGATCTAGGAGCGTCGTCACGCGGAAGGGAGACTTCAGGAGAGCCACGCCAAGATGAAGACGGGAGTTCAGTGGGCGCTCTGGATCCAGGAGCGTCGTTCCACGGAAGGAAGAAGGATGTTCAGCGGAGACTCTGGATCCAGGAGCGTCGTCACGCGGAAGGGAGACTTCAGGAGAGCCACGCCAAGATGAAGACGGGAGTTCAGCGGGCGCTCTGGATCCAGGAGCGTCGTCCCACGGAAGGAAGAAGGAAGTTCAGCGGCCACTCTGGATCCAGGAGCGTCGTTAGACAGAAGCAAGTTCAGCGGACACTTTGGAGCATCGCCACTCGGCAGATAGTCTGAATTCAGCAGAGCCACGAAAGTTCAGCGGAGACTCTGGATCCAGGAGCGTCGTCCCACGGAAGGAAGAAGGATGTTCAGCGGAGACTCTGGATCCAGGAGCGTCGTCACGCGGAAGGGAGACTTCAGGAGAGCCACGCTAAGATGAAGACGGGAGTTCAGCTGACACTCTGGAGCGTCCTCAATCGGAAGAAAGGAGGAAGTTCAGCGGATAATCTGAATTCAGCAGAGCCACGGAAGTTCAGCGGACACTCTGAAGCACCGTCACGTGCTTAGCACCGCTCAGGCTCCCCAGGAGTCCCGTCCCAGACAAGTTTTTTTCCGCCAAATCGCCACCTGGGGCCTAGCATTATTCGCGCCGTCTACCGCTGAACATATTCTGCATGCTCATGAATCGACAAACAGCACAGGCACAGCCAGCTAACGACCGCTACCGCAGCCGTAGGAGCACCGTGGCCTTCAGACGCTTAAATTTATTCAAATTGCCCGCCATCACGCATAAATAGGTGTCAACGTGTTGAATTTCGCTAATCGAAGTCAAAAACTGCACACAAACTGTACAGCGAGAGTATCAGACGCAAATCCACCTCCAGTCGCACCGCTCTGACTTTAATCACGCGCTCCCACCTCCGCACACACATACGCGCGCGCGCTATTACACCAACGACGAGTGAGCGACGATATCTTACCCGACAGAAGAACGCTGGCAAATACGTGTGAAATGCGGTGACCGTATGATTGATTCCCACCGATATGCTATTCAGACTCAACAACAGAATTAGAATGTACTGAAACCTGCCCCCTTGGTCGAGGAATGCCATGATCGCGTCCGACACCGAATTCGCCGATCGAGTGGTCTGCTTCCCTTTCGCGGCCATCACGTCGTCGGAATCTGTCGAATCTGTTGCACTCATTGCTGCCAGTCCTTGTTTGAATGCGGACACTATTTATACGGGCGCTGCCAATTGCGTAAAGATCACCAGCGCGCGCGACACGTTTGACTTGTTCGAAAGAATAAAAGCAGAAAGCACTTTTCAAAGTTCACTGAGATCTCTTTTAATTCGTCCCAATGTCGAGGGCGTGCAAGGGCAGAGGAGCGACCGACTGTGGTCTTCACTTGAATTTAAACTCGTCGAAAGCGACTGAAAATGTGCAGCATCCTGTCCCGTCGCTGGCCGGAGTGGGGTACAAGCGCCTCTCAGAACGCCGCAAAGGTAACTGCGGCCGAACGGAAAGAGTCGAGGCGAACGCGAGGCGCTTAGGCTCAAAGCTGGTAAACTTGGTTTATGGATTTCGCAAGTTCGTTGTGCGAGTGCAATGTGCCTGCGAGACGGAAGTGGAGCAGGCACACTCGTGGACATTCGGAGTGTTTTGCTGAACTCTCTCTCGTACGGTCCTCTCCCGTCGTCGTCGTCGTCGTCGTAGTCGTTGTCGTATATTTGCGAATATTGCTACACTCGATGTGTGCCATTGAATGGGTGTGAGTTTGTTTGTTTTTTCGGCTGTCGGCGGGTTTACGTTCAACGTTCAACGTGCCGTTCAACAAGCCGAAAGTTCGACTGACTCTCTCGTCGCGTCCAATAAAGATAATTGAAAATGTGTCAAACGTCATATAAGACGCGCAATCGTTTGCTCAAGATAAAACATGTGTTTTATTTTCGGATTAGCCCAAAGAGCAGAGATATCGTGGCCCCGAGATAGGTGCCGACGCGACAACGGAAACTTTAAACCCATCGACAGATAATGGCTTTTTCAGATGTTTTCTTTACGATTTGGATTACGCGTGACATGCGGTTTTGATTTTGGCCCAGGGTAGCGTCCTTGAGCAAAGAGAGAGAGAGAGAGAGACTGGTGCACTTGTTGACGTCGGGGGTTCAATTGGGCGACCGGATGAGCATGGAGGTGGCCATAGTTCACTTCGACTACGCCGCACGTGTGGGAGGACGCCAATGGAACCGATGACGCACAGAATAGGGAGAAGGACAACGTCGGCCAACTTGTCGTCGTGCATAATTGGAGGTGGTTGGCTAAAGAGAGTTGGCTAGGCCTGCTGGAGAGGCTGCTGGTTGACTGAGAGCTGAGGGCTGAGGGCTGAGGGCTGAGGGCTGAGGGCTGAGGGCTGAGGGCTGAGGGCTGAGGGCTGAGGGCTGAGGGCTGAGGGCTGAGGGCTGAGGGCTGAGGGCTGAGGGCTGAGGGCTTAGGACTTAGGGTTTATGGTTTAGGGCTGAGGATTGGGGGCTTAGAACTGAAGCTTCCAGGGACTGAGGCCCAGATCTACTCCGGACTGTAACGCCAGCAAAAGGCGAAGACCAGTTCACTGGAACCATCTTTTCCAGAAACTGCAATAAAAACAGGGAAGGGACATCATTTTGGTTGGAAGCGTGCATCAGCAGGTTCAGTCTGTTCCATCAGATCCACCAGATCCACCAGATTCATCGGATCCATCATCCACTATTCACAAGAAAGGCGATTCCGTCTCCAGTCGGAATTGCAGAGCTGCGTGGACGTTTAAAGCCGTCTTGCCTGAGCGACCCGTGCCCGTAGACTAAGACAACTTAGAGCCTATGCACCACACAAACACGATGCACCATCCAGTTCGCGTCGAGGACATCCGCCACAGGCTCCGCCAAGGAGACGCGTTGCCGTGTGGTTTCTTCAAGGCACGCCACCGTCCAGTTCGCGTCGAGGACTTCTGCGACAGGCTTCGCCAAGGCACGCCACCTTCCAGTTCGCGTGGAGGACTTCCGCCACAGGCTCCGCCAAGGAGACGCGTTGCCGTGTGGTTTCTTCAAGGCACGCCACCGTCCAGTTCGCGTCGAGGACTTCTGCGACAGGCTCCGCCAAGCAGGCGCGTTGTCGTGCGATCTCTTCAAGGCACAACCTTCCACGAAACAGTCCTACTGGTTGGGTGAAGCAGATGTCATCTCGACGTCGTCCCAACGTGCCGTGGCCCGTCTGCAGACTAATGAGCTCGACGCATTTAGTCCAGCTTTTTAGTCCATTTCTGTGTATTCCCTCGAAGTCATACACTAGATTAGTACGGCGGGCATCCTACAAGTCCGTCCAGCAACTGTTGGGTTACCCAGATGATCCACATCCCCATCGTCGATGAAAGGCATCCATAGCTGGGACTCAGACTCTCCAAGTGTCGTTGGCCTGGCGAGTAAGTAAGTGGAGTAAAAATAAGTTTTTAAAGGATTTTCAAGAGTTTGCGTTGCAGTCATAGCCCGTGCTCCAACTTGCCATGCATGACAGCGCCCTTAGATGCTCCATCGATGGCCAGACGCAAGGTTTGACGGCAGACGAGATATGGCCAATTATTCCGAAGAATAAGTGCATTTTGATGTGCATTTTGATTTGGCAGCATCCCCAAAGGATGCATTATTCCACTCATTCGTAGAAAATCTAACGCTGTTCTCCGGGACGCAGCTGGAACAAGCGCTCCTCATAGTGGAGCTTTACGACGGGTTGACTGGTAGTAAAAATCAGGTTTATTGTGTGTCCTTCGTCCTCCTCTCTGCAAGGACCACTATCACACATCCTCTAAGGCACTGCCATCATGTGATGTGTGCATCCAATTCCGACGATGACAGCCATAAACCAGAGATGGCCAGTTGGGCAATAAAAACGATAACTCCAGCTGAGACCAGCTCCTTCTGTAAATTAATTTTGCGCACTTTAACGACTCCAGTGAATGGGCGATAAATGCGTCGTTTTAAATTCAACGAGCAGGTGCATGATTGGATTATTACGACGACATGCATGTTCAGACTCCTGTCCTGTCCTTGGCCATAAAGCCAGCCGCCAGTTAAGTGATTTCCGACTTCCTCGTGCGCTGCCGCCACTGTAGCTACATGCTCTTCCCTGCCTCTTGCCTCATTTGGAGACAGACTAGCTGAACAGGGCGACGTCCAATGACAACGAACAGTTGTATCCACTAAAAACCCAACCAAACCTCAGCCGATGACCCATTCTGTGTGTATTCCATGGACCCCAACTCGTCGTCTCCCCACAACTCGTCCCCCAATCACACCGTACCACCGACGACCCATGAAATTTCCTCGTCCCACCAAGTGGCACTCCACCGGACCAACCCCTTCACAATCCGCGTGAACACAAGCATTTTGTCAGAGCACCAGCAGCAACCCGCTCACTCCACTGGTGACGTCATGAGAAATGAAAAACTCACTTTTCTCGAATTTCCACCGATTCCGGGGCGATTTTTTGATGCAATCCACATCGACTGCCCTCCCCCCACTCAGCCCCAAAAAATTGCAGTCCAAAACATTCCAAAAATCGAATTTTGAAAAAATTACAAATTTTCCACCAAAAAATGCAGTAAACCGGCATCGCACGGGGGTCGCATTTTTTTGCTGAAAACGAACGTGTTTTCGGCGACGTGGATTTTGGGGGGACATCGTCTTTTGGAACGAATTTCTCGGGAATTAGGGTGAATCTGTTGACATGGGGTATCAGGATTGACGGGAAATTTTATGCAGAAGCGGATGAAGCCATTGTTTGAGACCAGGAGTGACGGGGGTGGGTTTTGCGAGGCAAAATACGAGGTAACCTCATTTGATGCATGGAAATTGATGGATTGGGAGGTGTGGTGTTTTATGAGACGAATTTCTCGATAATTAGGGCGAGTCAAGGGTCGAGGGGTACCTGGATGGACAGGAAATTTAATGTAGAAGCATATTGAGGTGCGACACTTTAAGGGGCGTGCATTGGTTGGCCAGTTTGAAGCAAATACCGTGAGGTCCTCTTTTCTTCCATTGAAACCGCGACTGGATGGCTTTTGAAACGATTTTCTCGGACACCAGGATGAGTCCAAGACTGAGGGATACCAGAATGGATAGGAAATTTAATGTAGACGTGAATTCATGTGCGAAACTTTAAGGGGTGTGCATCGGTTGGCGAGTTTGAAGCAAAAAGCGTGATGTCCTCCCTTGTCCCATTGAAGTGGCGACTGGATGTCTTGTGAAATGATTTTTTCGTCAACCAGGACGAGTCCAAAACAAATGGATGCCGGAATGGATAGAGAATTCAATGTAGATGCGGAATAAGGTGCGACAATTCAAGAGACTTGCTTTGGTTGTCCAGTTTGAAGAAAAAACCAGGATGTCCTCCATAATCGCCTTTAAATCGCGACGGGGTGTCTTGTGAGACGATGTTCACGAGACACCAAGGACGACTCCAAGATTAAGGGCTACCAGGATGGATGTGAAATTCACTGTCCAAGCGGAATAAGGCACCATTTTCGAACGAGACTGACTTGGATGAATTTTTTTCGATAAAATCCGTGATAACCTCCTTTGTCGCGTTGAAATCAAGTGGACGGGGAAGGGTGCTTTGTGAAACAAATTTCTCGATAAATAGGAAGATTCCAGTGACGGGCGATGTCAGGATGGAAAGGAAATTGAATGTAGATGCGGATTAAGGTACGACTTTCTATCGAGAGTGCCGTAGTTCGGCAGTTTGAGGCAAAGTCAAGTGGCGTCCCCATTTCTGCTCATTAAGCTTGCGAGGTGGAAGACATGACGCTTTGGGGAACGAATTTCTTGGGAATTAGGCCGAATCATGGGTCGAGGGGTACCTCGATGGATGGGAAATTTAATGTAGATGCGGAATAAGAGGCGACACTTTAAGAGGCGTGCATTGGTTGGCCAGTTTGAAGCCGAATCTCTGATGTCCTATTCTTTCGATGTTGTTGAAGGAACATCTGTCTGTATGTCTGTCATTTATTCAGTCTGTCTTCCGAAATCACCACGGACGAACGACGGTGCGTTCAATAATTCGTGCAAAGAGGAAAGTTTGTTAGCAAAATAGGCGCTCTGGCCCGGTTGCCATAAAATGATGCCAATTTGTGGACGAATGAGTGCAACAACACGATGCCAATGCACATGGGATCCAAGAGCGGCCAATGCAACCCCGAAGAATGCACTATTTGGTGTGGATTTTGAGCTGGCGGCGTGGCAACGACGTTAGCCAGGCATTCCCCGCCAATGGCGAGCATTATAGGTCGACGATTACCAACTTCTTTTGGCCTGAATTGAACAGAAGGACATATGGACAGCAACGACATGTAGCTTCAACAGGAACGCAACGTCCTACGTGCGACACAGTTGACGCCACACAGCCCACGCCGCACAGCCCACGCCACACAGCTCATGTCGCACAGCTCACACCACACAGCTCATGCCACACAGCTCACGCTACACAGGCCATGCCACACAGCTCACGCCACGCAGCGCATGCCATATAGCCCACGCCACACGGCTCATGCCACACGGCTCAAAGCACACAGCTCACGCTACACAGGTCATGTCGCACAGCTCACGCCACGCAGCGGATGTCATACAGCTCACGTCGCACAGCGCACGCATCATAGCTCACGCCACAGCTGGAAATTCTGCTTGAGTGATTCAAGGGCATGGTCATCTCACCGCGGAGGTGATGTGAAGTGTGAACTGGCCACCACAAAAGACAAATTCTGGCGGCGGGGGTATTTCCGGAAGTCGCAGGTCTCTGCTGACAGACCACAGCGGCCCTCAAAGCCGCCAGAGTCTTGGAAAATTGGACATTTCAGATGCGGCCGTTTGAAAGCAGCTACATTCCATACAAAATGGCATCCATAGGCGCTTCAAACATTCGTAAAATTTCGACGCTACCTCAAGCACACTTTGTTCAATTCAAAGTTAAAGATAGAGAGCGCTTAAAGAATCGCCTCTCTATAAATTCCATCTTCGACATCTCGAATAATGTGGAACTCTTGAAATCGATTGTTGCATCGCCACCCCCGCAGTACCCCATCCCACTTCTATTTTAAATGCCACTCGTACATAAACAGCTGCATATGTGTCGAGGGCGGATGTATATATCGCGCGCTTCACAAATGCAGAAACTGTACCTGTGCAACAGATAGACCAGCGGTGGGTGGCACAGATGCTGCCCACCACGGTGGAATGGCTTGATCGATGAACGGTGGTGGTGCGCACACACACACACATGCATAGACAAGTGAAAATACACACGCATCCTGAGACGGAGCTTTTGCCTTGACAGAGTCCTCAAAACGCATGACGCTGCTGTTCGATTAGCTTGCACTGCCCACACACACACAATGCGGCGAGGGTAAATAAGCGAAAGCGTCTACTACATACGGACACGATGTCGAAACGGTTCCCTTGCACCCGCACAACTACACACGTGCGAAAGGATATGAGTTTTTCCTCGTAAATCACTGCCTGCATGTGTATTGATGCACCTGCGCTGCACTTGGCTGGGAAAACAAAGGAAAATCTTCACCACCAAACTGAGGAAAAAAAAAATGGCAAAAGAATAAACTAGAAAAAAAATCAACTGGTGAGCTAACCACTTTAACGACAGGCGGAGTGGGAGCGGGTTTGAGGATGGGGCCAGCTTAAAGAAACTCATTTAAATGAGGCACCGTTGTCAAATCAGGCTCAGATTGCCCCACCCCAGTAGATGGGCACTTATTTGTTCCCTTTGTTCCTCCAAGGGCTGACAGAGCAGGGAACAGTTGATGTGAGGGCAGGAAAAACCACAGTTTTTCCAAAGAGTCCACGTCACGGCTGAGGTTTGGGGCTCAAGTGGCTGTCCACTTTGACGGGGATGTTGAATTTAGCCACACTTTTGATTCGAAAGGAAAGAGTTTCTTTTCCCAATGTCCACTTGGCGTACATGCATAATTGATTGAGGTGACGGCGACATTCTTTCCAATGTCCACTTCACGTACACGCAGTTGAGGCTACGTTCAAGTGACGACCTCCTGGGAATCACTGGACAATTTAGCTGGTCACTGGTTACTACAAGCAACAAAACAAAAAAAACTTGCCCAACTCTCACTGACAGCCGATGAGACTGCGAAACTGGACTCCATTCTGTCGGATGGCGAGTCGACTGTCAGCCAAAATTCCTGCGCGTTTGCCCGTAAGACTCAGGATAGGCGAACCGAAAAACCATCTAAATCTAAATCTAAACCATCTAAACACTAAAATCAACTAACCTTCTCAATTCAGTGCGTATTTTTCAGTTGGTTCGTTCTTTTCTTTTAAGAAAAAAATAGAAATAAAAATTATAGAAAAAAATAAATCCTCCCTCCTTATGCTGGCCCTGAGCCGCCTTGGGCCTTTTCTTTTCGCTTCCACGTACTGTTACCACACTGGTAAGAAGACGTCTGTCGGTTCGGTTTCGCCAGGCATGGTGTGAGATTTCCAATCCCTTCTGCGAACTAACTTCGAAAACCTTCTGCAACTGCAGCAGTCTGCAGCAGTCGAAGAAGGGACAGAAAAAACAAAAACCAGAAAAAAAAAAAAAAACAAAAACTAAACCAAAACTAAAACTTTTTTGTCCGAAAAAATGAAGAAGAAGAGGCCAACCAACAACTATTCCATAGATTGTGTGTGAAATTTGGTCCGATAGTTATCGAATAATGCCTTTTGGAAGAGCAAACGTAAAAAAAAAAAAAATGAAAAAACGATGGGAAAAGCCAGACATTCTCTTGCAGCACAGAGGGACACCACCGTTTTATCGTTTAATCGTTATACCGTTTTATGGCTGCGAAAAAAAACGATAGGGGCCCATCAGAAACGTGCATTGCAAAATGTTCTCCTAAAATGTGGGAAATTGCTTTGCGTTTGCAACAAAAAAACAAACAAAAAAAGAAGGAAAAAGCTCCTCTCCGCAAAACAGGATCCCGGTGGAAAGCCGATTATATATTCTAGGCTTCCCCATGTGAAGAGGGGGGATGGGGAGAGAAGAGGGGTTTTTTTGCTGGAAAAAAAAAGAACAAAAAAAAAACACGAGTTCCAGGACATTCGAGACCATCCAAAGCTCTGGTTTTTCTCCGTCAACCGAAAATGCGTTGTGTATACATCGAATGCACGTCAATGGCGTTGGTTTCCCCTCGAATGACGTGGGTTGCGATGCACGGGACACGTCTCTCCTTCCTTGTCCTGAATTCTCCGTCTCCTGCGAGAGCCCTGAAAAGCTGAGCTTTTTTTTCTACGAATGTGGATGTTTGCCACCACAAAAGAGGGGGGGATTTCCAGCCAATGTGCATGCATCCCATACCCCACCCCACTCCGCCAAGGCAAATCGCAGAAAGCTTTTCGGCTTTTCAGGGGAAAACGAAAACAAGGACGTGCAGCTTGTGTTGGTATACCTGCAAGCCCCTGGATTCGAGAACATTGCCAAAGCTCTCGCTGCACGGCGGAACAAAGGATTGCAGCTGGGTGGTTCGCAACAACTCCCCCTCCCATCATTTGCCTCCCATTATCCCCCTTCCATCATTCCCATCCCCCTCCCATCATCATCCGCCATCCCCCGTGAATTTTCAGCAAAAAACGAACAAAAATCGCTCCAAATGACGTGGATTTCATGCAAAAATGGCCAAATTGATGGCAAAACATAACCAAAATGCATGAAGGCACCTGCAAGGAGACTGTTTCTCCAGATTCCATGTCAATTTGAGTAGATGCAGCTGCATTTTAGCGCAAATTTCCCACCAACTGTCAAATGCAAATGTGCAACAATGTCCCTCTCTCATCTTGGCCCGCCACTGATTTGCACTGACTGCGGTGGTTTCATCGCCATTTCCATTTGTTCCCTTCGCGAAACCTTCCACCTTTCAGATTCACCAACACGCAGTGTCCATTCCTTCTAGAAATTCAGCGCCAGCTCCACCAAAACGCGTTTTCATTGCCTTCCTTGAGGAAATTTAGCGGCAGAATTGTTTGCAGCTAACCTAAATCTGTGTAAGTCCTTGTTTAGCTAGCCCCCCCATCCCCCCGCGAAATTGAAGCTAACGTGTGCATTCATTTTAGGGGCACCCCTTTGATTTCGTCTACTGTCGAGAGATCTGTCGTTTCTGCCGATGTTCTGCTGCTCAACTGAAGCCATTGACAAGGGGAATAGGCCTTCAGGCAGTCTACCAGATCTCGGGCACTCACTGCGACAGATCCTGGGGGTTATTGCGGACATCCTTCCAAGTGGGGCCAACCAAGGCACGTCCAGTGTTGCACCTTATTGCCCAAGACTGTAACATCTTGGGCAGTAAGCTGCAAGACTTGCAATCATGCACTCGCTACATATTCGTCGATTTCAAGGCTGAACGTGACGCAGTGGCCACCGGGGCGTAGTTGGTAAGTGCACACATGCTTGTCTGTGCCCCCCACCCTCATCGAGACACTGACAATGTAGATAGGACAGCGGGCATCAGAAATAAGAGATAACTTCGGTCGAAATTACAGGAGAAGTTGACTTTCCTTGTTTTTTTCACACGGATCCACCTTCCCTCGGTTGGAGAAGGACACGTATTCACAGACCCGTCGTAGAAGTTGGATATCTTCTTATTTCTGTCGAGGCTTAGCAACAATCCTGTTCAACTCGTGCGGACGACGATAGAGAACTAACCGCGGCACCACTTCAAAGTCAAAGAACGCCTTCGGAAAGGCAACTAGCCACTCTCGTGTGACGTTTTGGAACAGACATCGTCCAGAACTCCACAGGCCTTCACTAGGAGCACTGGCATCCAGATTTCGAGTGGCCGAACGCCGTCTATACGTCGCCGTCTATAAGTGATCGAACTTCGCTTCATATGTCGGCACGATGAGAGTCCTGTCTCGGCAAGGGAAGAGTAAGTAACACTACAAGGACCTTCGTTTAATCGTGTCCCAAAACTGCTTCATCTCCTCTTTAGGTCAATGAAGACGAAGCCAAGAATACACACCTCGTCGAACAGGAATCGTTGCGTCACATCGAGAGCTGGACACCCACAGGAGAAGATTCAACCACTCACCATCCTTCAACAACCAAGGAAGGACATCACGGCTTTTGCTTCAACCACGCCCATCCGAGGCGTTCTCCTTCAAAGAAATGGTACACCAGTCCGCTTCTACATTTCATTCCCCATCAATTCAGCTATCCCTGAACCCTAAACTCGAGTTAATTGCCAAGCAACGTCATGTCATGTCATCCACTTCCTCGACTTCCGTCCGACAAAAGAGGTTATCACGGGATTTCGTCGCCAAAGTGGCAACCAATGCCCTTTCCGTATGAAAATCTTACTTTACTGCGCTTCTCTAATGAATTTCCTGCTCATCCTGGCATCCCTCAACCTTGGACTCATCCCAGGTTTATCGAGACCATCGTCTCACAAAACACCACGTCGTGATTTCAAGGGGGTTATGGAGAACCTCCCGGTTTTTGCTTCAAACTGGACAACCAGGACATGCCCCTTAAAGTGTCGCACCTTATTTCACATCTACATTAAATTTCCCATCCATCGAGGTACCCCTCGACCCATGATTCGTCCTAATCCCCGAGAAATTCTGTTCCCAAAGCGTCATTTCTTCCACCTCACAAGTTTAATTGCAGAACTGAAGACGCCACTTGACTTTGCCTCAAACTGCCGAACCACAGCACTCCCGATAGAAAGTCGTACATTAATCCGCATCTACATTCAATTTCATTTCCATCCTGACATCGCCCGTCACTGGAATCTTCCTATTTATCGAGAAATTTGTTTCACAAGCACCCTGCCCTGTCCACTTCATGGATTCCGACGCGTGAAAGGAGGTTATAGCGGATCTTATCGAAAAAAAGTCATCCAAGTCAGTCTCGTTCGAAAATGGTGCCTTATTCCGCTTGGACAGTGAATTTCACATCCATCCTGGTAGCCCTTAATCTTGGAGTCGTCCTTGGTGTGTCGTGAACATCGTCTCACAAGACACCCCGTCGCGATTTAAAGGCGATTATGGAGGACATCCTGGTTTTCTCTTCAAACTGGACAACCAAAGCAAGTCTCTTGAATTGTCGAACCTTATTCCGCATCTACATTGAATTCTCTATCCATTCCGGCATCCATTTGTTTTGGACTCGTCCTGGTTGACGAACAAAACATTTCACAAGACATCCAGTCGCCACTTCAATGGGACAAGGGAGGACATCACGCTTTTCGGCTTCAAACTCGCCAACCGATGCACACCCCTTAAAGTTTCGCACATGAATTCACGTCTACATTAAATTTCCTATCCATTCTGGCATCCCTCAGTCTTGGACTCATCCTGGTTTCCGAGAAAATCGTTTCAAAAGCCATCCAGTCGCGGTTTCAATGGAAGAAAAGAGGACCTCACGGTATTTGCTTCAAACTGGCCAACTACGGCACGCACCTTAAAGTATCGCACCCCAGTATGCTTCTACATTAAATTTCCTGTCCATCCAGGTACCCCTCGACCCTTGACTCGTCCTAATTATCGAGAAATTCGTCTCATAAAACACCACACCTCCCAATCCATCAATTTCCATCCATCAAATGAGGTTACCTCGTATTTTGCCACACAAAACTCACTCAAGTTACTCCCGGTCCCAAACGATGACCTCATCCGCTTCTACAGGAAATTCCCCGTCCATCCTGGTACCCCACGTCCCCAGGATCGTCCTAATTCCCGAGGAATTCGTTCCAAAAGACGATGTCCCTCCAAAATCCACGTCTCCGAAAACACGTTCGTTTTCAGCAAGAAAATGCGACCCCAGTGCGATGCCGGTTTACCGCATTTTTTGGTGGAAAATTTGTCTTTTTTTCAAAATTCGATTTTTGTATTTTTTTGGACCGAAATTCCACCTTGACTGCTTGGGGCTGAGTGGGGGGAGGATACTCGATGTGGATTGCATCAAAAAATCGCCCCGGAATCGGTGGAAATTCGAGAAAAGTGCGTTTTTCATTTCGCATGACGTCACCAGTGGAGTGAGCGGGTTGCTGCTGGTGCTCTGACAAAATGATTGTGAAAGGGTTGGAAAAGTGGAGTGGCACTTGGTGGGACGAGGGAATTTCAAAGGTCGTCGGTGGCATGGTGTGGCCTGGGCCTCGTGGAGTGGCGGCGAGTTGGGGTCCATGGAATACTCACAGAATGGGTCATCGGCTGAGGTTTGGTTGGGTTTTTAGTGGATACAACCGTTCGTTGTCATTGGACGTCGCCCTGTTCAGCACTTAAAGCTAGTCTGTCTCCAAATAAGGCAAGAGGCAGGGCGAGCATGTAGCTACAGTGACGGCAGCGCACGAGGATGTCGGAAATCACTTAACTGGCGGCTGGCTTTATGGCCAAGGACAGGACAGGAGTCTGAACATGCATGTCGTCGTAATAATCCAATCATGCACCTGCTCGTTGAATTTAAAACGATGCGTTTATCGCCCACTCACTGGAGTCGTTAAAGTGCGAGAACTAATTGACAGGAGCCTGTCTCAGCTGGAGTTATCCTTTTTATTGCCCAACAAGCCATCTCTGGTTTATGGCTCTATGCACACATCACAGGATGCACCGTCTTAGAGGATGCGTGAAAAGGACGAGTGACACTTGATAGAACTGATTGTTACTACCAGCCAACCAGACATAAAGCCCCATTATGAGGAACGACTCCCAGCTGCGTCCTGCCTTAATTGCTCTATGAATGTTGGATTTAATGAGTACATGCCCCTGAGAGCATGCCACGTTTATTAAACTACTCATTTTAGGGGAAAGTTGTCCAGAAGGCACGTAATCGGCCATATCTCGTAAACAGTGAATCTGCCGTCGAAGCTTGCTCCTGGGCATCGGTAGAGTATCCATAGACGCTTCCGTGCATGCCACCTCAATAGGAGCCTGAATAGCCCTTGACGTTTAAAGAAGCAGCTGCTCAACGTTGAGCCGTGTTCTCTCACCCTATCCCGCCGAGTAGCTACCACAACAGCGCGAGGGAAGATCATCGCGGCAGCCTTGTATTCGGGGTCTTATTCCATCGATCATTACCCACATTTCGTGGAACAAATACTTGGACTTGGCTTCAAAATTGATCCAGCTTGGCCAATCCCAGAAGAAAGCTCAGCACCTCCTGTGAAGATGCTAAAACTGATCCTGCTTCAATGGAGCCGGCGCTCTGGAAATGATTTGCCCACGGTCACCTTCATCCCAGCATCAGGCTTACGACTGCCTCTCCAAATGTAAGACATTCCTCGCATCCGCTGCGTCGCAACTGTTTCTCCTTCCAATGGCGCTACAATCCGGGGTGGATTTGGGCATCAGTCAGAAAGATTGTCCAGCTGGCCAACTGCCTCCAATGTCGCGCGCCAAGTTGGATGAGGTCCTTCTCCACTTGTATGCGCCATCGATTCAGTGGGCGTACTCTATTGCGTTGTACCACTGGTTCGGTGTAGAAGACTCTACGGGCTGGAGCAGTGTTTTCCATGCGCTCTACATGACCTAGCCATCTTCGGCGATGAATCCGTAGACGCCTGACACGGCTCATATCGCTGATCTAGAACTGATGAAAGAACAGGGGCAGGGCAGACATGGACAAACGCACCAGCATCTGCCAGGCCATAGGCCGATGCGTTCAAGTCAGTCTTGATGGGAACTACACCAACGGCGACATGGTAATGTCGGACAGTCGTGCCGCTATCCTGGCGCACTAGACTCCGTCAAATCATCAAATCCAAGCTCGTGTGGGAATGTCTACAGAAGCTTAAGAAGTTGAGCAGGAATAACAGAGTAAGACTTTGTTGGATACCTGGCCATACAGGGATGGACGGCAATGAAATGGCCGACTTCCTGGCTAGAAAAGGAACATCGGAACATTTTATAGCCCTCGAACCATTCGGCGCTGTAGGAGATCATGTCCTCAACTAGAACTAGAAAGAAGGAACCGGGCAGACGCATGGAACAACGCTCATGGTATGAAGCAGGCCAAGAAACTCTTGGGTGAACATAACCGCAAGAGGTTTGAAGCATGTACCATGTACAATGAGCTTCCTAACAGGCCACAAGGCACTGGAACAGGTATCAGAAGAAGGTCTCTGCAGCTTCTGCGGAGAATCTAATGGCATTCGAGAACATATTCTGCGATTTAGTGAGGCGCTAGCCCGGTGGAAGTAATGGCAATTGTCGGAAGCCCTGTCCTGGCTCAGATGGAACGTGATATCCGCCGCATTTAAATCCCTGGCATCGTTCTCTACAGTCTCTAAATTAGTAATCGACTGGCGCTCATCTCTTAACGAGACATTGAAGCAGTTCAACATTCACCTGTGCTAGGCACCAGACCAGGCCAGGCCACGAGGACATACCGGGAAAACTGCAAAGCTGATGAACTCGCAAAAACCCGCCGCTACACTGCCAGGTTGATAGGAACTCTACAGCTACAGCTCAAAGCAAGTCAACGCCAGAAGAGGAGAAAAACACGCACCACCTCCCTAGCAACTGTCCTGCTGTTGCCTCAATCAGGAAAGCCATTCACTTCAGGTCACCTTCTCCGTCATTTTCCAGTACTTTTTACTGGCCGCAGCTGTGTGTGGAAAAGAACCGTCTTTGTGTGCTGCATCCAACGCAACAAACCGCATCTCAAACAACCGAGCCGTCTCCGAGATATGGCAGATTTTGTAAATTAAACCACTTCAGGTCAACCATTTCAGGTCACCTTCTCCAACATTTTTTCCTACTTTTTGCTGGCCGTATCGGCATGATTGGCGACACAATAGAAGCGTCTTTGTGTGCTGCATCCAACGCAGCAAACCGCATCGTAAACAACCGAGCAGTCTCCGAGATATGGCCGATTTACCAATTACAACTACTCCAGGTCACTTCTTCAGACGCTTTTTTCAACACTTTGTTTCCACTAACTTCTGACCTATTGGTCTTAGCGGCGTGGTTGATGGCTCTAAAGAAGCGCCTTTGCAACGCGCCTATATCCATAAAATGGCGTAGCTGATGAATTGCAAAACCCGAGAGACGGGCCATTTTGTAGAATTCAACATTTCAGCTCACTTTCTCCAGCTTTTTTCCATTTTCTTTCTACTGGCCGTAGCGGCATTTGATGGCTCTAAAGAAGTGTCTTTCCATGCTGAATCCAACGCGACCAGAAGCATTCAAATCGAGCAAACCGTCTCCGAGATATGGCAGATTTTGTAAAATAAACCACTTCAGGTCAACCATTTCAGGTCACTTTCTCCAGCATTTTTCCCTGCTTTCTACTGGTCGCAGCGGGCTGGTTGATGGCTTCAAAGAAAGGCTCCTACTTCGTCGGCAGTCTAAGCGACCTCATACCAGTCAAAGCGCTAGTCGAATTTGCTGAGAGTACCAAATGGCTGTCATAAACCGCCTTCGTCTTTCCTTCTCTCTATCTGAACACCGACGTGGCGGTACAGTGGGCCTACTCAGGCCTAAGTGCATTAATGCCACTTCCTACGTACCTACCAAAGGTCGTCGGCATTGTCACATGTTGGACTCACACGTAAGAAGAATAGGAGTCCCCCTGGGTTGAGGAAGAAGTAGAAACCAGACTACACTACCTCCGGCATCTGTCCAGACCGCACGCTAGACTCGAAGAACTACCAAACATTCAAAAGTCACCAAGGAAACCAGCTGGTAGCCCAGTCCATTGAGTGAATCATCTTGGGACAGACCACTTGGATACCCCGTAATCAACGCATCCAAGCAGGACAGCCGACAATCACTCCAACCTCCAACCTCCAACCATTCGTCCTCACTAGAAACACTAGAACTGATTAATTTATCAGAACCAGATGTGGACTATATCCCGCGTCCCTCGTAAGTGCGTGTGTTCAGATCAGACACAAGAGCGCACGGAGTTATCCCACTTCAACCTCTTGATGAACCTTGCCCCTTGATGTCATCACACAGCGATTTTCTTTACGACATTTCTACAAGCCGAGGGATGGTGAATCCATGTGAAATACAAGGAAATTCCACTCCCTTCTCGTTGTTCGTGGTCGTGGACAAGAGGTAGTTCAATTGGCAAACGCACAGCATCTCTCTCAAGGCATAGACAGATGCGTCCAAACCAATTGCGGCATAACTAGACGCCGACATCATCAAATCCATCCAAGCTTGCGTGGACTCGCCTACAGAAGCAGGAGAAACAAACTCACGCGGGGGACAGAAGGCAATCGAAACGGAGGAGCATCGGAACCCTTCACAGTCTCCGAACCATTTTGCGACATTGGTGGTCATGTCCATAGAGAACAATTAGGGGAATCTAGAAAGAAGGAACCGATTAGAAGCTTGGAACAGCTCGCTTGCCATGAGGCAGGTCAAGAAACCGAGAAGAATTCACAGATCCAGAAAGAAGGAGCCGATTAGAGTGCTTGGAACAGCGCCCATGGAATGAGGCAGGCCATGAAACCGAGAAGAACTCACGGATTTAGAAACAAGGAACCGATTAGAAGCTTGGAACAGCTCGCATGGCATGAGGCAGGCCATGAAACCGGGACGAATTCCCTGATCTAGACTGAACTAACCGATAAGAAGCGCTCATGAGATGAGGCAGGACAAGAAACCGAAATAAAGACAAGGCAGGCTTCCCAAGAGGACACTGCAGCCTCTAGGAGCACTTAAGGAAACTAGGAATATCAGGGAAGATGGTCTCTGTGGCGAAGCAAATGAAACACCAGAACACGCATTGGGACTACGTGCGTCAAACTGCACAGAAAAAGAGATGAAGTCACTAGAACCATCTCTCATTCCCCGATCAATGCGCAACTTTTGAACAGAGCACATGTCTTGTCGTCACATCGAAATTGGACGTGGATGCTTGGTGTCTCCATTCACGTCATATTCATGGTTCATGTCCAGTGGAGACGGTGTGCACAGGAAACTGCCTTAGAGGGTAGGCTCTAGAGGAAATCTCTTCAACAACCGGAGTCCATAATCCTCTCTAAAGAGTTGGGGGCACAATCATATCAAAAGGGGGCACAATAGACGATGAAATACACCCTCAACAACAAAGGGGTTATTCCGGCCGATGTTGGACATCTCTTCTTGCTCTCCAGATGCACTAGGACCACGTGATGTCTGTTGTCCAGGAATTCATAGACTTCAACAACCGGACAGGAGTTGCAAACCAGTTTCTCAACCAAGTGGCATCATTCTTCAAACAGAACCCACTTAATAGTTGGTGGCATAGTTGGACTCGGTCCACGTGATGCCTGTTGTCCATTGTACTGCCATTCAACTGGACAGGAGCACACACATAGTTGGACATCTCCTTGCTCTCATATTTCAAGCTCACATGCACTAGGTCCACGTGATGCCTGGCGTCCATTGTACTGCCATTCAACAACTGGACAGTGACAGGAACACACAAGGCGTGGTTTGCAACACCGTGACTGCTCCTGTCCGGTTGTTGAAGTGCCTCAGAGATGATTTCCTGGTTCCAGTTCGATAGACAACAGACATCACGTGGACCTAGTGCATCTGAAAGCACAAATAAGAGACCAAGAAGAGATGCCCAGCTTCGGCCGGTTATGATTATTGTTGAGGGTACATTGCACCGCGACCTATCGGTCTATTGTCTATTGCATCCCAATCATGTACTTGGTCCGTGGCGTCTATCTGCAAGCAAAAAGCCACTTAATAGTTGGCCATCCCCTTGCTCTCTTATTTCTAGCTCAGGTGCAGTATGTCCACGTCATGCCTGGTCCATTGTACTGCCATTCAACTGGACAGGAGCACACACATAGCTGGGCATCCCCTTGTTCTCTTATTTCTAGCTCAGATGCACTAGGTCCACGTGATGGTGTCCAGGAAATTCATTTTTACGAGACAATCACCGAACAGGAGCAGACACGGTGTTGCAAACCAATTTCCCAGTCAAGTGTCATCTTTTGTCAAGCAAATCGCACTTAATAGTTGGTGGAATGGTTGGACTAGGTCCACGTGATGCCTGTTGTCCAGGAATTCATCTCTGCGAGACTTCAACAACTGGCCAGGAGGAGGCACGCTGTTTGCAAACCAATTTCCCAGTCAAGCGTCATCTTTTGTCAAGCAAATCGCACTTAATAGTTGGTGGAATAGTTGGACTAGGTCCACGTGATGCCTGTTGTCCAGGAATTCATCTCTGCTAGGCTTCAACAACTGGCCAGGAGGAGGCACGCTGTTTGCAAACCAATTTCCCAGTCAAATGTCATCTTTCTTCAAACAAAGCGCACTTAATAGTTGGTTAACTTGCTGGACATGTCCTTGGTCTTTAATTTCTGGTTTCAGGTGGAATAGGTCCACGTGATGCCTGGCGTCCATTGTACTGCCATTCAACTGGACAGTAGTCCATAAGGTCTTACGCACTTGGTCCGTGTCGTCGATCTCCAAACAAAAATTCACTCAAATAGCACCCGGGCTGCATTGGAAATGCGAAACCGAATTCGGGTCAACAAAATAGACACGCACCCACCAACTCATTAGTGTCAAATCAGAAGAAAAGAAAAAAATATATATATATAAAATTTGCTTGTTTTACTAAATTTCAGCAGCCATCCCCCATGTGTGCTGGCCTTAAGATTCATCCACGCCGCCAGCGCCATCTCTCCGCGAGATGCGTCCCTAAGCACCCAGTTGACACACAACCCCCGAACGAGCAACGATTCACGCAATTTCTTCTATTAAAAGCAATCAAAAAAAATCATCCATTGCATCTTGCAGTCTTTCGTTAAATATATGTCAGACGGAATTACAGCCGCAAGCCTATAAAAAATAGGAAAAAAAAAACCCCCATCGAGCATCCTGAAGTTCGTCGCATTTCGTGGCACTTCTCGCGCGTGTACATACCATCGCGTCAGCCAACAAAAAAAAGAGAAAAAAAAAACAAACAAACAAACCAAACCAACCAACAAGCACATCCAACCAACCACCCATCCAACCGACCAACCAACCAATCAACCCACCAACCCAGCCGAAGAGACCAGCGCCATCAGCGGCGGCCATATTGTAATTTTTTGTCCAAACCACACTTCATTCACTTCAATTTGTGTGCCTGCGACGTACGGTGTGTTATCGATATTCAGAGTTCCGTTATTCAATTTAAGAAAAAAAAAGAAGAAAAAAAAAAGCCTAAATTACTCTAAAGCTTAGCCAAACCAACTAACAAAACTAATTAGACATTCTCCTAACGCCTAACCTTAAAATTCATTCTTTTTTTTTTCTTTTTCCGTTGTTTTCAATTAAAGTGAGATATTAAATAATATACAATTGAATCAAAAAAAAAAAAAAACGAAAAAAAAAAAACCGAAAAAAGCGAAAAAAAAAAGTTCTAGTTGAAATCATATATATTTTTTTTTTGTTCGTTCCCTTGCTGCATTCACTGGCTGTGACATTTCATCGAGACAGAGAGAGATAGAGAAAATCCTCTACTCTACTCTCCCCCTTGCACATTCTAGATTTCTCTATCAAGTTTTTTTTTTTTGTTCGCTCTCGCGTTGCCCCCACCGTCCCCCTCACTCTCTCTCTCACTCTCACACACGCTCTCTCGTCGTTCGACCAGCGGACTCGCGCGCTGACTCGTTCGAGATACGTTCACTTGCGCGTGAATACGTACATTTTTTTTTGCATCAACCGAAGAGGAAAATAAACGTAGGCAGGCCAGCGGCCACGCACATCTGATTGTCTCTGTTGCTCTGTGTAAAAAAAAAAAAAAAAAACGAAGAGAAAAAAAAAGAAACGAATTATATTGTAGTGAGCTCCCGATTTGTGTTTTCGTGTTGATCTGCTTGAGACAATTTTTTCCCGTCATCTCGTGTCGTTCGTGCGTGTGTTCTGGCTGTTTTTTTTCTTCCTTTTTTTGAATTTCTCTCTCGGTGTTCAAGAAATTCAACAAAAAAAAAATAAAAAAAAATCCAACAAAAAGGAGAAAAAAAAGAAAAGAAGAAATAAACGTGTGCTTAAAATACTAGCGGAGAGCCGGACTTGACTTGTAGGAGTGAATTAATTGCGAAAGAGAACAGAGGTTGCTGCTTCAATTTTTTCGAGAATGTAAGATAGAAATTTTATGCCTTTCTGATATGATTTTAAGACGCGACACCACGACAGACGGGACAGAAGATGAGTAAAAGGGGTGGAGGGGGGGTAAAAGAATTGCGTTTGCCCGAAGGACCAAGGGCTGCACCACATCGTGGTCAAGTCTAAGCACTTAACTGCTCCTCCCTGGTCTCCGCTCCCCTCCCCCCCCCCCCACCCCGTTAAGTGTATCTCATACATTCATTAACCGACCGGTTGGTCAAAATTGCGACAAAAAGCATGGTTTGTCCACGCAATCTGACTAATCTTGCGCAGCATAAAGTAATTATTAATTGTTCCTCGTTTATTAAAGAAGAATTTTCCGCTGCTGTCGTCTGGGTTGACCGACGGATGGGGAGGGAGGAGGCGGGGGGGGGGAGACCACTAGTGGGAGTGGTGTGAGTTTGAAAACGAATTTTCTGCGTTCTGTTGCTGCTGTGATGTGAGAAAGAGAGGGCCGTACCTAGAATGGAATTTATTTTTAGTATGAAGTAATACACACTGTGAGGCATACATACATACATACATACATATATATATAGAGATGTGTAGATGTTTGCCGAAGGTAGATGTAGATGAAGATCTATGTATACTTGAAGAGACAAGGACAAGTGTAGGAAATAGGTCTACATTTTTGTTCTTCCCTCCCATGGTCGGGTGGTATCGGTGCGATTGCAACAGCTACTACAAGCACACACACACACACACACATACACACACACATACACACACATACACAGTCGCTCATACACACACAGCTCCATCAGGCGCAAAGGGAAAGAAAATTGGGATCAATTTGAGTCGTTTTTTTTCCGATTTCCTCTCGAATTTTTCGCGTTCAGATTTATTTTGCCAATCAAAAGTTGGATGGTCTCCTTCTTTACACACACACACACACCCCCTCACCCTCCCCTTTATTGAGCACCGATGACATACGTGGACGGTTCTTTTTTAAAGACACCATATGTAATTTTTCTTCCTCCTCGTCTCTCTCTCTCTCACTCTCGATTCTTCTTCGACTTCCTATGGCTATTTTCTTCCAACACATGGTGTGTGTGTGTGTGTGTGAGAGAGAGTGTGTGTGTTCTTCCCCCGAGTCAGTCTGAAAGCTATCTCACACATCGCACGAAGGGAGAGATGAGAGAACACAACCAAATGCTGACGGGTCGAATGTGGTTCAATTACTACGTAAGTACCACGACCCTTTTTCTTCTTCTCCTCCTCTGTCTCTCTCTCTCTCCTCTCTCGCTCGCTCGTTGTCCACCTCCTTGTTCCTTTGATTGCGATAATCTACGCACTCCTTACTTGATAAATAACTAGAACTTATCACTTTTTCGCCATCAAGGCGACGAGGCAAAAAAAAAAAAAAAAAAACAAAATCAAAAAGTATTCAATTCAAAAAGTTTTCAATTCAAAAAGTGATGTGAACTGTGCCCCTGTGTGCGTGTGTGTGTTCATGTTTGTGCCACCCATCGCACCCACCCACCCAGAGCCACCCTCGCACGAAGAGAAAAATCATTTTTCATTCACCTTGGCTCTGCTGTACGTGCTCGCAACGCGTTTTGTGGGCTTTAACTTTTCAAACATTGGATTGCAAGTGTATTTATTTATTTATTCGATGTGGAGAGAGGATGTGGGTGGAGGGGGGGAGGACGGGCGCATATTGCATAACATTTCATATTCATTTTGTGACTCGAATTGAATGATGGCGATTTTTTTTTTTTCCATCACCCTCCTCCCTCATCGTCATCCGTTGTGTGTGCATCATTCTCTCTCTCTCTCTCTCGCTCTCCCTTTGATACAATTATAATTTAGTGATGAGACATTTCTTTTCTTTTTTTTCTTCTCTCTTTCCCAATCACACATGTGTCTCGTCTCGTAGTCATTGTCGTGGCCAGTGGATAAGCAAGAAAAAGCACATATATATCCTCATCTTCGCTCGCTCGGTGTCACACTCTCAGTTAGGACGTTGCATTGTATACAGAGATTATCCCTAGGCACACATTAATTCTCAATTCGTTCAGTCGTTCAGTCAGCGGTCAGTCAGTCGAGTCCATCGGTTAATCATATTTTCTCTTCCCGTTTGCAGAACAAGGGGGGACAACAAAAACAAAACAGAAAAGGAGGAATAACTTTTATTTGTAAGCGGAGAAACGAAAAATCCTAGATCCAAGATGACAGACTCAATGAAATTCGGACCGGAATGGCTGCGAAACATGGCAACTGATACAACAAACAATCAACAACTAGGCTCTGGCGGTGTCGTCGGTGGTGGCGGCGGCGGCGGTGGCGGAGGCGGAGGCGGCGGCGGAGGTGGTGTCGGCGGTGTCAGCTCATCGACATCGTCGACAAATTCAAATGCTATCAATAATGGATCAGCAAATAGTTTCCAATTTGGACAGCAGTTGCAACAACAACATCAGTTACAACAGCAACAACATCAACAGCAACAACACCATCAACTGCAACAACAGCAACAAACATCATCATCATCATCCACTTCACAATTGCCAATGCGTAATCTATTTCCAGAGTTTCGCTATGGTCGCGAAGAGATGCTATCGCTATTCAACAAGAATTGCAGCATGCCAGAATTGTTACCGACATTTAAGAATCTTTTCATAGATAAGGTGCAATATCCTCTCGCTCTTACGCCCAGCACCGAAGACGAGCTCTTCCCATCGGTTGCACCACCGCCAACAGTAAGTTTTGCGCAAATTATTATCAATTCATTCAATTATCTTGTCGTGTTGTCGTTTGTTTTTTTTTTTTTTTTTCTGTTGTTATTGTGTAGTCTCCTCTCTTGAGTTTTTGAAGTGTCTGCGCTCATGTTCCATGTGTGGATCAGAACGCTCTCACTCCATTGGTGGCACACATTTGAATTGAATATTTGCTTAGCTCTCTTGCATGGTATATCTTAAGTGGGTGTGATTTGAAAGGAGGTGTACATATGTGCGCAGTTGTGCAACGAAATGCGATCCGTAATGCACTTGAAAACTAGTTGTGTTTAAAGTGCCATACAATGGGCGAATTTGTGAGAGAAAAAATAGAAAAAAAAAAATTTGAGAGAAAAACTACTTATTGGGACAAAGATTTGCCTTGGATCGCAATTGCATGCTCGTTCATTTGATCCTCCTTGCATTACAACTTGTTCTTTTTTTTTCTTTTTCTTTCTTTTTGTGTTTCTTTTATTTATTTTTTGTTCGCCCAATTGAAGCAGCGTCCACAGTGGCTGCAACGGAGTCCAGTTGCATTTAATGCCGCACCACGGGGCAATGGTCGCGGCGGTTCTGTGGATCGCGGTCGTATGCGGGGCAAATCGATGTATCATCCGATGTTTTCGCGGCCAACGCCAATGTTTGAGGATGACGCTCGCAATCCAAAGGTAATCGCCTTCGTCTCTCTCTCTCTCTCTTTTCACAATCGAAAGTTAATACAATCCCCCCCTCCCCCTCATAAGCAGACGGAGAGAGGCTGGTCCGAACGGAATGGTGGTGCCGGTGAGAGTCCCTCGGTGGGTGGTGTGCCCGATTGGACCATTTCACCGTCGTCGAGCCCGCGCAAAGACTTCTCCAGTCATGCGGCCAAAAATCTGGAGAACTGGCGTCGGAGTCGACACGACGAGGATGGCGGAGTTCTGAGCGGTGGACCACCGGGCGGCGGACCGAATGCAAACAGTGGCCTTAGCGGTGGCGGAAATGGCAGTGGCGGTGCTGGTGGCGGCGGCGGCGGCGGTGGCGGTGGCGGTGGCCCCGGTGTCGGCGGCGGCACCGGTGACGGCAGCGACGGATGGCGTGGATCTGGCACGAACAATTTCGGCAACAATCGCTGGGGTAACATTATAATCCCCCGTGATTCCCCCGTTCATACACTCACCAACACACTCTCTCTCTCTCTCTCTCTTTCTCCCCCATTTTGTAGGTCGTTCGACAAGCTGGCGCGAGGATGACGGCGGTAATGGTGGCTTCGAGGCAATCGCCTACAATATCCCACCAATGCAGCGATCATACTCAACGATTGCGACGACAGAACGGACGTACTTTTCGGGACTGTCGAAGAGCTCCTCGCTGACGTCGGCCAATGCGGGCGGCGGCGGCGGTGGTGGCGGCGGCGGCGGCTCGGGTAACAGTGAAAATGTGAACAAAACCAATGCGGCACGTCATCATCATCAGAACTCTGGCAATCATCAGTGGGATGCGGATGACATGCTGCCCGAGTGGGCGATGGAGAATCCCACCGACACTGGTGGCACCTTCGATGCGACTGGCGCGTTTCACGGCTCGGTCGAGGAGGACGAGGAGAAACGGCGCAGCGGCAGAAGTGGCAGTTCGTCGACTTCGTCGTGCACATCCTCGTCGAACAATCGTGAGAAGTCGAAGAACGTTCGCATACCGGACGGCAGCAATCATCGAACGATCAGAAAGCCATCGCGACGCGATGCGGAGAGCAACGAGGAGAACCGACAATTGGAGCAGGACAGGGTTGTTAGTACAAATGAGGAGGAGCCCGAATCGAATGAGCCCGAGCAGCGGCAATTCGACGAGGAGCACTCGCCGAGCAAGACGGCTGCCGACAATCCCAATGAGTCGGCGGCCGATGTTGCGGTCGCGAGTAAATTGGAAACCAGTGAGGAGCATTTGTCGGATACTCCATCGTCGCCGTCGCAATTGACATCACAGACGACGTCCACGCCGAACTCGTCGAATACAACGGCAGTCTCGATGTCGTCGTCGTCGCGCAAGATCCCCCTCACCGAGCTGTCCGATCGGATGCAAGAGGTCGCCGACGATATGGTCGAGAAGCTGATCATGGACGATGACAATGTGGCGCAGAATAACAGTCAGAAGCAGCATCCTGCCACTCCGGTCGTTAGCTCGGTGGCAGCAGCTTCGGTGCCGGTGGTGCCGGTCAAGCTGCCTGTCCTCAATATGCCGCCGTCGGTGATGCCAAACGTGCTGAAAGTGGCCGCTATGTACAACAATCCGGCGCTGCCCAACAAACCAATGTTCCTTCCGGTGGTCGATCCTCTGCTGCATCAGCGTCACTTGCAGGAGCAGGCGGCCGCTGTTGCAGCTGCCACTGCCGCAGCAATGGGCACGGTTGTCGCACCGCCTGGCACCCGAATAATACCACCAATTACGAAGCCCAACAACGAGCTGTGGTACTATCGCGATCCGCAGTCCAAGGTGCAGGGACCCTTCACCGCCATGGAAATGATCGAATGGTACCGGGCGGGCTATTTCAACGAGAACCTGTTCGTTCGACGAATGTGCGACAATCGATTTGCCGCCCTCGGCGATCTAATCAAGATGTGCGGCCAGATGCCATTCCAATCGTCGCATTTGATACCACCACTCCAGTCTACGGAGATTCCATCGATACCA